>CM061535.1:41168914-41633783 GCA_030545055.2 Neoaliturus tenellus | reverse complement strand
AGGAGCTTCCGGATGGTGAGGTGACTAGAAGAACCAAATATCAACTGCATCAACCTAACAGTTTTTGCTTATTGGTGAAATCGACTTTGCCTGAAGAACAGTTGCAAGACTATGGCTTAACATCCACTCCGATACTCTACCGTGGGGAAGAAGCCGCTAAGCATTTCGTAGACCAGTTGTATGACATTGCTGAAAAGGTGCAACGCTTATTCGGTAATGTTTTACCTATGGAACCTTTGAATCAAAATCAACAAGAAGAATACAATTTGGCAACAAGATGTTATTTATGCAAGAAGAGCTTCAGTGAAGAAAATCAAAAAGTAAGAGATCACGATCACCTGACAGGGTTATACAGAGGAGCTGCTTGTAATTCATGCAATATAAATTACAAACTGCCAAACTTTATCCCTGTCGTGTTACACAATCTTAGCGGCTATGACTCCCACTTCATTATCCCAGAGTTAGGACGAGATGATGGAAAAATCGAAGTATTAGCTGAAACATTGGAGAAGTACATCAGTTTCTCAAAAACAGTAGGTAAAATTAAACTTCGCTTCGTAGACTCTTATAGATTTATGTCATCTAGTTTGAGCAAATTGTCTGAGAACCTAAGAAGAGAAGATCTAAAAGAAACCAGCAAAATTGTACCTGAAGATAAATTGGACTTAGTAATGCGTAAAGGAGTGTTCCCCTATGATTACATAACTTCTGCAGAAAAATTCGAAGAAACCAGTCTGCCACCGATTGAAGCCTTCAATAGCAAGTTAAATGAAAGTGAAATCTCCGTTGAAGACTACAATCATGCTTGTAATGTTTGGAACCAACTAAACATTCAAACCTTAGGGGAATATTCCGACTTTTACATAAAATTGGACGTAACTCTGCTGTGCGATGTGATGGAAGAATTTCGAAACACCTGCTTCTCCGCCTATGGACTGGACCCTCTACACTCGTACACATCTCCAGGATTAGCATGGCAAGCTATGCTAAAGTCAACCAACTGTCGATTGGAACTTCTAACAGATATTGATATGGTGCTCATGATAGAATCTGGTGTACGGGGCGGTTTGACACAAGCTGTAACACGTCATGTCAAAGCTAACAACAAGTACATCCCAGGCTTCGACGAGAGACAACCATCGGTCTACCTTGGTTACTTTGACGCAAACAACCTTTATGGTTGGGCAATGTCAAATCCGCTTCCCTACGGTGACTTTAAATGGATCGACCCGGCCACCATCGGTGACATCTCACAGATTCCAAAGAATGGTCCAAAAGGCTATATTTTGGACTGTGATTTCGAATATCCGGAGCACCTTCATGACCATCACTACGACTTGCCTCTCCTAGCCAAGACTGAAGTTTCACCGACAGGAAGATGGCCGAAATTGATGATGACGTTGGAGAATAAAGATCGGTATGTGGCTCACTACTGGGTAGTTCAACAAGCTCTTGAATTGGGTCTACGTGTGGTGAGAATTCATAGAGCAATTGAATTCACCCAGTCTTGTTGGTTGAAACCATATATTGATTCCAACACTACAAGAAGAGCAGCAGCAACATCAGCATTTGAAAAGGACTTTTACAAATTGATGAACAACGCCATCTTCGGGAAGACCTTAGAAAACAAAAGAAAACACAAGATTGTAAAATTAGTAAGTGATCCTAAGAAATTGGAAAAATTAGTGCAAAAACCAAATTTTGGAACATCTATGATTATAAACGAAGATCTAGTTGCCGTAAGTATGAAGAAAACAACAATAGTGATGGATCGTCCGTTATACATTGGAATGTCGATTTTGGATATAAGTAAAACTCTAATGTATGATTTCCATTACAACAAAATGGTTAAACACTACGGAAGAGACAACATTGGAGTTGCATACATGGATACCGACGCGTTTATCTACTGGATAAAGACTTTGGACATGTATGAAGACCTAAGGAGTTTCCCATACAAAGACGATTTTGACTTCTCTGACTATCCGAAGAACCATCCAAATTACAACGAAAAGAATAAAAAAGTAATCGGAAAATTTAAAGATGAAGCAAATGGAATGCCTTTAGAAGAAATAGTGGCACTGATGGCAAAATTGTATTCATTTAAAATGTACAACGAGAACAACACACCCACAGTCAAGAAAGCAAAAGGAGTCAAAACATCGTACTTGAAGAAACATGTGACATTTGACCATTACAAGACCTGCTTGTTTGAAGATTCTACAATGTCTGCAACGTTCAACACTATCAGAAGCTTTAAACATGAGGTCTACAGTGTCACTGAAGTTAAAAGAGCACTGTCAGCTCGAGATGATAAAAGGCATATTATGCCGGATAAAATTCACACTCTTCCTTTTGGACACTACTCTCTAAACCCTATCGACTAGTAACCTATTCTTCGCCCCTCTACAACTTCGACCTTATTCCTTTCTCCTTCCGTAAAAAAATGGGGAACACGGCAAGTCAAACGCCGTGTTCCCCATTTTTTTACACAAGTTTGGATGACCTTGACCTATATAAATGATGTGAATATTTAAGACAACATTCATTGTGATTATACATGTGATACATGAAACATTCAAACCTGCAATATGAAGGATTTGAAGCAAGAAATTGTCAACGAACTTCATAAACCTGCAAGAAGAAAGTTTCCACGAAGAAATACAGTGATAAAAGGAATAAATGATTTATATCAAGCGGATTTAATCGAAATGATTCCTTATAGTAAACAAAATAGAGGATTTAAATACATATTGACTATTATTAATTGTTTTTCAAAAATGGCAGATGCTTTACCACTAAAAGATAAAAGTGGCAAAAGTGTTACAAAAGCAATGGAAACAGCTATACAAAGAGACAAACATACTATAAAACATTTACAAACTGATGATGGAAAAGAATATTTTAATAAGGAATTTGCAAATTTAATGAAAAAACACAACATTAACCATTACTCAACCAATTCAGAGGTAAAAGCATCAATAATTGAAAGATTTAACAGAACTTTAAAAGGTGCGATGTATAAGATGTTTTCCAACAGAGGATCACACGTATGGATTGATATGTTACCAAAACTTATAAGCGATTACAATAACAAGTTTCATAGAACTATCGGTATGAAACCAAGCCAGGTGACTAATAAAAATGAAAAACTTGTATTAAAACGTATAAAAATGAATACTAAACCAAAAGTTGAAAAACTAAAGCCTAAAAGGTTTAATGTTGGTGATAAAGTGCGAATAAGCAAATACAAAGGTGTATTCAGTAAAAGATATCTTCCG
Organism: Neoaliturus tenellus; assembly: GCA_030545055.2. NCBI lineage: Eukaryota > Metazoa > Arthropoda > Insecta > Hemiptera > Cicadellidae > Neoaliturus > Neoaliturus tenellus. The sequence goes on along the minus strand of CM061535.1, from coordinate 41,630,502 downwards.
AACTGGACAAATGAGGTATTTACCGTATTTAAGGTGCAACCTACAGTACCAGAAACTTACATTTTAAAAGATAATAAAGGACAATTGCTTGAAGGAGGTTTTTATGGACATGAAATGTTAAAATCAACAGTAGGTGATGTATATCTAGTTGAAAAGGTGTTGCAACGGAAAAAAGATAAGGTTAAAGTACGATGGTTAGGATTTAATAAGACGGAAGATTCTTGGATACCTAAAAAGGATCTAATATAATGATAGAGCATCATTTTGGGTTGAACCATTACAAAGGATGGAGATAATACCGCAAAAAGACAATTTTACTATTAATAATATAGATGAACTCACAGTGGATGGTTCTCAATTCAATACTGGGAAACACGGTGTTTTGTTACCAAACACGGTGCGTTGTCTGGTTACCGGTCCTTCCAATTGTGGAAAAACAAATGTAGTATTCAATTTGATTACAAACCCTAAAGGCTTACGTTTTAATAATTTATATGTATTTTCAAAGTCACTACAACAACCGAAATATCAGTTATTGGAACAAATACTCAATAATGTGCCTGAAGTTAAATGTTTTAAATTCAACGCGAGCGAGAGTGTCATGCAACCGCAAGAGGCTAAACCATTCTCAGTATTCATATTTGACGACGTATCTTGTGAAAATCAAAATACAATAAGAAATTACTTCGCCATGGGTCGACATAACAACATAGATAGCATTTATATTGGTCAAACTTACAGCAAAATACCGAAACAGCTCATTAGAGACAATGCAAACATGTTAATTGTATTTAAACAGGATGAAACCAACCTAAAACACATATATTATGACCATGTAAGTGCGGATATGCCATTTGAACGATTTAAAGAGTTGTGTGGAAAGGCTTGGGCTGAAAAATATGGGTTTTTAACAATTATGAAGGAACAACCGCTAAACAATGGTCGATACAGGATAGGATTTGATAAATTTATACTAATACACTGATCATGATGTAAAACATTCATTGTTGTACAACACGTCTTGCTACAAACATGGTTAACCAAGAAAAGTTAATAAAGGAAATAAAATCACTTAGTGATTCTATTCGAGATAAAAACAGAGCATTAAAATTAGGTATTAGCGAAAGGGAGAAATTTCTTGAATCTACTTTTAAACCTATTACCGAACCCTTGAAACAATTAAACAAAAAATTTGCTAAACCCGTTTTGGAAGGAGATGCAATTGCACCTATTACAAAGTTTGAAAGAGAAAATGTAAAATCAGAAGATTTTAGTGATGAAGACCTGGAATCCTCTACATATAGTGGTTTTACCGGCGGAGAACCTGAAAGAGAGCTAGAATCACCAGACTATAGTGGTATAAGAGAATTATATGAAGTAAAAGCTAAAAGAGGACATGAAGATGTATCAACTGCTAGTGAAGAGGAAAAAGAAGAAGAAGCAAGGGAAGGTCCGTCAAACATAAGCTTGTTGGGTGAAAACATTCATAACAAAGGACCTTTAGGAAGGAAATACATGATAAAAATGTTAGCTGGAATAAATCCTAATAAAAACTACCATAGTTATGGAGTAAGATTAACAGAAGAAGGTTTAATGGTTGGTAATAGCCCGGTAAACATTGATGAAAATGATAATATTATTGTTGGTAATCAAAGATATAAGGGCACAAGAGGATTATTTGAATTATTATTTGAAAAAAAGCCTTTAGAATTGTTAGTTAAAGAAGAAGACATGGAAGCATATAAACAGATTTTGGAACACACCAATGCATACAGGAGAAAATATTTAGCTGACCAACCAGTTTTTAGATCTAGGTCTTTAAAATATAGAGTATTTGTATCCAAGTTAATACCAACAACGAGAAGACAACCAATGCCGATAATGCCAAGAAAACCTGTAAAACGAAGGTTTGTGTCATCCACTTTGGATATAAGTGCTCCAGAACCAAGAAAAAGAAACAAATCTGTTACAGGTACAGGTTTAATGAAGAAACTATATAACACAAATGTGATTTATTACAATAATATCAATAAATTGGTGGATAGAATGAAACTAATACATGAAGCTAAAGAAGCGGGTCATACTGGATTGGAAAACGAATGGGTGGCTTTAGTGGATGAACTCCGAAACCGTGGGGTAATCTCATAAAAAATGCGTTACTCACTAGATTACTATTCAGTTGCACCATGAGTGTCGACAAGTTCGGACGTTACTCCTCGGATGGGTTATATTACGCAAATAATTTAAAAAGAGGAGCTGGTTTACCACAAACACCTGATGGGGATTATGATATAACTAATAAAAGGTTAAAAAACATAAAAGATCCCACAGATGAAAACGATGCAATAAATTTAAAAGTATTAAAAGAAAAGATATCACCAACATTAAGACTACAGAAAAACACATATGACGCAGGTAATCATAGAATTGTCAATGTTGGTAAGCCAAATCAAAACGCTGATGCAATAAACAAAGGTTATTTATCATCAGAATTAAAAAATACGTTAAAATTCAATGGAAAAACGTATACTGCTGAAAATAAACGTATATCCAACGTAGATGACCCTAAAGATGCAAAAGACAGCGTAAATAGACGCTATTTACATTCATTAATACCTGAAAAGACAAAAGATGGTTTTTCTTTTTATAAATTTGTTATTAACGATATAGGTTATCCGAAAAATGAAAATGATGCTGTAAATTTAAAATATATAAAAGATCATTGTATTACACGTGATGTAGGAGTTATTGATTGTCTAGGTAATTGTTTAGCGAATGTTAAAGATGGTTCGGCACCATCAGATGGTGCAACAGTGGGTCAAATGAAGGAAACTTTAAAGCAAGAAACATCTGGATTTGTAAAACAGGATCAAGTAGTATCACGGTCGGGTGATGTGTTTGTACAAGGAAATGAAAAGTTTATTTTACTTGAACAAAAAAATAATGTTTGGGATTGCAAAGACATGAAATTATCAAATGCGCATTTAGCTACAGATGCTCATGATGTTCCGATTTTATCACAAGTTTTACATACTAATCCAAACAATTATCATAGAAGTTGGTTGGGTACAAATAGAAGAATAATTGACATATTTCCAGGTATCGATGATTACGATTGTGTTGTAGTAAAACAATCTTTAATATTAGACAAACCAAAAGGTAGTACTTTCAATGCGAAAAATAAGAAAATAGGTAATTTGGCACAAGGAACAGATCCAAAGGATGCTGCAACTGTAGGACAAACATTACAATATGATAGTGCAAATCAAGAGTTTATTTATAATACCAAAAGATTTAAATTAATGGATGTAAATGATTATCAAAATATATTAATTGCAGATCCAAATTCATTTAGCGGATTTAGAAAATTGTCTGGTGAGGAATTTATTCATAAAAATCATGTATTTAGAAATGAAGCAGACAGATCATTAATTAGTGCAGATTTAAAATATTTTAAATGTCCCGGGAATGATGCAAATGTAACTGATGAAGACTAAGAATTTGTATAAAAACTGATATGGGTTAGAAATCGGGACTAATATTATAAAAATGGGTTACACTCTAGAATGTTATTCAGTTGCACCATGAGTGTTGACAAGTTCGGACGGTATTCATCGGATGGATTATATTACTTTAATACTTTAAAAAGAGGTGTTGGATTACCACAAACACCTGATGGAGATTATGATATTAGTAATAAACGGTTAAAAAACATTAATGATCCCACAGATGAAAATGATGCAATAAATTTAAAAGTATTAAAAAAAGAGATAGTACCAACACTGAAATTAGATAAAAACACATATAACGCGGGTAATCATAGAATTTCCAACGTTGGTAAGCCAAATCAAAACGCTGATGCAATAAACAGAGGTTATTTATCATCGGAATTAAAGAATACGTTAAAATTTAATGGAAAAACGTATAATGCTGAAAATCGGCGTATATCCAACGTAGCAGACCCTGTAGATGAAAAAGACAGCATAAATAGACGCTATTTACATTCTATAATACCTGAAAAGACAAAAGATGGGTTTTCTTTTTATAAATTTGTTATTAACGATATAGGTTATCCAAAAAATGAAAATGATGCTGTAAATTTAAAATACATCAAAGATCATTGTATTACACGTGATGTAGGAGTTATTGACTGTCTTGGTAATTGTTTAGCGAATGTAAAAGATGGTTTTGCACCATCAGATGGTGCAACGGTGGGTCAAATGAAGGAAACTTTAAAACAAGAAACCTCCGGTTTTGTGAAACAAAACCAAGTAGTAACACGTCAAGGAGATGTATTTGTACAAGGAAATAAAAAGTTTACTTTACTTGAAGAAAACAATTATGTTTGGGATGGTAAAGGAAAGTTATTGACAAATTTAGGTATTGGTGAAAAGCCTGGTGATGCTGTTACTTATGAACAGATAATACAATTAGAGCCAACTGGAAAAAAATGGTGGAATTGTGATAACAAACGATTAACAAATGTTGCAGACCCTGATTATGCCGATAACGCTGTAACTGTTAATTTTCTTGTTAAAGTAATAGGTAATTTATTATTTGATATGCATAATTATATTGTAGCAGGACAACATAAACCTATTGACGAAAAAATGAGAAATACATGGATTAAACAAGAAATTCTTTATAAATATTTTTTTAATCATAACACACAAAAGTTTAGATCATCAGATTGGGGTACTTTTGATATTTAACTAAATAACACCATATATTACATCATTTATGTGCAACCTGTCATAGAGGTAACACATGGGTTACGCTTTTCAAATATAAAAGACAATCATGGCGTTTCATTACACCAGTCCATATCGAGACACTATACGGAAAGGAGGCGGTATCACGTCCACAGCGGTTTCTCTGTTAAGTAAAGCTTTAAATCGTATTCCAGTAGGATCTATCGTAAACAGAGCAATAGACGCTTTACCATACGAATTTCACATACCGGGAGGTTATCAGTATTGCGGACCAGGAACTAAATTAAAAAAACGACTGGAAAGAGGTGATCCAGGCATAAATAAGTTAGATCAGGCTTGTAAAGAACACGATATCGCATATTCCACGTTTACCGATTCAAAAAATAGGTCAATCGCTGATAAAAAGCTAGCGAATATAGCTTGGCAACGAGTAAAGTCTAGTGACGCTAGTATTGCGGAAAAAGCAGCAGCTTTAGCGGTAACAGCAGGTATGAAGGCTAAAACAGCGGTAGGAGGTGGAAAAAGGAGGGGTAAGAATAAAAAAGGATCAACCAAGAGAAAACATGGTGGTAATATTAGACTAAAAAGACGTTCTCCGAGGAAAAATAATAAAAAACCGACAATATGGTCAATGGTAAAAAACGGGGCTGGTCTATACCTAAGACCGTATCGTGCATATTAAATAAAAGAAATCAATTGGTTATACCACATAAAGCGTTGACTAATGTTGAATTATTTAAATATATTTCCTGTTTAAAAATACCATTTTTCCGCGGAGTATTTATGAAAGACAGTTTACCAAAGAAAATATGGAAAAATGAGACTGGAATCGTAAATTTGGATAATACTGAAGGGTCCGGCACCCATTGGGTGTGTTATAAGAAACTAAATAGTAATGTATATTATTTTGATAGTTTTGGAAATTTGCCACCACCTAAAGAACTTGAACATTACTTTAAATCTGCTAAAAACATATATTACAACTATAAAAGAGAACAACCTGATAATACTTCAATATGCGGCCATTTATGTTTGGAATTCCTAGCTAAAAGTATCAGTCACTATTGAGATGTCTTCCTATACGGTATCATTAACAGGAAAATCGTCCACTTTACGAAGTATCCTTTTTCCAGCGTTACGCTTGCAAAAAGGAAGATTTTGGGAGGCAGCACTGTTGGATTTTACAACTTACAACTCTATTCCCAATGTTACGGAAGGTAAAAATAACTTATTGCATTATTATAAAGGAAAAGATGCCAGTGGTAAGTTAACAGACTTAGAAGAGTGCAGTTTACCCACAGGTTCTTATGAAATTGATCATATTAATGAATTTTTGCAAAATAAAATGGGAAAAGACAATATATCGCTAAAAGGTAATAATAATACAATGAAAGCTGAGCTTACTTCAAAATATTATATAGATTTCACTAAGCCAAACTCAATTGGTGATTTATTAGGATTTCCCAAAGATGGAGCAATTTTAGAACCAAATAAAACACATTCCGGTAAACAAACTGTAACAATATTAAAAGTCAATAGTATAGACATAACTTGTAACATTATACAAGAAGCTTACAGAGATGGAGCAAATACTCATATAATACATACTTTTTACCCCAGTGTACCACCTGGATTTAAAATTGTTGAAAAGCCGCAAAACCTGGTATATCTACCTTTGAACACCACTTTCATTTCAGACATCGTGTTGAACGTATTGGATCAAGACGGTAACTTGATAGATTTCCGAGAAGAGCCTATTACGGTTAGATTACATTTAAAATCAACACTTTAATACAAAATCATGGGTTTAACATTTAAAAGCGAACAACCTACGGGAATCCGCATTAGTAGCTCTTCAGCTGTGGAGGAGTTAACACGCGAGAACATTCGTTTCTTAGAGAGAATTGGATTAAAAGTAACCGATAATGGATATACTGGATATAGCTCAGGGTCCAACATTCGACGAAACCCTATGGGAAAAAGAATATCACACCCACAACCCTTACACTTCATCAAAATTAAACAATAACGATGAAATTCGTATTCCCATACAAAATCAAGACATTTACACGCTACCATGTGAAAGTTACTTGTATATTGAAGGAAAAGTTACTAAAAAGGACGGTACTACTACTGGTACAACAGTTCCATTTATAAATAATCCCATGGCTTTCCTGTTTGATGAAATTAGATATGAAATATCAGGTGTAACAGTTGATTCTACTAAAAAAGTAGGTATTGCAACAACTTTAAAGGGATTAACATCTATATCACCTAATGAAACCAATTTAATACAACCTGCAGGATGGGTTTTACCTGCAAAAGACACAATCACTCCAGATACAAATGGAAATTTTGATTTTCATATTCCGTTACGTTTGTTGCTTGGTTTTGCTGAAGATTATAGGAAAATAATATTAAACGTTAAACAAGAATTAGTTTTGTTGAGATCTTCAAACGATAAAGATATTATTAAAGCTCCAGACGGTACAACAGATGCAACTTTAGAATGGAAATTAACATTAGACAAAATTGTATGGAGAGTTCCACATGTAAAATTAGCTGACGAGCATAGAATGCTACTATTAAGAAAGTTAAAGGCTGATCGTGATATTGTAATTCCTTTTAGAAGTTGGGAATTTCATGAACATCCCAGCTTGCCAACTACGGATCGACACACTTGGACAGTTAAAACATCTAATTATGTGGAACGAGCCAGGTATATTATATTTGGTTTACAAACAGGCAGAAGAGACACCATCACCAAACATGCAGGCCAATTTGATCATTGCAACTTGAAAAATATTAAAGTTTATTTAAATTCACAATTTTTTCCATACGATAATTTAAATGTGTCATTCGCTAATAAAAAGTACAGCATATTGTACGATATGTATGCAAGATTCCAAAGTTCATATTATGGTAAAACGAATGCACCTTTACTATCACCAGAAAAATACTTAGATGGTTACCCTATAGTTGTAATCGATTGTTCTAAACAAAATGAATCGGTAAAATCATCAAGTGTAGATATAAAAATAGAAATGGAATTCAACGCGCCTATATCGGCTAATACAACTGCATACTGTTTAATTCTACATGATAAAATCGTAAAATACACACCTTTAACTGGAATTGTTAAAAATGTATTGTAAAAGACCGGTTTTCCTACATTCCAATGCATTCCGCGAGTATAAAAGCAGAGCGTTCAGCTCGCTCCTTATCAGTTTGTTGCCTGTTGTTGTATGGGTAGCATCTTATTCAATATGGCTTCTCCTAGTGGTACACAAGAAAATGTAGTAGATATTGAGAAGGAGATATCCGACTTTTTAGATCTTCAAGGTCAACCGGAGGGAGATGAACACAACGCTTGCGGACAACTCCACGCCAGTAATAATGTTGAGGAAAAAGGTAAAAGAAGAAAGAATGCACACAAGAGGAAAAGGGATATTGAAGATAATATTTCTCCTAACATATTAAGTGAGGTATTCTTGCGAATATTTTACCCAATCTCTTCCAGTTTGGACAAAAGTGTTTTAATCGGTGTTATGAAATCTACAGATTATTCCCCTACTGTAATTTTAACTCATGGACCCAAAATGATTTTGTTTACGGACACTGCTTGGGAATCGTTTATGAAACACTTGCATCTGCTAGAATGCTATTTAAGTAGTAACATGTTTGGAAGAAAGACAAGAGTAGGCCTTTTGGATTCAAATGTGGAAATCGATATTGTTAAACATCGTGGTGATCATCAGTTGCGGTTTAGAGACACAACAAGACATGATAACAAGATTCAACTTAATCGAGAAGAGTTTTTTATTCTAACTTGTGCAACTGAACCAATAACGAGATACTTGAGACAACTGGTGTTTTCAAGTTCAATTATTAAAGATTATCTGGAAGACACTTTGGACAAACAACCGGACGCACCTATATTGTACGGACCTGTAGATACTTCTATATTCAATAGGGTTCCTCATGAAGTACAAATGTGGAGACAATTGGAAAAGTACGCTCAACTACATAAGAAATCAGTAAAACATGAAAAAGAGGAAGAAGAAGGAGGAGAAGAATCAAGTGTTAGTGATGAAAATGAAAACAAGGAAAATGTAAAGATGGAAACCTAAATGACAATTAACTACACAGCAATGGTTAATTTTTAAAACAATATCAAACACTTTGTGGGGTTAGGCCTACCGGGGACGGTGCCCACGTTAAATATACACCAACGCGCCAACAACTGTACGGCCGGGTATAAAAGTCGTACCTACCGTGGTGTGGAAATCAGTTGACCTTTGGACTTCGTCATGAGCAGACAAGTGATCTTCGCAATGGACAAGGAAGAAGAACAAGTAAAGTCCAAACCTGGTATAATTGAGTTCCAAGCGTTTCGGGGTAATGATGATAGATTTATCATAAAAGAACTTGTGTTTTTCGACATCAATACAAGTGTTCCTTATTCGTTTTTATTTAAACCACCATGTTCTTATTCATCTTTAACCAGTAAAGCCGCTACTACCAACAGATGGATTTCAAAACACTTCCATCATATCGATTGGTATGATGGTTTTACAAGTTACACGGACTTGTATCACATTATGCATCACTTTTCAGACAAGTTTACCAATATTTACACAAAGGGGCTGGAAAAGAAAAGATGGATCGAAGGATTTACTCATGTTCCGGTTAATGATGTGGATTTGGATAAAAACTACAAGTATACGATGGAAAATGTTTGTATTTGTACTAAAAGTCCAGAACATGAAAAAGATAGACATTGCGCTTTAAAAAACGCCTATAAACTCGCATCTTACCTTCAAAGTGGAGAAATGGGGAGTGGTGGGGGTAACGGGGGTTATATAAGTGAGGAGCAGACCGGGACCTGGCATGAGTATTACTCGAGATTCCGAGACGACAACATCTCCCAGCAAGAATACGAAGAAGACGATCTATAACTTGACCATGGCATCTCACCAGTTCCTGCAAACTTTGGTTGAGCAGTTCAATGCTCACTCCAAATCTACCATACTACCCGTCAAGAAGTGTTCCGAACTTAAAGACGAGAAGCACTACATTATCCATGCCATGAAGAAGATGGAGACTACAGTTGGAGAGGCCATCTGCTGCAGTCTTAGCGAGGCACCATTCACTCCGGGGGATGAGCCCAAATTCCAAGTCTACCTGCCGAAACGGTTCGTCCATCTCCTCCAGAACGAGGATCTGCGCTCCATCCAACCCGGCTGTCTCTACCTGGTTTCCCACGGTTGCACGGGTAGCAATTCCACCGAGTTGACCATCCACATCGCCGACAAGCAGCAGTGTTAGATTTAAGTTTTACTGTTGTACATATGTTATTGTAATGTTTTATAAATAAATAAATAAACCATAAAAGACAAAAAAAAAGAATACAAAAAGACAAAAAATGCAACATATCAATATGTGAAGTTTGTCACATATTGATATGTTGCATTTTTTTTTAAACTTCGCGGGTGACCTTGACCTTTGACCTTTGCATTTCACAGTTACCCCCACCACCACGCTACAAGTCAAACCTGCTTGAATGCAAAACACCCCCACCACTTTTTCATATACCTCCAAGTGCTGTGCCTCGTCTTCATTTCAACTCCAGCAGCCAACCGAACAACATCAGTATGTCTCTGAACGTAAGCTGTGCCAGCTATGAGGAGGTGACGATCAAAACGCAACAGGAGCTGAACGACTTGTACAAGGAGTTGCAGCTGATGGTGGCAAGAGGCTACCGTATAAACGTGCAAGTCTACGCTTGCAATATACGGAATCTTCGGCAGCCGAAGGAAGAGCCTGGACATTCCTCTTCAACGACAGCTTCCTCACCGGCGTCGATGAAGACCGAACCAGACAACTTGGATTACTTCAGCTGACTAGCGGTTGTCTTCCTTGTCCTTACAATTGTAGAATATGTTTATTTCTTTATTATATTAAAGAAGTAAAAAGAGCAAAGCCACCTATCTTGTTACTGACATATATGCTCAGTAACAAGATAGGGTTTTTTTAAAACACATTTTGAATGACCTTGAAACTTCCCCCTCCACTGATTCGCTACCCCCACCACTTCACTGTTGATATACATGAGACAACATAATTAGATACCTCATTCCTTCTTCAACAGCCAAACCTACAACATCAACAATGGCTAACCTACCAACAGATGAAAGATGTCCTCACGCATGCTGTGACTTCGTACACGAGTTAGAGATGAGGATGCAAGAGAGGGCGATAAGAAGAAAGCAGATCCACTCAGAAAATATCATGATAGTAAACGGCTATCTTTTGTTGTTCGGCCTTATCATGGTTGTACTGTTCATACTGTACGGCATAGTTACATGCGTCGGCAAGGTTGCAGAAGAAAACGCTCGCCACCATCAGTTGGAAGATTTCAATGTTACTTTCTAGGTTTTCCTTTTTTAAAACTCCATTTGGATGACCTTGAACTTTCCCCCTCCACTCCTTCTTTTTTTAAAACCCAATTTAAATGACCTTGAAATTTCCCCCTCTACTTTTCAATAATGTTACAACTGACTGCAGCTCACCTCATTCCTTGCTTGGCTGCCATGGCGGAAGGAACTCTTTCTCAAGTTGACTCCACTACGGACGAAGCATTTCCCTTGCGGTGGACTGTTCATTTACAGGATGCGACAGAAGTGGAAGTCTTGTATCAAAAATTACTCAATGTATTCAACGGGAACCCTGGACCTCTTGAATGTAGAATGGATTTGAATTTTGATGCAACCAGGGTCGGCACAGAACCTTCAACTTCAAGCCAGCCTCAGCAACGAGATTTTACACATTTATACACTCCAATATCACCGGAAGGTGTAACTGTCTGCGAGGCTGACTCAACTACACGTTATGTTCATCCGAAGCCTTGGGTGTTGATTATTAACAATGTGTACAAAGTGGAATTGGTATGTAATAGATTAAAGGAGTTGATGGTACAAGATCCAGGCCTGCGCTTTCAAATAGATATACATTTCATCTGGAGAGCACCTGCGCGGGGCTCTTCGTCTGACAGCTCTCCAAGTACGACGGACGAGGAGGACGACTAGTCATCTTTTTTAAAACTCCGTTTGAATGACCTTGACCTTTCCCCCTCCACTGAGTTTATTTAAGGTGCACTCTCACTGACTACAGCATCATTTCATCGCGCACCTTCACCGCAGCAACATGGAGAGTCAACTCAACTACTGTTGCGAACAGAAATGTTTTTCATGGCCGAATGGCATTGATGTGGTGGATGGTCTGGCTTTTAGAACATGTGAAGCTTTTGGTCAGTGCATGTGTAAGTGCAAGTCTTGGAAAAAGCCGAAACCAAAGTTGAAGACATTCCATGTGTACCAAATGAGAGGGCATAAGTACACTTGTTGCCCTGAACGTTGCATTGAATTCAAACTAAAACAGCTAACTGGCTGCAAATTGTGCAACAATCATTTTGCAGGTTTTTGCAAACATTATTTAGGAGCGTGTCAATACAGATCAACTTGGCATACAGAAGCACTCACTATCAATGAAATCGCTATAGACTCACAAGAGTAGTCTTTCTACTCTTTGACTTTTTTAAAACTCCGTTTGAATGACCTTGAACTTTCCCCCACCACTTCCCCATATATCTAGAGTACGCAGGGCCCGGAGGTCAGTCGCTCGGCGGCTGTCGTAGTGTGCACATCCGTGTTGTGCAGTCTGCTGTGCAGTTTTGATTTTAACCAGTTCAAGGTCACCACACTTAAACTCTGGCAAAAACGTCAAGCTGTTGGAGACAATCCTAAGTCCCAGGTTCACAGTCAACCTCAAGGTCATCACACTTTAACATGTAAATTTAAGGTAGCACCAAAACGGTGCTACTTAGCTTGACATTTTCAAGTTTCCCGAGGTCATCACAGTTCCCCCACCACTTCCCATATACCTAGAGTGCGCGGGGCTGGACAGTCAGTCGCTCGGTGGCTGTCGTAGGGTGCACATCGCGGTTGTAGTACTGGTCTAAAGGGGGCTGCTGGCTCATTTCAGGGTCACCCGAGCGGTGTCACATAACGGTTTAGGCAGAGTCACGTTGCAAACTTGCAGTTTCCTCAGCACTTTTGCTGTTTCTCGTCTAATTTCGCTCCAAGTCGTCAAGGTCATGGGAACCGGACTGAAACTCGGAGCGTAGTGCGAGAAACAGCAAAAGTGCCAAAAAATTTTAGGTTTCAGCGTGACCTTGACCTTTGTGACATCGATGACGTCATTTTGGTGACGTAAGGGGTGATGACGTCATCAGCACGTCATTTTTGTGACGTCATGGGTGTGACGTCATGGATGTGACGTCATTAGTGATGACGTCATCATTGCATCATCGATGACGTCATCGATGACGTCATCGGTGGGGTCATTGACCTCGATGACGTCATCGCTCAGGTGACCTTGAAGTGAGCCAGCAGCCTTACTTTTGCACTACTGACCTGCTCTCAGATTCTACTGAATATACAATGTGTGATTGAAGGCGAACGTGTTTGCACTTTACTAAAATCAGGCCAAGGTTGTTGTGATGAGCAAAAATTGGGAACCACCAATGTTCCATCGCCTTACAGTTCCTAGTGCATGCTTGACATGGTGGAAAACTAATGAAGAAACTGTTGAAACCTAGTACCAGTGAAGACGTTCATGCAGATGGAGATGTCTCTTTGTCCGCTCAACATGGATTTCGAGAAAAACACCCAACACTGAATGCCATTTCTGAAAAGGTTTATTCACCCTAGTGCGCTTCACGAGCGAACTAAACTCACCATGTGGCTTATCCAACTGTACTGATGGCTACGCTTATGAAAATGATAGGTATAAAGGGTTGGTAAATTTTGTCTCACAGCGCTCAAACCTATATTAAAGCTTACCTTGTAATAACTGAACGAAATTTTATGAGTCGACGTTAGTTTGTGATAATTGTGTAATTGTTTAGCTAGAATTTGGATCATGCATACTTTATCCTGTCCCTCATATCCCATTCAGATACATACTATTTACAATAATTTAGATGTTATTACAAGGGTTTTACATAAATGTATTTTTAATTATGACAATAAGTACCAAAGTTTAAACTAACAAACACGAAACCAATAACAGTCAATCTCACGCAAACGACTTAATAGGCTATTGTTGGATTACTTTTCCCAACTTCTCATTAGTTTGTGTACAGTTGTGAATATTGAGGTATTTTATAATTTTTGTCATTACACGTATAAAGCAAGTGGTGTGGAATAATGTTACCGATAGTCAGATACCTAATTATTATGATTTATCACATCCATGTAAAGATTTAAGGAGTCTTATGAAAGAATCACACATAAAATACGTGTAGTTTAGAAGAAGTTTTCATACATTCTATAGATTTTAACCTGATCACTTGCAGATTCCTTAATAATTTTGTGAATTAACTGACTGTACATATATTAATTTATTAAATCGCTGATATTTCGGTTATATTGGCCAACTAAAATTGTAATTCCTACTTTTTACAGTATTTTCAAACATGAAACTGGCAAAAACATGGTCACGTAATTAATGTCTGTAATAGTCAAACATGTAAGTAGCCGTGTTATAGACCCCTTATTACACACAGCTGACGCGCTAACATGCAAACCTAATATCAAAGCTAGACTTGCCTCAGTGTACAAGGGTCTGTTATGAGATGCTCGAGAGTGTACCTCAGCAAGGGTATCGCTCGTTAATGCGACACCGTCTGCATTATGGGTTAAGAACAATACGCCCTAACCACACAAGAAAACCAATAAATTACGGATTTTAATGTCAATTAGTATTTTACAACGTATTTAGTAATATTTTAAGGCTTTTCGGGTGTTCGATTTTTTACTTCTTTCATTAATATAAAATAATGTTTCCCTTGTATTTTTATTCAAAACTATCTAATTCATATTATATCTATTCTATCCATCTATTTTAATAACTATCTATTCAGTACTGTCTAATTATAAATTATGGACATGGGCATAAAAATAATGATTTCTTAAGAAGTATTAATTTTTTATGTTCGATTGCTTTTCTACTAACCACTAAAGATATTTTTCTTTACTAAATATAGCTTTTTTCATTTTTTTTAATGCAATCCAACAACACAACATTAAACATTAAAGTAGCGGCATAGCATCAAAATAGGCTACAAAAAAGGTTTACATATGTACAAATTGGTATAGGTAACGTTCAAAGTACTAAATATAATATTCGGTTAATAACTTGTCGGTGTAATCTGTGGAGAAGGTATTGATAGATAAGTTAGCTAATTAACTCAAGACTTTGTCATCGTTAACAAGATAACTTTATTACTCTACGATCGGGTGGGATTTTTAACATTATTAAACTATGATTTTATTGTGAAACATAGTTTATTATTAATGACTGTTGATTACAAATAAAACCAAAATTATAATAATGCTATGGAGTTTAAACAAAAGCAACGAAAGAGATATTATTATTGAACTGAGAGACATTTAACTTATTTGACACTATTGTAAAATTTACTAATTCGTATCAAATCTTATATTTTTAGAATTAACTAACTTTACATGTGCTTTATAACTTTTAGTGACATTACATGTAGAAAAAGGTACGTCAAAAATTTAATGTATGAAAATCTTTTTTGAGATTAAAAAGAATAAATTTCAACCATAATGGACTTGTCTTCGGCCGGCTACGGTCAAAAACTGACAGTGTTTTTTTTTTTTTTTTTTTTTTTTTTTTTTTTTTTTTTTTTTTTTTACTTTTGACGTCATGTGTGAAATGGGACACCATACCAGAAACTAGTCATCTGAAGACAAATCGTATGGATTAAAGATGGAAAGGTATTGTAAAATATTATTATTATGGAATGATGCATTTCAGATGGAAATTGCGTAGAATTTTTGAGTGATTTGAGATAGCTCCAAAATGCTAAGGGATTATTGGGTATAGAACTCTGAACCCTGTTCACATGCTGACTGCAGAATTCTGTGAACATACTGTAGAATCTTACACCGAGCACTAACCACATCAAACTGTTTGTGACTATTTGATCTATGAGACTCTTTATAGCGCATGTGATGCATCTTTTAAGAATTGTGCCATTGGTTAACTGTTTGAGAACTAACCCGGAAAGAATGAAGGGCCATCTTGTTGTTGGAGAGTTTCTTAAACACTATCCCAAATATTAAACGCAACTTTGGCAACCACGGAGCTTGTAAGATTCTGGCTTGAAGTGCTTGTAATCCTTTATTGTATTTACGTGGTTTTGATTTTTTTTATTCGTAGTGCTTAACTGGAAGCAAGAGAATTTGAGAAGCAGTGATGGTTGGTGGCTATCTTCTGGAATTAAGGCGCCTGTTTCCTGGACAACTATGGCATCCTCGGTTAATGAAAATGTTTAACCAAACATAACTCCTATGTGGTTTGTGATATTGTTTATTCAGGTGAAACCAAAAGTCGAGTTGATATTTAAGATATTTTAATAAAAACAGTCGAACACTGGGAGATTGAAGTATATATATATATATATATATATATATATATATATATATATATATATATCGTATGGCTCATTTAGCCGGCCACCATGGTTTAAGAATAATAAATAAATTCTGCGGTGCAGAGCAACTGAGTCAGTATAAGTAAAAATCTAAACACTAAAAAAAAATCAGATCTCTCTTCAAATTCAAATTCATTTATTTCACATTTGATTTGTTAACAGAAATTGTTACAAATTTGGTGAATTGTCATTTTTCTAATTACATCTAATCACATTCAAAATAAAATATACTTCTGTATTAACAAAATATTTGAATGTCAAAATAAGTCACTTACTACAACATTTAATTAGAAAAAAAATAAGTTTAGGCCTATACTTAAACATGAACAAGGATGTAAACAAAATAATAATAATAAAAAAATAACTAATTTATACAATCAAAAAACTCATCAATTGAATAAAAAGACTTAGTGATGAGCCACGATCTCAAAGCACGTTTAAAGGGAGGCAATGAGTTTATCGTTCTTATATCTGCTGGTAGTTTGTTAAAGAACCGCACCCCAGAATAAAATGGCCCTTTCTCAAAAGCTGAAGTTCTATGGAGAGGAAAACTTAGCATTGATCCTTGCCTGGTATTAAATCTGTGAAAGTCACCAGTTTTGTTAAAGGATGAAATATTTTTAAAAGTTAAAAGCAGAACATCCTGGATGTATAGTGAGAATACAGTAAAGGATATTATGTTGTTGAAAAATTCTCTTACAAGGATGCCGTTCTTTATAGAGCTAAATCCAGAGGGCGCTCAGCCATTGCAGCCCAGCTTCACTTGAGCTATGCAGTCCGGCCAATCCTTCGGGGAAGGCACTCAGTGGGCACTCTTCGACTATGTGTTCCATAGTTTGATACTCTGCTCCCCAGTCGCATGACTGGTCTTGTATCATTCCCCATTTGTACTTCCAATAATTACATCTTCCCACTCCAGTGCGGAAACGATTGAGTATAGTCCACTGCTTCCGAGGAAGATTCATACCACCTACCGCTACGGTCGGGTCAGCGATCAAGAAGTGATTACGACCTTGAAAAGAGTCCCAGGAGGAAGTCCAGTTAGTATGAATGGTGAAGTTTGTGTCCATCAACTGGGAGGCTGTTCGTAGCGGTGGTTTTCGGGACCTCAATCGACCCGCATTCTGGGGTAGGTAATCATGGATGGGCAGCTGTGGAGCAGATAAGATCTTTGTGTATTCCCTAATGAGTGCATCGCTTCGTCTTATTTCAGGAGGAGCGATATTACACAGCATGGGGAGCCAGGGTACAGGGGTTGCCATGAGGGTACCACTAATAGCTCTCATGGTCCTGTTTAGCTGGATGTCGATCTCTCTAACGTGCACACTATTTAACCACACGGGAGCATTGAGGGAAAAAAGGAGATTGAAGTGCCAAAGAAAGATGATGTTTTGTGAACGATGTAAGTTGGCAGTCTCTTTTTCAGTTTTGGTAAAAGCTCTGTAACATTTGGAAGGTTTGTTGGCAAGGATATACAATCACCAAGAAGCAGCTTCTGGCCGTGAGAGAGGGAGCGAGATATAGAGGTGAAAATAGCGATAGAGATATAGATTGCGGTGATTATTCCACCACCGCTACGTTTTTTACTAGTCCCAAGAGGGTCCAGTGAAAACATTCAAATAAAATTTGAATACTTGAACGTTAAAGAGACCCAGTTCACTTGTAAGTATGCTTGGTATGAAATTTGTTTCTGTTACAATTATTATGTCGTTTATCCACATTACTAAAGATTGAAGTTCGCTAAGTTTCATTCTATCCTTTGATATTCGTTTATTATATATCTAATTTAGTTAAACCGTTGGATGACACTAGCTCTTTTCTTTTAAATGTTGAGTGTGCCGTTGATTAACTTAATCATGATATCCTTTACAACCTTCTGTATACGCAAGTCCAGTAATTTCCATAAACCTTTAGAACTTGTCAAACTTTCTGTGCGTTCTTTCACGAGATACTGACACATTGGCTAAACACTTCTGTAAACAAAGATCCTGTAAAAGATCACCAAGATCAAATATCATGGAAATATATTTCCATGATAAATAGGAAAAAATAAGAGGATAAATAAGAAAAATCTTAATAGCATCAGCTGGGCTGGCAAGATGAGTTTGCTTGGAAGTGGTGCTTTAGTAAAGGGATACTTAATTTAAAAGGAAAAGAATTAGAATTTCTGAGGAGAATCTTTGCTGCAACAAGGTTTTATGATATTCAAGTCGTGGGCCGTTTTTGAAATCTTTTGAATGAGTACTCTCAGCGTTTAGTAAATTATAAAGTTCCGCTGCATTGATGTACGATCCACTATCTAAGACTACTAGAGTTTTTCTCTCTCTAATCGCTTCGTCCAATAAGTTTTGAAGTCGCTTCTTACCTTAATAAATCGTAGTTCAATTCCAGGATAGGTCTTTGAAAGCTACTTTTGAAATCGTTATATCATTAGATATCGTTCAAGATGGGTTCACGTCGTTTATCGTTTATATCGAAATGAGATCATGAGATATCGTTTTAATTGATTTATTTATCGTTATGTTACATCGTTTAAGATAGTTTCAATGTCTGCTTTGGTGGCCAACATTAAAAACAATAACATTTCCTTTACTATTTCATTCAGGGAGTTCTGAGTTAAAGTAACCACGGGTTCAGATCTTTTGCAGTCGACTTTCTTACAACTCTAATTCAAAACAGCTGTTATTTTTTTATGTTAAGCTTATGTTGTAGCTTTCATAGAAGTGAAATAAAATTTAATAGCTTTTTACGTTCCTGTCAGCTTTTTAATGTCACATTGTTTATTAAAGATTTTTCCAAACTAAATTAGCAAAATTCCGATGAAAGTTTATTTTAAACTGTTTTAGTTTGGACCAATAATGATGAGTTTTCGGACTTGAAGTTGAAGTTGAATTGGATAACAAACTAATATGTATTCTAAAGATAACCTAATAGCTTCTTCACATTTACATTATAATAATCAAGTCACGGTCCTTAAATTCAAGGTAAAGAATAAAAGTTTTAATTAAATATCTATGCAAGGATTGAAGTAGTTTCCTTACCAATAAAATCTATCTTTTCTATGTAAAATGACTAATCGTTTTGTAGTTTCTTCTCACATATGACATTTTCACAAAACATGAAGATGAGATTGTATTTATAAATGACAATAGCGAGTTACCCATAATATGGGTTACACGCAGACAATCGCACATAATTGGTTTTGGATTTATATAAAACATATTCCACTATATTTAATTTTTAAAATGTGTCATAGTTATAATGGCAGAAGAAATATCTTAACACCTTTGCATTTCATCCATAGAAACGGGATGAAATTTAATAAGAGAACTGTATTAGGTTTTATGCTCCAAGAGTGCTCCATTGTTTCAACTTTTGCTTCTCAGCGATCTGCCACTCATTAGTAGGCTACTACTGTTTCTTTTAACTACGAAGAAAATTCCTATTCCATCTGACCTTCTGTTTTTTTTTTTTTTTTTTTTTTTTTTTTTTTTTTTTTTTTTTTTTAGAGCAAATTAACAAAATATTTAAGATACAAATACATAAGAATATATAAGAAAATACATAGAATTAACACTTAAATGGAGTAGTTTTAACTATTAAATAAAATAATTAAGAATAACAACTGAATTGAAGAATAAAAAACATTACAAATTTAATAATATTGGTGCCTTTAATAATGTTTTACTATTTTGCGATAAATTGATTAATCGTTATTATTTATAATTGAGTAATGTACGCTTTTAATGAAGAATATTTTCAGACCAACCTACATTTATACATTTATATTTATAAATTTTACATTTATACAATTATACATGGTGAAGTAAATGTTTACTTAAAATAGAATAAATAAACTGCTCAAAAAGTTCAGGGGCAGCTCTCAATTTTTAACATCTAACATCAGGGAATATCCCTGTACTGCACTGTACCATTCCTGTACCCCCACAACATTAAATTCTTTCAGAGTTTAAAATTATAAGTACCTGGGGACCGAGAGTTTTCTCGGTAAACTTAAACAATTTCTTGCAGTGATATCATTAACAGACATAGCCCTAAAAAGCCAAGTACCAAAAGTCTTGTTTCTATTCGAGAAGAGGTCATTTGTTCCGCTCACTCGCCTTCACAACGGCTCGTTTGCTTCGCTCACTTGCCTTTCATATTGTTTTGATGTAGGCCTGCGGGTGCTGCACTCTGGTGTATATTTGTTGAACCACATGTTGAGTCTGTAACACGTGGACTCTAATTCTATGGCAATAAGCTGATTTCATTAGTATTACTAATTATTTTGTTTTCAAATTCAATTGCAATTCTACAAATTTACTGGTTTTTACTTTGCTTTTATTTGTATACACATTCATAATTGCCAGCATAAGGTAGGATTTAAAAAAAAATTATAAATTAATTTTACTTCAGTATTATCAAGTATTTTAGTAACCGATTACAATGAAAACCACATATTTGTTATGTCGTTTGACAGTTGATTCAGCTGTTTTCATTATTTCCTTGTTTTTATTTTTAACTCGACCAATGTTAAAATTTAGGATTTAAATTTAGGATTATAAGTTATAACAAAATAAGATTTTTTCCGGGCATAGAGACCTGTAAAATATTATTTTTATTCCAGAATCAAGCTACTTGCAAAGGTTAAAGAAACTCGTTAGAGCCATTTTCGAGATTCGTGTGCATACAAATACACTTTAATCATATTAGTGTGTAGGATAAGTTTTTTTATGAAATATTTTTCGTAGCAAAATATAGGCTAAAATTAACAGCCAAATTTCCGTGTGAAATATAATATAATTGAGGTGTAGAAATTCTCTCACGCATGTTTCATTTGTTCCTTTACTTTTATGACTCTTTCTACGAGTCATAAAAGTATATGACTCGTATATGATTTCTCGTATATGTGTAAACCTTACCGCATCTATCCTTGAAGTTCATAAACATACTTAAAATTAACTTTTTATAAATGTTTTTACATAATTTTAGACCTTTACCATTGCTTCATTTATGTAGAACATATGATAAGTACTGTGCGCTATCTCGCAGGAAAAGCTGTGTTATAATAGGATTTGGGTTTGCCACGTAAATGATCAAGAGCCCTAGAAATGGAGGAATACTCCGTTGCCGTTCTAGATAAGTAATTTCAGATAACTGGAGGTGTTTCGATTGTTACAATATATGTTAAATTTTCTGTATTAAATAATATTCACCAACACTATTTTTAATCAAACGGAGAAATTAAACTAATCGTTTTAAACAATAAGTTATTAAGAAAATGTATGGATAGTTGTAAGAAACGCATTTAGAATAGATTATACCTGCTTCATTTTATTGATTCAAATCAAATATAACATCTTTATTTCACATTATTCATAAATTACATGTCTACAAAGAATGTGTTTATTATTTAAGTACAAGTTCAATTAATAATATGAATAGTGTGGCTTGAAATTATTCCTTGAATTATTATTCATTGAATTATTCTTCTTGAAATTATTATGAATAGTCAGGCTTGAGAATGAGTCACATTACGTTACCAACCAATGCGAAGTAACGTTCCATCTTACTTTTTTTCTTAAAAATATAATAATAGAAAATATTGAACATGACATCTGAAAAAAAAAAATTTAGACGACTCGGTTCAACTGTTTCTGTTTTTGGTTGGTTGAATTTATATTTTTTCTCTGGTTGATTCGACACTTTACTTTTTATTCCTATATCTTTATAATTATTGGAAGTTTCACTTTACAGCCTTTGTTTTGATTTTATTTATTCATCTCTTATGTTTAAAAAATTATGGTTAATCCGTCAAAATAATGACGAAACTTTTAATTTTTTAAATATCGTTAAAATTAATTTAGTTTGTTATAAGCGTTGAGCGTGATAAGCCAATGTCAGAAATAAAACGTCAAACACTCAGAGATATATTTACAATGTATAACACTATATTTATACATGTATCTCCTACAATCAATATAATACAGACGGTAAATATAGGAAAATATGGAAAATGGTGATCGATTTCAACCGGACACTCAGTTCATTATCAGGCCCAAATAAAAATGACAGAACCAACATGGCGGACAATAATACAAGAAACAATATGGCATCATACACATATGACTTCCCAATTTTTCATACCAAAATAGGTAAAATACATTTCATATGAATTTTGACTCTGGAACCTCTACAAGTCATTGCTAAGTTGCCTGGCTAGCATCAATAGACACTTTTTTTTTATAAAAAACATAATGGTACATAAACTTATTAATAACAATATTCCACCATCTGAAACTATCCCTAGTTTAAATTTCAGTACGCCTAAAGTTGTTTGTAATATAGATCATCGTAATATTTATATGTGTAATCTTTACTCCATAAAGAATTTAAAATAAAGTTATCATGGTGATTTGCTCCTTTGGTAAAAATGTCCGAATGCAAGTATTGACTTTACTACTAATGTTTTTAAAGTATCCTTCGACTCATATGTCAGTACATTAACATGAGTGTTACACTAGATTTGGTAATCATTCTGAAAGCCCACTGTGAAAATTTATCAAACAATGTTTGAAATCAGTCACAATCTATGATTCTAGTTGAACACGTGATTTTGAAATTTGCTTATTAAATAAGCCCTACATTGGGTTAGTTACACTGTTCCACAATTGAATTAGTTCCGGTCTAAAATCTACGTTTGCTAATAATGTGAATCATCGTATTTTGAAGTCTATAAAAAGGTGATGGAAACTTTATAATTGCCAATTTGCGGTGTCTGGCTCCGTTGTTGGAGGAGTTCCTCAATGTGGTTTTCACAAACAGCACAAAAATCGCATGTTACTTTTTATTGTTTAATTTTTTATTATTTTTTTATTGTTACTTTTTATTAAACTTATAAATTTCTCTCCTACCAAAGAGGCCTTAAAACACTATTATTGTAAAAATAATTTGAAAAGTGTAAATAAATCTTAGTTTATACTTCATTATTTTTTCAAACGGTTTTTACTTTTACACTTTTACTGGTACTACTTTTTACAGGTATGGAAGAGAGGTTAGGGGTAGTCATGAAACTCTCTTAAAAACATCAACTCACGTCCAGGTGTTCGCAGGTGGAGGCAGTTCGGAGGTGAAGTATCAACTAGTCTAGATTGCCACAATACCAACAGCATGAGGTCTAATGCACGATGTTTAAGGAGGCCTGTAGTCCTTGCGACCCGCTTGGGATACAGGTAAGTGGAAGTATCATTGGATGAAGGGTTGCTGCCCTCATGAAACTGGAAAATCTTGAAACCAGACGTATGATGAGTGAAATTCTGTTTCTATGGAGACTTAAAATGGTCAGGACTGCGTAGAACATATGAACAAAAGAAGGGCTGTTTCATTCCTTTGATGTTACAAAATGCCGCTTTTGAGTCAGGCCGTTGACTTAATCAATCTGATGCCCATAAGAATAACATGTACCAGCTGATCAGGCTAGTGACGTTTTGGGTACTAATTTTTATATCGTTTTACCCGCTAATGAAAAAGCCCTTGTCTATTACATCACAGCAGTTTTCCCCAGTCCTGTGTAATGGTGGACATCGACTGCCCTGACTTTCTAGGTAGAATCACTCTCATATTACCTATTTGTGGAACAAGATCAGGAAACCTCTTCACCACAACACAGGTGTTACCAACTATGCAAAGAAAGTTCTATCTTGAAAATCCAGAGGCATGGCAACTCCGTTTCTGAAGCTTTTGACCTCTTCCACAAGTCAAGCGTCTTTTTCCGAAATCGTCTGCAGAACCTTTTTAATTGATATGTGATGTTGTATACGTATGTTACATTTCATTGTTTTTGTGAAGAAATTTCCATTGTCATCTATGTATCCATCATTCTGTTATTGTTATTGTATTATGTAGTTTATTATATTTATTCTATAATAATATTTTATTCTTACCTGCTATATATTAGTTAGCTAATTTATTGATTTACATGTTTCACTAGTTGCCATTCTAGATATTGACATTCAATTCACTATACTTAAGTAGCATATTGTTATCAAGTTTTCAAGCATGTAACAACATAGTATTTTAAAGTCTTTATGTCTCACTCTGTAAAAGAGTGTAAAAATGGTTAAGCCGTTAAATAAATGAATAAATAATTGTAGGACGCACTAATACATATAAATACATTAATCTCTAATGAGCCTCCAAAACTGTGGTTAATATACCTCTTTCGAAGCAATGTCGATAGATGTATAGTAGTGAACTGAAATCTCGCGTAGCATGTCAACTCTATCAGTACCATCAACCTCCTTATGGACTTATCCCATTTCTTTATCTGTACCTACTCTATGTAGAGAGCTGTTTTGTGCGAACGAAGCAAAGTAATGTTTAAGAAGGTTACTAATCTATAGTATTAAAATTTAAACACGTATAAATCCGAAATAAAAGTTATTGTTATCAATGTCCTGATAATGACAATACGTAGCAGCATGTTCAGAGGTAATTCTGAACTTTGATCAGATCGTGAGCATTAATCATTTACAGGCGTGGTAATTAAATGATTATAATTAATGGAACACGCAAAGCTGCCGGCTTTTGGCTAATCATTAATTTATTTTCAGCCCATTATGATTAGTGATCACTCTATTATCAATAAAAGTGCATAAGGTAACTGCAATGTTAGTTAATTAATTTAGGTAACGATCGAGGAAACCTTTGTTCATTATTGATTTAATAAACTAAATTGTTTCCTCCCTTATTACGTGACGTAAATTCAGTAAAGATTTTACGGCTGCTAAAGATGTTTTTGCCTCTACAAAGTGCCTTTTTTGATTAGTAAAAATTTTATGTGACATATTTTTATGTCTTTGGCAAGCCGGTCTCGCAATATGGAAATCGTGGTGAATGTTATGAGATTTAATCAAACAATTGAAAATAACTAACTAGCAATTCCAATTTTCAAATTTCAGTGTCAAAATATTTTTTCTCTAAAGTTTTAATGGAATATATTTTGCAAGTATATCTTAATTATATCTACTGATTGTCGAAAATTTGTGTTTCGAAGAAAGTTATATTTAAAATATGAAGTTTATCATATAATGCAAAAAATTAAGGTATCTGAACTAGTAATCCGTTTGTTCTATTTCACAGATCCTTAAGATCGATAAATTTAGTTTATCATTAGACATTCTTCGATGTAAAAAGTATGTTTTTACATTTAAATATACACGTTTCCCTGTACGTTGTAATCAGATTAGTTTCAACAAGGAATTGCTCTGTGAAAAACTCATTTGGGCTGATATTCAAATAACATACGGGTTGTGAAGCATTCTGTATTATATTGCAAAATGATGGACAGTGGAATGTGACCATTTTACCTGTCACAAAAATATTGGGTATTACAAGTGACAGTTAATTGGTTGAGCACAGCCTCATCAAAATTTTCCGTCTCAACGATACTGTCACCCATATTCATATAGGTTCTACATGTGACATTGGGTATATTTTATGTTAATGGTGCGATCTACTCAACTTTTTGACCTAGAAAACAGTTAAATCTCTGGAAAGATAATAAATGCGTTTCGAAAGTGTATTAATTGATATGATATGAAATTTAATGTAGTGATATGCCCATTGAGTGGTATGGAAGAACCATGTTCTACTATCTTTCTACTCCATTGGAAATTGATTAAACAAATTTTATTCCTAGAAATATTTTATCAATAAAACTCCTTTTGTCGGCAGTATAGTTAAATATATCTGTAAATGTGTGTCAAAATTATAGATACTTAGTATTGAACGTTATTAATTAGCTGTTTTATTATTATTACTAAATAAAATGTCATTGCAATAAAACTCATCAAAATATTCGTATAAAGAGAAATCAATATTTTTATTAAAGTTAATAAGATAAATTATATGAATAAATCACAACTCCTATTACTACTATAGAATCAAACCAACCAATGTGGTAATATTTATTCTTCGTGGCTACCAACATAGTTGGCTTATAGTGTGACTTAGGAATTGCAATGTAAAAATGATATTTGTATTAAACCTGAACTTGTTTACCAAACTGAAGTGTTCTTGTTTGTTGTTTTTGTCCTTACCCAATGCATTTTTAACAACCAATAAATCCCCGCAACAATTGACAATGCAGTTGACAAGCCTTTGGAACTTCGCCACCACTTTAAACTGCTCAACTAAATTTTTGATGGGCTCAAGTAGCCATTAGAATGTCACGAGCTCAGCAAAACATTTTCTTTACCCACACAATCTTAGAAAGCTTCGGTCATTATTACTCGTCTTAAACAATATAAAGGGAGTCGTTGTTTCAATGTGTTCTTGTTTACTATTGGCCTTACACTCAAACTTAAAATTCAAGCTGGACCTTTTCAAGATACCTATGCACTAACATGACAACGCAGCCTAATTTCGTACCTTTCTTTTAGCTGTTGGATTTGCTTTGTGAGACATTATTTTGTAATTTTTTTTAGGAAATATATTTTGCATTTAAATTACTTCCGTATTGGTTTGCTGATACACTGTTTCCCATTCTCTTCCTAAAACTGTTGGAACACAAACCCATCAGAGGAAGTAAGAATTTGTGTGTTATTTTTCACTCGCATATTTCTTATTTGAGGGTCCAAACTGAAACGTACTTTTAGGTTTGGTTTCCAGGTTTGGCATACTCTTGTACCGTTGAAAGCTCTCCACCCACCTCAACAGCAGTGAATCTAGTAACAGTAGGAAGACTACTCCGGTTCTTCCAACCCTTTACCTAACTTTTATTTGTAGTACAGGACAGTTTCTAAAGAACTTTACAACTGGATACTTACTATAAAATAAATACTTTATATTTGAGACGAGTCTTTAATTGGCTAGATCAACATTTTTTCCAATTATAACTGTCTTCTTCCGTCTTGGTTCGTTGACCCACATCCAGCTTTTATAAGCTGATGAGCCGGTCAACGAAGGCCTGAAGACCCTCATGTTTAATTTTATTCATGCAATGAATAAAATGACTATGTGTTGGGCTATTTTGCCTCTGAATTATTTCTGCGTGTTTAATTTTTTCACTCCTTTTAAAATTGTGTATCTGAATCAGATTTGTTTGACTTAAATCGTTATTCATTTTTAGCGTTAAATTTGAACTCTTTCCTGCGCTTTTTCCGAAAAAAATGCATTCCATATTTTTTAAGTGGTGGGTATGTGTTTTGGTTGGATGTGTTAAGCGCATGCATGTGACAAAAAGTAATAAAATATTCTGGAGCAGTCAGAATAATTGAGGAGGTCTATGTAAAAAGGGCTGTAGTCTGAAAACCAACAATTGAGATATGGAGTGTGCAAAACTTCATTCAAGTGTATCTTTTAACCTGAAACCTAGGCAACTTAAACTATTATTAATGAAATAATATTCAATAATCGGTGATTCGTTTTATATTTACAAGTAGGAGTGTTTATTTTAAAATATTAAAGAAATTCCTTTTGCAAAAAATGCTTACATAAGCCCTTTTTCAGGAGATGGCTTGCCGCCATGTTTTTCATACTCCCTTTTTACATAGACATGTTTTTATAAGTCCTTTTTACATAGACATTACA
This sequence comes from Neoaliturus tenellus, assembly GCA_030545055.2. NCBI lineage: Eukaryota > Metazoa > Arthropoda > Insecta > Hemiptera > Cicadellidae > Neoaliturus > Neoaliturus tenellus. The sequence continues at coordinate 41,602,614 of CM061535.1, read as the reverse complement.
TCCTTTTTACATAGGCGGGCTAAACATCAGCTGATACAATCAGACAGTAGAAGGTGAAACAAAGAGATACAAACATGAAATTTCACAGACTTACAAAAATGAAAACACAAGGCATCTGAAAACGCCATCTCCGCAAAAAGGGCGTCATACCGCCGTACGCCCTTTTTACATAGATCTAAACATCAGCTGATACAATCAGACAGTAGAAGGTGAAACAAAGAGATACAAACATGAAATTTCACAGACTTACAAATGAAAACACAAGGAATCTGAAAACGCCATCTCCGCAAAAAGGGCGTATACCGGCATACGCCCTTTTTACATAGACCTCCTCAATTGTTTTTCTCGGGAAATGCGCATAAGCCCTGTTTACCACAGGGCTACTTTTTTAACAGTTAAATTATCTTAAAATGATTATGAAATTTGTGCTATGTGGTTATGCAGGAGTATAAGACCTCTTCATCTTTGACATACCTCCTGACCAAGGGACAGAAAAGGCTGCTCCTGTCGACGCTCTGGGATACGCCATGGGCAACTACCAGGTCACATCGTCCCCCACACACAATACAAGGGCATCGGAGCAGTCTTCAGGGCTCATCATTTTATTTTATTAGGTATGAGGGGCCCAAAAGACAAAACAAGAAAAGACTTTTTATAAAACAGAGATCAAAGTTTTAATATAGCCTGTTTTAAAACTTATTAATATAGTTTTAACAATTATCAACTAACAAGTCTGTAATTAGTAAAATAATACATACTGTCATAAAAGAAACCTTGATCGAGATTTGGGGGAGTAACCATGAGCAGAATGTATCTATAAATAGAGTAGAACCTCGATAGTTCGACTCTCCTTATAGTTCGACACGGTCCGTGACAACTTATTATGTCAGTAACGACTCATAGTGTCCAATTTGGAGATTGACAAAGGTGAAAAAATAAACGAAATGGCGAATGAATTGAACAATGGTTATGTTAAAAGTCATTCAAGTTATTGTTTCATTTAAATTTATTATTTCCTGAATTAAACTCATGATTTTTTTTTTTTGCTCCCTATTTTAAAGTTTCCTATATACTCCCTATAGTTTGACATTTCGATAGTTATTCCAAACAATGTATATAGTGGTTCAGTTTTTAGTAATTACTTATATAACTTTCTTAGCCCACAAAGTGTCGAACTATCGAGGTTTCTACTGTATACTATTCTTTCATCATATTACATAAATTGTACAACTTGGCAGTTGTATACCTGCTTAGGTTTAGATGCTAAGGGGTACATGTCGTACTTTTTGCTAAAAACATAACTGAATAACTGCTCAGGTTTAATTGCAAAAAGGTAAAAATGACACTTGCCCCTGTTGGCTTGTGAAGATAGCAGGTAATGTTTAAAGTAGTACTTATATTCTCCGCTAGGTCTCAACACTTGTTAGAGATTCACTATCTACACATATACACTTACATCCTTTTCACCTCCACTGACTTCCATAGATTCTTAGCAACCTATATACTTAACTCAAAATTGTTAGATTTTTCCCTTGTACTCCTTGACTTTTTGCCTCCTCATTTAAAAAAATAAATCAAGACTACATACTAAAGGAGGCGAAAATAATACTTGATTATATTTAAGTTTATTATCAAACATTATTTGCATTTATATTCAAGAATTTCGTAGATCAATGGGTTGCTTTTAAGTTGCATTTATATCAACCTATCAAGTTTTTCGTACTAAACATAATCTTAACTATATTTCCTTTGTAGTAAAATTTCTGATGTTATAAAACCTTTTTTGGTTTTTTGTTTTAACTCTACTCTGGATTTTCTATACAAACAAATCTAAAAAAAATATAATGTAACATTATATTAAACTTACTAATTTACTAACTTACTTATATACTTTATAGTTATTTAATAACCTTAAAAAATCTAGTTTAAAAATTGATTTCCTTAAGATTTTATGTAAATTTTAACTTTAAAAAATATTTAACCTATTAAGATCGTCAATCGTTACCAAAAGTAACCTAATACGATGTTTTCTTAGGTTACAGTATAATTATTTAAAACATTGTTGTTTTGATTTACAACATTTTCATATTAAATTGTCTCATCATTCGAATTTTTCAGTGTACTATTAAAAATTAAACAGAAATTATTATCTAAAAAATAATAAAAACCGAAATTTAATTGATAAAATTATTAATACTTGATAAAAACTCTGAAAATTAAACTATACTTACATAAAAATTTAATTCGTAAGATAAAAAGTTCAATATATCTGTACTAAAAATATCTTTGTTTATTTTAATATGAGAAATAATTTACTGAATATACCACATCTCTGGCAAAGGGGCTATTATTTTATAGCTTTTCTATGTTTCTTTAAATTAATAAGTTAAACTTCTGTTTAAAGTTATTACTTCTATAACTGGTTCACTAGTTTATTCTATCATGAATATTTTGTTATACAAACTAATAACAAGTCAAAGATATGTTTGTTGGTTGAAGTTTTATCAGCAGGGAAAAATATATACAATTGATGAAAACTGATTCATAAACTCAAAACGAACAAAAGGGGTAAACAAACACAGAAACATTGCAGGTTTAGCTACACGGTGTTACGGTAAAGTTGGATGTGCAGCAGTGGAAAAATCTCTCAGGCCCAGATTTGTGTGCAGCAAACCATAAGAAAAATCCATTGTAAATTTCTGCGTTTAGTAAATAAAGTAGGTTAACTTTAAATGCATATACACTAAGAAACATTCAAATTTGTTTCTACTCTCTATACAATTCATAATTTAATCTTAAATTGTACATTTATATAACACACCTTTTTTTTGCAAACCGTATATGCATGGTAAGTTGACATCTTTTATTTTCTCTAATACACAATGTATTATTGAAGCCTCAAAGTTCAGTCTGTTTTCATACATAAATTTTGGGATACTGTTAATAAATATGTGTTTCAATTTTCTTATTTTATTTATTCTTTTTAACTTTGATTACTTATTTAAAGCAACCTAGTCTCTTGGCAAAGTTTTAAAAAGCTTTTGTTTAAAGAAATATGATGAGGAAAGTAGCAATTCGAAAGGTAGAAAATTTTGTTATCCACGTGTATAAAGGATGTTTTAAGCTATTTTTTTTAATTATACATTTGAATTCAATGTAGGAATTTGTGGCATAGGCCTACTAATAACTTTGCTATTCAAGGTTTAAAATGTTACCAGGGAAAATCATAAACCACATTTTAAAGTTCTGCAGCCCTTTCAGGGTTTTTCCATTGAAATCACTGAAAATTATGCTTCGATTTAAATTCCTTAAGATATTAATTCTGGAATTGGAAGTACTCGATACTACAAATTTTATTTCATATCTAAGAGAAATGCATATGTTTCTATTTTATGTCTTATTTATTTAAAAATAATTTATTATTTCATCTTAAGGATGAACTTTTAAGACAGCCAATGCTTAAGAGTTTTATGAGGAATTACAATTTTTAATTTCGTGTATTCTTTTTTTAAATACAGTACGTTCTTATTATTTAAGACTATATTTTCTTTTTTATCTCTGTTATTAAATTGAATAACATTTTACTCATGTCTATTAAAAACTTATAAAATTATCAAATAAATAATATATTTTTAAAATTATATATTATCATTTTTGAAATGTGTAATTACCATATTACTTATCGGCCTACGATTTACAAATAAGTATTTATGAAAGGTTTTTTATTAAATTATTTTAAGTGTAATATGATATTAGGTAAAATTAATGTTTTTATAGTACCCAAATACATCTAATTCATAAAACATCGCGAATGCCACAGTAATTACACCCACAACCAACCAAGAGGTATTTACGGGGGTGGAAAAGACCTCAACTGTTTTGCAATGCGGTTAACCATATTGTTTTATTAGCTAATGTACGCTTTGTTTTCCAGAATAATATCCATGTTTGCAAGATGTGTTTACTAGATTATTTCAGTATTTATAAATTCAGTTTTTATTATTATTTCTGTATTTATTTTTATTTTATCAATATGTTTGGATGTAATGGAATACATCTAAGTTACATACTAATTCTATCCTTACTCCTAGTTTTAAAAAATGATATTGAACATGCTCTACCATTACCACCAGTATTATCCAGTATACGAGCTGATTTAAGACTATTTATTACTTATTATTTTAAGTACAAGACATTATTTCATTGCATTTATTCGATATTCTTGCCCATAATAGAAAATCTGTTTCTTTCCAAGTAAATTGACTTGACAAGGAACGAGAAGAGGTTTCCATTTACTTTACCTAATTACTGTGTAATAAGCAAAGTCCTTGCTTAATAAGTTTGAAATGACTTAAGTTCAATCCCAACAACAACTTTGCAGATTGCTAAGACCTATCCGGTTGTATTTCCCATATGCCTAAAGTTTTTATTACTTCGTCGATTTTACTTATACCTATGGGTATTGAAAGGAAATTAAATAAATAAAAATAGAAGATTTACGGGTCTTTATTCACATTATCAGACTTAAAATATTTATATTAATTGCAGGTTTTAATTTGCATATTTTTAACTACTTCATAGTACATTTAGTTTTTTTCTAATGTACCGAGGCAAACACATTTTGACGCTTTATATTTGTATCTTCAAGTTAATGTCAAATATTCTTTGAAGCAATAAATATATATACTTTTTAACATGGTTTGGTCTGTTGGCAGAAAGGAAAACGTAACATAATTTTGAAAGAGGTAAATTTTTTAAATTTTATTTTTGATAAATGTAGAATTTTTAATCAACGTACATAAAAAGAACGAATCATGATTTTTTTATTCTTAAAAGTAGATTGAAGTATTTAAAAGCTTTTAAGTGTGCAGATACGTATAGTATCTTTAAATCAAAAGATACTATACGTGATTAAAAATGTTTAGCAAATGGCTTTAAAATATATTTAAGTCTTGTTCAATTAATTACTAGAATTGACAAATCTATTTTTGTGTGATTCCCTTGAATGATAGGCAAAACGTGATTTAGCCGTAGTTGAATTTCAACAAGGGAGTCTTGAAGCAATTCTTTTTTTTATTGATATTTTGCTGGCAAGTTTTTATCTATAAAAAACTACGTATTTATCAGACAGAACTTTTTGTCCGTTTTAAATTTTTTTAAACGCTTTTTCTTGTTGGTGTACATACATTGTTCTTTCTTCTTATATCATCGTAGTGAAGTTACAAACTTTTTTTTGCATTTTTGAACATTTCTTAAAATCAAATAAATACATAATGTTAAAAAACATTATGTGTAGTTCATGAATTACCCATTTATAACGCATGCTAGGTCGACACGCAGTTTCAATTTCCATGCTCACTTGTTGACTATTTTATGCGTCTCGTTCCATGTAGTTCCATAGAATCCACGAGTTCTTAGCTCCTTTCAACACTTTTATTTTAAAGTACCTGTAGCTGGAAACAGTTCGTTGAAGATTTGTTAATGTAAATAAATAATAATATTTTGATATTGTACATGTGAATAGGCTAAGATTGTTATTATACTTCCCTTTAGTTTTCCATTGGAGAAAAGTTATGAAAGATATTTTTCTCCTCTCAAGGCCATCTTTCTAGAAAGGTCGTTAGAAATATATAAAATATAACTTGAATATTGTTGATACGAATTTGATCACCCTTAACAAACATAAAAATAAAATGTTCCTGTGAAGTTTAAATTTTTTTTACTTGTTTACCTGATTGTTGTTGGGGGGCTGGGAGAGGACGGCGGCGGAGGCGGCGGCGGCGAGTAAGGGTATCCACCAAGACAACATGACGAGGCGACGCGCGACGCGGGAGTGAGACTCGGGAACCGACACGGGGGACCAAAACTCCGCGGCGCCGCCACCCCCTGCGCCCCCGCCCCCGCTCCCGTCCCAATCCACGCCACAGCCGCGCCACTGGCCTGCCATCTTCACTCTGGAATTCAATTATTTTCTTTACTGGTGAATTTATCCTTATGGGGAATAAACTCTTACTGTGGTAGTCAAGATAAGATCCAAGCAGAACGAATACATTTTAACTTTGAGGTCTCTCTAGAAGTAAAAACTGCATTTGATTTAAATAGCAAGTCGAATGAAAAACTACAGCGAAATATGCACGTGCTAGATGAAAGCAAGGTAGATGGAAGAGAAATGCATATCTTTATCGATTAACATGACGAAAGAAATAAATTGTAATAGAGAATCATATTAAAAAAAAGCAACTGGATACGAAGTTTAATTAACTTTGATCTAAATAGAGGATTAGTGAATCAGAAGATAAGGCGAAGAAAAGAAATCGTTAACCAAGCAGTCCTGAGCCCAACAAAAAAAGCGGACATTGTAAGTAAGCTCACAGCTGAACATGATATCTGACACAGTTCACCAGGAAATCTAACCTCAGAGATTAACAATGCTTTTAAAATACCGAAATGGTGAAACCTATGTCAGCTATTACGCAAAAGAGTCTCTTAACAAAGAGAGAAATCCAAATAATTAAAGACAAGCAACATCCTATAAGGCCAAATGCTGAGAACAAGAACAGAGAATTATGAAATATTCAACAAGAGGGATGCTGCGTAAATAGCAGCTATTTCAAGGATCAACATCTATAACCCTAACTCATAACCCAGATATCATCACCCAAGAAATCCAATACCTTTAACACAGTTTAACACTCACCTCAACATCCATGGTGAAATCAAGAGGACGATTTCATCAATAAAATCAAATATTTCGTATAATTTTGACTTTTAACGAAATACTCTTAAAATTGTGCTACCATTTCATGGAGGAACTTTTTCCTCTCCTTGTACATATTGTAAACATGTCGTTCGAGGCAGGTGTTTTGCTGGTACTAAATCTCAGAAAATTAAGTCCCAATTTGAAGAAGAGAGATGATTTTGAGCTAAACAGCTACAGGAATTATATAATTCGTGATAAACTTCTCCAAAGTTATGGAAAAAGTTATTTTGGCCAGACTACGGTAACATGTTGTTGAGAGAAAAGGACTGCAAAATATAGCGCAGCATGATTCGCCAATGGCCACTCCTCTAATACAGCAATCATTGACCTCTTTATTAACCACATCGAAAATGTCAACGTCAACACAGGAACCTTCCTTGATTTAAGCAAAGCGTTTGATTCCCTAAACTATAGCATACTTCTACAGGAACAAATGTAATTTGGAGTTATATGGAATCGTAGAGGTCCAGCACAGAATAGACAATCACGTGATCTCAGTTAGCTTCAAACATCTGTCCATCAAGAATGGTGTGCCACAAGGATCAGTGTTCTGTCATGTAGCATACTCTCCACAGTTTTTGCAAACGACAAGCCCCATGAACACGCTGACTATAGTGAAGTACATATATGTGCTAACGACACGGTCCTCACTCTTAAGTAAAAAAAAAAAAAAAAAAAACACCGGGCAATCTTTAAATCCAATCTTTCATAGTTTAGGCTACAGCACTAATCTTGGATTGAAATTAGCCAATGGCTGATCCTATAGTAAGACCTAAATATATGACGTATATATCGTCATATATATATATATATATATCGTATGGCTCATTTAGCCAGCCACCATGGTTTAAGAATAATGAAATTTCCTAAATAAGGTTATATATACTAAATTTGAGGTATGTATTTGCTATAACAGTTTAACAATTTTTGAAATAGATATTTTTTTTTGAAAGGGATTTGATTTTGAGTAGTACACCCCTTTTTAAGGGAGAAGGGGTGGATACATCAAAATTGCATGTATCCGAACTTGTAGAGCGTCTAAAATAGAATATAATACAGGCCAATCATATATAAATATACAAGTAATATTTGCCAGCTTTTATTGAATTACAAAAACGACGCATAACAAATGTAAAGAATTGCGTGTTTTTACAGGTTTTTTTTACAGATTGAAATTGATCAATGGCTGATACCATATATATTCAGACTTAGTCAAGGTTAAAATATGTACTAAATCTCAGGCATCTATGTGCCATCAAAGTAAATAATACATTAAGGTAAGTTAAACGCGAAAAAAATATTTTTTGTTGAAATTTTTTTTATGCTTGTATTTTGTTATTTCATTCTTTCTGAATATTTACATAAAAAAAGTATAACGATTGGAGGTATAGAAGTATTTTATTTTTATTTTCAAAGATTATGCGTTCAAAGGTTTTGCCGATTTTTTCAGTCGCCAGTCTTCCTCCAACAGTAAACTTTATATAGTACTACCTCTCAAAAGCCAACTACAGTGATATTTTTCTGTTGTGTTGGCAACAGTGCTCTTTCAGATCGTCTGTAGTTTTACATGGCTGCTGTCTGCGTATTGTTATTGTTATTGTTTACAAACTTTTGTGGTTATGTGATTTGTGGTTTGCTTGTAAAGTGGTGTTTGTATGTGATTTGTGCACTTAGTAGTGATAGAGAAAGATAAAGAGAAATGACGAAGCCAAAAGGAGTTTCCAAAAGAGGAAATGTAAGGGAAACCAACATTTTAGAACTTATCCCTTGGATCAGGGTGAAAACAATCATAGGCCTAGGCCTAGGCCTGAAATTCCTACACCACTAATATATATATATATATATATATATATATATATATATATATATATATATATATATATATATATATATATATATATATATATATATATATATAATATATATTATATATAATATATATGTATATATATTATATATACATATATATACTATATATATATATATATATATTAGTATATCTTAGTCCATACTATGATAACCAAAGGCATAGGCCTACTTTATTCGCGTTTCCCCAGAAACGACATTTTTTAACATAAATGACCCATTATCTCAGAAACTATAAAAGATATCTTGACCAAATTTACACAACATGTTCTCTACATGTATGTGGTTATGTGGATCCTAAATGAAGCTTATATCTGTTAAGGTAAAAAAGAAACAAAAATATATATACAAATTTAACAGAAAAAAATTATAATTTTTTGAAAAATTCATATTTTGTTTGTTTGTTGAAATAACATTATAAATGAGGATCAGTAGTAGGATAAGGATGTTTATAAAAGGTGCAGAAAGTTGCAGGTCTATATCTTGGTTAGTTGCTGAGATAATGGGTCTTAAATGTTGTATTTTTAACATGGGCTAGATAGGGGCGTTCAACTTACCTTAAAATAGCGCATTTTTGCGAAAGAATTTCGATATTTTGAAAGTATGCCTCTTTTTACTAGTGAAGGGGATGAGATACGGCAAAATTGCATAGGACCGAACTTGAAGAGCGTCCAAAAAAGAACATAATGCTAGCAAAACATATATCAATATTGAAGTATATTTGGAAGAATAAAGTAATTTACTATATTGATTAGCTTTTGTTTTTCAACATTAAAACACTGCACGTTTGATCAAAGAGAAGAAATTTTACATCCGATTTTATTTTTCGTTCCTAAGCAGATTCAATAAGACTTTTGTACATCAGTGTTAAGTACACCTAAGGTCACGTCTTAGCTTGGTAAGTAAAATACTTATTTGTAAGTAAACTTGAAAAGCATATTTTTAATGATGAAAAATCTAAGATATCATTTTCTTTTTAAACTCTTTACACATCTAAGGGCAAGAAGGCTTGAAAGACTTACGGATTGCCTATTAGTCCCTTATTTTCGTCATCCACTCCACCTTTACGTTCTCAAACAAAAAGCTATCATAAAATCTTATAATGCAACCTTACCAATTATCCATAGATTTTCTGTCCCATTTTTTCAAATTAATGAATAAAGATAGGATTAGGATGTTTAGAGGATAGAAAGTAATTTACCCTTCGAAACATTATTTAAGTTATAAACATTTATGTTTTCAACGTATAAAAAATAGCTAGTTATATACTTAGTATACTATTAACAAAATATTAGCAGTGATAAAAAATTAAGTATAATTTTTTACCCTTCTTATCATTAACCTGTAAACTGAAGAATATGTTCATTAAAACTAAAAATGATAAACAATATAAAAACAAAAGCACCACATTTAAAGTTGTATTTATTGACAGTTAATGATACCGTTTATTCCTAATTTTTTTGTAAGAGTCCTGTATACTCAGAGTAGGCCTACTGTAAATATTCATTTATTTCCCCTACAATTACATTGAACTGAGTGAGTAAGAACTGCCAAGGGGTTTACTTAGGTGGAAATTAGTTCATATTTACATTTTGAAGGTCGAAATCAAATTTTACTAGACATGTTGGTACATGAACAAGATACAACGTGTTGTTTTAATTTCACTCAAGTTTAACTTTACTATTACAAATTTAAAATGAGCTGATGAGTAAAAAAGGGAATAGTTTAATTTTAAGTTGTTTAAAAAGGGTTTTGTTACAATTAAGAAAAATTAAAAAATTTTCAAAAACCCACTTAGATTTTAATCCAATATTTTGTTCTATTTTGACATTTGGTCGTACTTTTTATGTTTCATGCCTAATTTTAACTACTAAGATAAATCCCAAAACCAATGCTTTAGTTGTTAATAGGTGTTACATTAAAAAATTAATTCATAATTGTATGCAAGTGGCGTCGCCCATAATTAGCAGGGCCTACGCAAGAAGTGTTAATAACTATAGTTTATTTTTGTTAAAGGAAAGACCAATATAATAATGAAAACACCTTATTTAAGTATATATTATATATATATACTATGATTATATAGTATATATTAAATATAGAATATATCTTAAATTCTTTAATATACGTTTATATTACCTTTTTTGATGTCTCAAATTTGTTCAAAATTAATTTTACTCTCGTGAATATTAAAAAATTTAGGTATTTTATAAAATTATATTAGAAGGTTGTTAATATTGATTTCTTTCTGCACTTACAGTCAATGAATCAATATATACTGGAATGAAAATAACTATGGCATTAATAATTATTGTTTTTTTACAAGATTACGGTATGTTATTTTTTTTTTTAGGGAGAGGCGGAAAAATGCATTACGCACATAGGTGGCCAGCCTGTAGTGTGGGGCTCTCCTAAAAAACGGGTTTACCCACTAAAAAACCTCCTAAATCTATTTAACCACTAAAAAAGATTACAGTATGATAATTAATGGCAAACTGCAACTTAGAGTATCGTTTGATACATTTGACCATTTCCTTTAGTTGTGTGGAACAAAGGTATTATACAAATTTAAATAATTTTAGCAAGGGTCCAAAATGAATTTAATAAGCTACATTTTTTATCTTAAGTTTCCCAACATGTTAGATTTCACCGGGAGCAGGCCTGCAGCATTTGTACTCAAAGTGGACAAAGGTTTTTAAATCGAAGTTATTTCTCACTAACACACTGCGAATTATCTTCCAATTTTGTTCGGAGATTTCCTTCTTGTACCTCTTGATGACGAATGCTAAAAATGAATACAGTTAAACTTGTAGTATGCTGTAGAGAATTAATTATTTTATATTGTGCAATTTCGCAAAAATATCATGTAAGATTTTATCATACTATTGTTCAGGCTATGTTCTCTCAAAACATTATTAACATCAATGTCCTAGTGGAAGAGAAATTATGAATAAATAAAAGGCAGCTAAATAGTCATTTTATTTTCAGTATAGCTATGTTTTATTGTTTTTTATGAGAATTGTTATATAAAAATATTCTTCAAAACTTCTCAGTAGTTCCAGAGGCATTATTTCAAATAATTGCATTTAATATAAATTTGCTGATTCTGTTCAAGCAATGGTTTATATTTTTGAATGTTTTTTATGTTTTATTATCATTTACTTCTTTATAGTGTTTAAAAGTTTTGATGGGTTTATTAAGTCTACTTCCTGAGGGCCAAATCCACAAATGTTTTGAATTTTTTAATCACATTTAAATAAGTTTATCATATTTTTAACTACTAGACAAATAACTAATTTATCTAATTTCATTTTATTTTGCTAATATTACATCGTATATTTGTGTTTTGGGGTACACCTCCCTTTCTTAATTAATATATTGTTAATATTTTTACATTTTAACTTGATATTTAATGTAAAAATATGCAGTGGCATACCGGATGTAGAACTACAAAAATAATAAAGCATGATTAAATATAGTTACCATTCTTGGTGCCACAAATAGCAAAGAGGATGTAGGTCTCATGGGCATCTGTGGAAAGCTCTGCAACTTTAAAGACTTGATCGCCTGCAAATATATTAACCAATTATATTAATGGGTGTACGCCTAATTTATCGTGAAACATGAATGAATAATTTGTTTAATTATTCATATGGAGTTAGTATTTTTTATTTATTCATATTATTTCATTAACGTGGCTAATTTGTGACATAAGTGGAACTTTAACAAAGCTGAGTGGGAGACCTTCTCCACCAGGCTTGACATAGGCATCAGGTTCATCCCTCCTAAAATTAAAAACTACGATCGGTTTACAAAACTTGTTCTGTCTTGCGCTAAAGCGTCTATTCCAAGAGGTTTTAGGAATGAGTATATACCAGGATGGAGTCAAGAGTGCGAAGACCTTTACGGTGAGTTCACTGATACTGCTGACAGAGATGTAGCGGAACAACTGATTTACTCTCTCGACAACACCAGGAGAGAGAAATTTGTGAAAACTGTTGAGAACATGAACATCGCCCAAAGTAGTCGCAAAGCCTGGTCTCTTCTCAGAAATCTCTCCACTGGTAAAAGAAATGATAAAAACACTGTCTCGCAACCTCGAGCTTGTGATATTGCAAAACGCCTTTCCTGTTTGTCTAAACCCGTGCGTACGTCTGCGGACAGGAAGGTGAACTTTAAGCTAAATGAAATAAAGCAAAGTAGGCAAGCACCATTGGAAGTCTCTAGACCTTTCACTATGGATGAGCTAGATGCGGCGATTGATGCGATGCCAATTGGCAAAGCAGCAGGCTTGGATGAAATTTTCCCGGAGTTTATAAAACACTTGGGTAAAAAGGCTAGACTGTTGCTTCTTGCAGTTTTTGACACCATAATTGAAACCGGCGACTTGCCTGGTATATTTAGAAAATCCAAAATAATAGCTGTCTTGAAGCCCGGTAAAGATCCAAAACTGCCCGAAAGTTACCGACCCATAGCTCTTCTTAGTGCCTGTTATAAGCTGCTCGAGAGGTTGATATACAACAGAATCCTCCATGTTCTCGATTCCAGCATCCCCGTCGAACAAGCTGGGTTTAGACCTGGGCGCAACTGTTGTGACTAGGTTCTAGCTCTTACTTCTTTCATCGAGAATGGGTTTGATCGAAGACTGAAAACCTCCGTTGCTTTCTTAGATCTTACTGCAGCTTATGACACTGTCTGGAGGAAAGGCCTCCTTATTAAATTTTACAACCTGATTCCTTGCCCTTTCCTTTTGCGTCTCCTCAACTCAATGCTCTCCAACAGGATGATTAAAGTATATTTGGGACGTAAGGAAAGTACTTTTAGGCAACTAAAGGATGGCCTGCCACAGGGGTCAGTGCTCGCACCACTGCTGTTTAATGTGTATACAGCAGACGTTCTTGACACTCGCTCCTTAAAGTTTGTTTACGCAGATGATATAGCTCTGGCTTATCAGCACAAGGAATTCCAACTAGCTGAGGAAACACTAACAAATGACCTCACGACCCTCGGTGAATACTTTAAAGCCTGGAAGCTAAATCCAAACCCAACAAAACCCGAGGTTTCTTGCTTCCGTTTCTTCTTGGTTTCGTGCTTGAGGTTTCTTGGTTGAACAATAGAATGGCCCACCAAAAGCTTAAAATTGTATTTGACGGTGTTGAGCTAAAGCACAATGAAAATCCACAGTACCTGGGTGTCACTTTAGATCGGTCCCTGACATTCAAAAGCCACCTACAAAAGACAGCAGCCAAGGTGAGAACCAGGACTAACATTGTCCATCACCTTGCTGGTTCCACATGGGGAGCTAACAAACAAGTTCTGCGAACCACTGCTCTGTCATTGGTATACTCAACTGCTGAGTAGATACTGTGCTCCCGTGTGGTTGAACAGTGTGCATGTCAGGGATATCGACGTCCAGCTAAACAGGGCTATGAGAGCCATTAGTGGTACACTCATGGCAACCCCCGTCCCCTGGCTCCCGGTCCTGTGTAATATCGCTCCACCTGAAACCAGACAATTAGGGACTCATTAGGGAATATACTAAGATCTTATTTGCTCCACACCTACCCATCCATGATTACCTACCCCAGGATACGGGCAGATTGAGGTCCCGAAGACCACCACTGCGGACAGCATCCCAGTTGACGGACACAAACTTTTCAATCCATACCAACTGGACTTCCTCCTTGGACTCTTTCCAAGGCCGGAATCACTTTTTGATTGCTGACCCAACCTTAGCAGTAAGTGGTATGGTTCTTCCTCGGATGCAGTGGACTGTTCTCAATCGATTCCGAACTGGAGTGGGAAGATGTAATTATTGGAAATACAAATGGGGAATGACAGAAGATCAGTCATGCGGCTGTGGAGCGGAGTGCCAGACTATGACTCACATAGTCAATGAGTGCCCTTTGAGTGCTTTCCCGGAAGGACTGATGGGCCTTCATTGTGCAAGTGAAGCTGGGCTGCAATGGCTTAGCGCCCTGGATTTAGCTTTATAGCGAGATCATAAATGTTTATTTTAGTTTTATTTTAAATGTATTGACGCAGGTGCTTTGCATTGCAGAACATCTTTTATTTATTTTATTATTATTATTATTATTATTATTATTATTATTATTATTATTATTAAGATTGTAGCTGGCTATGACAGCCATACGATGTATGTATGTATTTGTGACCTAATTTCAAAATGAACAAAAAAGCGACAAAAATGAACAAAATGGCGATTTCAATGAAAATATTTTTATCTTTTTCTCCAAACGCTATGAACAAATATTTACGAGAAATTAATTTACAATTAGCTAAAAATCATAATCCCATCTATTTTAATTTCAGTCCTGTTTTGCACATAGATTTTTTGAAGGGTACAAGACAACGCCACCCCTCTGACAACATTCCAATCTCTTTGATACAAAAATTTTATTTGCTCTCCTCAAATCAATAACTTTCATTTTTAATAAGCAGTCTGTGAGTCATGACAAATTAACATCTGATTGGACATGGCATGGACTCTGCTGAATTCGTCAGGGCCCAATACTAGGTCCTTTTTTTCTTAATTTACACAAACTACATTACTTCAGTTTTATAGAACTCAAAGTTTCACTTATGTGCTGATAATTTGCGGATTTACGTTTTCTTTACTTATCAGACTTATCATCATTTAGAATCGCATCAATTATTATCATTTAGAATCAGCAGGTTAAATGAAACTGTTGTTCAAACAAATGAAGACAATGCCAGAATTGTTCTTTGGGCGAAAAAATTCGACTAAATCCTGACAAGACGAAACTGATATTGGGATATCTATATGACTGCTCAGCAGAGTGGATATGAACAAAGTACCAAGAAAAAGTTAAAAATCTTTAGTTTGTCTATTTCCAACACACTCGACTGGACTGATTAAGTGGTAAACACCTATAAAAAGTGTTTGACGCTGCCCACACAAAGAAAATGCAAAAACTTATTCCTTGCACATCAATCTACTACTGATCAAAATATATTATTATTCCCACACTTCAATCACTGTAACACCGCAATTATTGATTTTACCGTGGCTTTGACAAATAAAAATTTTGAACTCAATCTTTGCATTCTGATTTTATGCAATCTTCAACGTGATGACCACGTTACCTATTTCTACATTCAATTATATTTCTTTAATTATCAGACATCAGGCAGCTGAGAATTATCACTATCACTCACATCAATCAATCACTAAGCAATCATTCTTGGGTCCCAAATTATCTTATGACGTGACCAACTTTGATTTTTTACAGATGTGCAAAGAAACACTCACTCCATATCATCAACGCTTTGCACATTCCTGACCAAAAATAAACCTTCAACCGGTTTTTTTGTCGTCATAGTTTTACTTGCTGCCTCTAAAACTCTTTGTCTTAAATCCATTTAATCCCGTCACCGGTTGATTATAGGGCTGAAGGAATATTATCTCAACTGGATGACGGTGGTGTGGTGGGATGTAGTTCCCTGGCATAGGTGTAGCAGTGAAAAGATTCATCATCCAAGGTTATTTGTGTGTGGTAATGGGGTGTGTGGATATGAGTAATGTAAGATAAATGTGTTGCTTGTAAAAAAATAAATTTTTTAGGATTTAGTTTTTTCTTACATATTTGACATTATTTTACGATTTTGTGTACATGTAAGTTGGATTTTAGGTAATATTTATTTAATTAAAAGGTTTACTAAGAAAATACCATGAGGTCCTCGTTTGCCTTAATAAAGAAATTTAACATTTGTCACCCATTAATTAGTTTTTCATTCGTTCAATTGCTTTACTGCTGTTCAATGTATAGTTATAAATTGTTACTTATTTTTTTATAATGTATGTAATAACTGTAAATATTTAAAAAGATATACTGAGTTACATTTAAGTAAACAGTTGTATAACGCATAAAAACATTTCCTTGAAAGAATTTGAAATATTACGATTAATGGAAAGTAATAGATAAAAATTTTTAATGGAATGGCTAGGTCTCAAGCATATTTTGAACGACTCAATTTACAATAAGAGTTTGTAATTGTAATTACATTGAGATATAAAAGCCAATTAATTAATGACATAAAATGATGACAACTATTTGCATTGAATAAGTGGTGCGGAAGCAATTCTATTATTTTATTTCCAGACCCAAATTTGCCAGAAATGTGTGCTTGTGTTTGATATAGAAAGATTAGTACACTTAAAACATAATTACACCTGGTAATTAACAAATTATTTTATAAAACGTGCAGAAAATAAGCTCATCTACGGGTCTTGATTTGTTTTTTAATTACTTACTGCCTTTGACATACAGGTCGTAAAGTCCCTGAGCGATAAGGGGTCTACCCTTCTTGTCTGTAGGGCCTGTTATTTTAAAAAATGCCTCCGTCACGTCATTCTTTCCTGTCCTGTTGGGTTTCATCAATGTTTGTTAGTTTAGATTTAATGGAGAGTATATAGCATTTTTTGATAGGTCTAGAGTATTTTACAAGGTGATGAATGAATTATTTTAAAATACATAATAATCAAATGAGTCTCAAAAGAGACCCAAAGACAAAGGACTTCCAGACGTGTTTCGAGTGTATAACTATCACTTATCATCATGGTTAAAATAAAACACTTGCAGTGTGGGTAAACCCATATGAAATTGAAGAAATTTTTTTTTTCTATTTAATTAAAACCAACACTCTATAATTATTATTTTCGAAATCAGCAGATTAATGCTATAAGCTAAATATTTTTCATGGCTCGAAAAAAGCTATGAAGAAGCTAGTTTAAGACATGCCACATTAATCTTAGAGAAAACCCTAACGATCTTACAAAATAATTCAAAACATTGTTAATTATCGCATGTAAGCCCTAATCTTAAAGGTCATTTTATTTTGAGAAATGTACCGCAAAACAGACATTAAAAAGTTCGATATTTCAGAAGTTACGCCTAATATTTCAAGGGCGGTGGCATTAGTTTTCTTTTAATAATATTTTTTAAATCATAAAGCTTATTATTTTCCTATTTGAAAGAATGAAGTTACCCACAACAACACCTATTTGGTGGTGAGGGGTAGATTTCAAAACTCTACCAAAAAGTATTTAGGCATACATACATACATTATATACGCTAGTTCATTCGATCGTTTGACTCTTTACAGTCGTTAAAATCTTAAGAATTGGTGGGGGCCATTTTGGAACACCTGGCATTATAAAAAAAATCCTATAAGTTCTATAACAAGTAGGAAAATACGTGAATATACTAACACAGAATAGGTATAGTATAAATATATTTTTAGACTAAGTTTTACTTAAGTTCAAAATTAACCGACAACAAGCATCGGTAAAATTTCTATACACAGCCAATTATATTTTCTAAGGAACTTTGTAAATTAGTTTTAAAATGTTATTGCAATCAATTTAAAACGCTAGTTTTGGTTGATCTTTGAGGGAAAGATAATTTTATCTATAACGTATCACATAAGTTTATCAAATTCTTACAAAAATCATTCCGTATTCTGAAATACTTTTAAGCCATTTTAAAAATTAACCTAAGAATACAAATCACATGATTTAAATATATTGGGTTATTAATAATAATCTAATCAAAATAGAAAAATGCACTATTACAGATAATTATATTTAGTCTAAAACTATTATGTTTGTTAGTACTTACTTAAGGTTTAAAGCGTATATCTTGGCAGAATAGTTGGATGCAAAAGGGCATTTATCTTCTTGAATTACAACAGCTTGAAGGCAAGTGCACGGCCACTGGTTATCTATAATAGAATAAATTCTGTTTTGTCAATGCTTTATGGTTTAGTAGCTTAAGATCGCTTAGACCTATTGCATTGCATCAGTACTGAGCCAACTTCGGCTTTCACCCCTCTGTGCTCTCTCCAGATCCAGCCGTTAAATTTTCCAAAGATCTGAATATTGATACTCTTAGAATCAGTCTTCTTGGATCTGAGGACACTCGGGACGAAATTCGACAAGACACTCCATTGAGACGGGTCTTTAGCCTCCGGTTTTGAGAGGAGATATCAAACACGCCAAAATAGACTCAGAATCAGAATATTACCAATATAGTATCGAATATTACCAAATACTATACTAGTATAGTATCGAATATTACCAAATACTATACTAGTATAGTATCGAATATTACCAAATATTGTTTATTTTTAACGATCTGTCGTTCGGTGATCTATTGTTTGACGTCTGGCAGAGCGTCATTTTAGGCTTAAAACTCTCGAAGTCCAATCTGAAGGTACCAACAGATTGAACTTCTAGACGAAACGTCAGAAGTTCATTTTAGCCTTATTTTCTCGGTTTCAGTGTTTTTATTGGTGGTTTAATCGGAAGTTTTGATCAATTTATTATCACTACTCAAATGTCATTTTGGAGAAATATAATATACATAAGGTCGGTTTCAATAGTTAAATTAACAACGACAGCTGGGTAAAAAATTTTTTGATCTACAAAAATATGATAAGAAAGTGGATTCTTGGAGCTCCACAGGAGCCCTATAGGTTTCCATTTGTTCTCAAATAAGTATAAAATGAAGAACATAGAACATTTCTAATTAGTTTATATAATTGATACAAAAGTTGAGTTTGTCGTTTTTGTAATTAACTTATTTTTACCAATATTTTGATTCAAAACAATATCAGAATAAAGCTAGGCGCGCACTATAGTGGCACGGCACGGCACGGACGGGCGGTACGGCACTGACCGCACATTTTAAAGGGGGTGCGCCCACTAGTGGACATCCCGCCTTCCGCTGTTCCAGACATTTACACCTTCCGTCAAAATAGATCAGTATTTGAGGAGAGTTGGTTAAATAATATGCACGTGGCTGAAGGATTAGTATTGATAAGTACTATTTAAAAAAAAAGAAGAATAAATAAGATAAAATAAAAATGTCCATAATTATATTGTTTTTGGATATTAATGTACTGAGAATGTCTCATAATGTTAAACTTGTTGTTCTTACTTATTAGGACTATCGACTTTAGTCAACATATCCTTACTAAGTCGTTTTAGGAACTAAATTTGCCATTGCGAGCTGGGTAGAACGACGAAAATGCCGTGCCGCCCGTAACGGAGGGTGCGCGCAGTAGGCCGTCACGGCAGCTCGGAAATGTCCTGAGATTCCTTCTAACAAATCTTTTGCAAAACGGCGGAAGGTGCGGATCGTCCGGGAGTGTCCGTTCCGTGCCGTGCCACCCTAGTGGGCGCACCCTTATGAAATTCAATGTTAAAGATCTTTGGAAATTGCCGTAACGCCCGCCCGTCCGTACCGTGCCGCCGTAGTGCGCCCGTAGGTATTCTGTTAATTTTTCTTGGTAACTCTACAGAAAATTAATTTACATATGTCTTAAAAGCTTTATGTCATGTGTTATTTTTAATTTTTACTTGGCAAAATTGCTGATATTGTAAACTTACCAATTATATACCGGCAGTTTATAGTAAGCAAAAAATTTATAACAGGTGTAGTTGATGTTACAGTAGAGTCCCGCAAACACGGACTTCGATAACCCGGAAATATGGACAACTCGAAAAGCATACCAAAAAAGGACTGGGTCTCAAGCATGGGCCTTGGCATCGGCCGGAGCATGATGACACGTGGTGTTTTGGGTTTACTCTAAGTTTGTTTCAACGGACGAGGTCTGAGTTTTTACTTTTTGTATAAAGTAAGCCTACGTTATGCAATAAATAATTTGTTACAGGAATTACGTAAACATTTGTTACATTTTCTTATGTTTTCTCCTTTCCCGATAACCTGGAATTTTTACAAACCCGGACAACATGCAATCCCCATTATTCCGGGTTTGAGGGACTCTACTTACTTATTGGAGTCTTAATAAGTATTATTAGAATCTTAATGTGGAAAGGATTCTTAGAGAAGAATTTCAATCGTTCTATTCTAACGTGCCTAATAGTTAAGATTTTAATCGACTAAAATTTAGCATATTAGTGAGAAATTTAAAAGATTTATAGCTTCAAAATAATGAATATAATTACTTAGTAAACCGCAAGGCAAGTCTGGATTTGACTCCTTGGTTCCATAAACTTGTTGCCATAAGCCAGCGCCCTACAAACAAAAAACTACAATAATTCCACAAAAAACTAAAATCAAAGACAAAACATATGTAAATACTTAGTGAAAACATTTTAATAAATTGTAATACTCAATAATCATAGGTAATGATTTAAATTGTTCAAAATGGTCATGTCTTCTCCAAAATGTCAAGAATGATTCTTTAATCAGAGTACAGTAATAAATATTAAGAAATGAAAGTCTAGATTCCAGACGTCAGGCTCTACTTCCATTCAATGGGAAATGGGACTGTTTTGTATGTTTGTGATTATGGAATAAGGTAGTTTGGGTATAGTAAGATTAATTTCTTTTTCCGCACGAAAAGAATACACTCTGTAATGCTTTTTTATGAGTTTAATCAATTTAACACATACTTAAACATCATAAAATATTATATTCAGTTTTTTTTATCGAGCATTGAAAATAACGCTAGACTAACTATATAGACTAGGTAACGCTAGCCAAAAAAGTTTTTCATATTTTCATCCAGTGCTCTACAACAACCTCCCCGGTATCCTCAAATCATATTCATTGCTAGGCTTTAAGAAAACATTGAAAGATATAATTCATGAGAGGAATTGTTGTACATAAGTTTTCTCTTGTATTGTTATTGTTACTTTTACTAGATCCATGTTGACTAGTTATTCTGAAAACCAATTTGTAACTGAGGAACGATTCAAAATAAAGGCATATTTATTTATTTATTTATATTTAAATATAAAAACCTATCCGCTACTCGTATGGCGTCAGCCGTGAGTCTTTTCCCCTGTAATAACATCCCAAAAATTTTCTTACCCCAGAATATTAATTATTGATTTAGATCCACTGCTTGTGGTAGGGATTCTATTTCCATTGCTGTCTATAGAATATGTTATTCATTTGTTTTCAAGCATTTTCGTATAAAGATTATACTTACTGATTTAAACACTCGACAGGTCGGAGCGTATTCACATTCATTTAGCACATCAAAAACATTCACATATTTTGGTAGATAGTTTGCTTGGGATGTGGCCAAGAAAACCAAAAGTACTATGAGAAACATCATTATAGTCCTTGTAAGTCCTGAAATTAACTTTATTTAAATTTTATACAACAAATATTTGTATAGTTTACCTACCATAATTACCCCTAATTTTTTCAAATTTTTTTACACCAAAATAGCTAAGTGTAATTTGTAATGATGATTTGGAAGAAAAAAAGACATAGTTATCAAGAATGGGAATAATTAAATACTCCGCAGTGAACCCTAAGCTAAAACTTCATGTTTTTTTTTATATTTAGTTTTTTATGTTAAATGATAAAATTGTTTCTATAACAGACATGGGATATTAAGAAAGGGGCAGCTTAGTTTATAAAAAGGCAAACTTCTACAGTTTTTTAGATGAAAAGGATTAAATTACCTGATCAAATTGACAACCTCTTCCCACCCCAACGTGGAAGAGGAAAGATTTCACCTTGATGCTACAGACTTGAAAAAGAACAATTGTTGTTCGAAACCTTAGGTAATCTTACCTAATTTAGGATCACTTGGCAGCAACCGAGCAATTATTTAAACCTTTTTAGTAGTAGGTATTAAGTATTCCAGAGGCTATACCATTATTAACTTTTTTTTAGGTTGAAGTGGTTATTTATAGTAATTAAAAATATATGACGTATGAACTACATTCAACTATTTTGTGGTTTCTTGATTGATAAACTTATGAGTAAACTTTTCAATACTTTTGGATCAAATTTTCTTTAGGATCATACAAAAATACATTATACGTAATAAGGATTGAAATTATGTGATATTGTAC
The DNA here is from genome assembly GCA_030545055.2 of Neoaliturus tenellus. Taxonomy (NCBI): domain Eukaryota; kingdom Metazoa; phylum Arthropoda; class Insecta; order Hemiptera; family Cicadellidae; genus Neoaliturus; species Neoaliturus tenellus. The sequence continues at coordinate 41,580,103 of CM061535.1, read as the reverse complement.
AAATTTTACTTGGCTGGTCTTTTTAATGATATATTTTTTATGATTAAGTAAAATTTCACAAATTCATAAGTAAAATTGTTCACAGAATCAAGTGTAATTATTTGTTTGACTACTGTTATTAACTTTTGTTTACCAATCAATTACATATTCTTATAATTTTTAAATATTTTACTACAAATATTTAAACAGGGAAATTTTATGACACTAGAGAACGATCTGTTCAAAGGAATGTTGGAAAAATATATCATGATATTTAACATCGCAACGTAAAATACTACCTTAATGTGATTGTTGGATTCTCTTAGCGTTAACTGAACAAAAGAAACAATGCCATTTTATACAGACATTCAACGCACGGTAAATTTTATTTTAATTGTAACAAAGTCATAACCAATATTTTACTGTCACGAGCATCACTAATGTCATAAAAAGTTGTAAACATTATCGGAGAGAAGACGATACTGTTAATAATTGTTGTGTCAGCAATTTCTTACACCTTCTTCACAGAAAATTAGGTAACAAAGTTGGACCCACTTATTTCACTAAGTGTGCGATTCGATATGTGATCGAAAATTTCTGAAACAGCTGTAAACAGTTGTTTGGAGTAATAATATATTCTTCCAAAGAAAAATTTTGCAGGTGAAAGTTTCATTCATAAGTAATTCTCGCCGTGTGCTGACAATTGCACAACTACTTTACTCTTATTGTATTAAAACTGGTTTTCAAATACTTTGTTTAATTAATTATTTTAAAATTTGTATTCTCCACTATAATTCTCTAATTTAGTGGTTTAGCAGTTGAGCAGTTTTCAAGAAAATGTTCAACGGGGAAGGTCTCAACTGACTTGATTTAATGGTATTATTAATAATAACAAAATCAAAGAATAATGTAAATAGGCTTTAACCAAATAAACAAGCTAAGTATATGCTTTCACTAAATGGGCGATTTCTAAGACTTTAATCATTTTTCAAAGCTATCAAATAACGTATTTTTTATTTATGAAATGTAATTTAATGCAATATAAATATATTTAGACTTTTGTTTCAAATTGCTCACAAAGTCTAAAATTAAAATAATCTGTAGGGGAACGGCGGGTAGTATGGGCCAGCGGGTAATATTGGCCAGCGGATAGTATGGGCCACGTTTCAGCGAATTTCCCTATAGGGAATACGCTATTACGGTATTAGCCATGGTAAGACCTAAGCCCGGGACCACTTTACTTTTTCATTTTGAGGTCCCCAGAAGCCAAAAACACCATTCGTTCATTTTCATTCTCCGATTTTGATTCAGTTTCGTATGAAGGTGTAAGACCAAGTCTATTTTCATGAGTTCGTGAACCAGCATGATCGGGTTATGGGAATGGGGTTTTATGGGGTTTCAAAGGGGTCAAAAATGGGTTTTTTGCATTTATGGACCTTAATTTTTAAAATTCAACAATTTTAACTAAAACCATTAAAAAGAGCTTAAAAAACAAACAATTTAGTACTTTTGATTTTCAACTTGGCTTAACAGGTTACGGAGGAAAGCTAAAAATAGGTTTTCAATACTTAATCTTATGGGAAATAAACAAAACCTTGTATCTCGCTTATTTATTGGAATAACTTGATAAAATTTGGTATGTACATTCACTAGGTTAGGGTTTAACTGATATTTGCTTACAACACCCATATGGAGAAAATTATACATACTCACCTCAATGGTGTTTATGGGGAAAATTTCAAAGTGTCGAATATTTATACTATTTGATATTTACCTTACCTAACTACATTTTCTAACAAAACTAATATTTTCTAACAACATTCCATGGCAGCCAACCTACATACTCATTCATATGGTGTTTATGGGGAAAATACAAAATCTCAAGATCCTTTGGAAATTCGCTGAGTACGCAGGTCTGCTGCGGCGGGGGTATTTTTTCTATCACTCGCCACCAGGTACCATCACTATGATGCCAGCACATGTAGGTAGCAAAACCGCAAGCCCGCTATTACAGTGAAACCGCATTTGGTTATGTTCGCTGTGCTAGGTCGCTTTTGATTTACAGTTGTTTAGTTTCGCAACTGGAAATTAATTGTTGCTCCGACTAACTTTTGAGACGTTCCTGTGCTGACTCCGCGATGAAACTGTGTAACCAGGTTTATTACTTACTTTAAATATGTTAATGCAATCGTGAGAAATTTGTCTGAATTAGACTAAGCTTCCTTGGAGTTCCCATTAATTTGTTTTCAATGTAAATTTTTTTTAGTATGGGCCACGCCAGTAATTGTTTTATTTTGCATTTTATAGGTCAGAATTTTGAAGTTTAAGAAGTAAAGGGAATAAGGCGGGGGTAGAGGGAAGTGGTTGGAGGAAGATATATAAAGCATGTGGTTACGGCTATTAGTTTTTTTTAGCGAATTTCCCTATAGGGAATACGCTATTACGGTAGTAGCCATGGTAAGACCTAAGCCCAGGACCACTTTACTTTTTCATTTTGAGGTCCCCAGAAGCCAAAAACACCATTCGTTCATTTTCATATATATGTATATATATATATATATATATATATATATATATATCTATATATCTATCTATCTATCTATCTATCTATATATCTATGTGTCCGTGGTACTGATAACTTTTGTAGGGGACCTCCGATTTTGATGAAATTTGGTATGGAGGTGTAAGACCAGGTCTATTTTCATGAGTTCGCGAACCAGCATTGTCGGGTTATGGGAACGGGGTTTTATGGGGTTTCAAAGGGGTCAAAAATGGGTTTTTGGCATTTTTGGACATCAATTTTTAAAATTCGTCAATTTTAACTGAAACCATTTAAAAGAGCTTAAAAAAACAAACAATTTGGTATTTTGAATTTTTATCATAGCATAACTGGTTACGGGGCAAATCCAAAAATGTGTTTTCCATGTTATTCTTATGGGAAATCAAGAAAACCCTATATCTTGCTTATTTATTGACATAACTTAATCAAATTTGGTATGTACATTATCTATATAAGGTTTAACTTATACTTGCTTACAAAACCCATATGGCGGCAAACCTACATACTCACCCCCATGGGGTTTATGGAAAAAATAAAAAATTGCCAGATTTTGATACAATTTTGTGTTTACATTCACCGATTATTGATTAACTTAGATTTTCTAACAACACCCAATGGCAGAAAACCTACATACTCGATCCTATGGTGTTTTTTTATGGGGAAAGTAAATAATCTGAAATTCCATTGGAAATTCGCTGAGTACGCAGGTCTGCTGCGACGGGGGTATTTATTATTTTTTTAAAGTATTACTTATTTTGTATATGTATGTGTGGCAGGTAGTACAGGACACTTAAAAAATAATGATATACCATTTATACTGTTTTAAAATTAGGTGGAATTATAATCCCTAAATATTTACATATTTTTTAATTATAAAATACTTTTTGCCTCGAAATGTTCTCTTTTTTATTTATTTACTTTGTTTTTGGTATTTTTTTAACAATGGGATATTTGTTTCAATACTATTAACAACTATTAACCCTATTTTATAAATAAATATATTCTCGTGGTTTTGATATTATTTTTAAATAGGTATAAATTATATATTATTATTTCCTTAATTGGCCCGTAATACCCGCCGTTAACCTAATGCCATCTTAAAAAGCTTTAATATTATACTGCAATCAATGTTAGTTTGAGGGTTTCTGGGCCAAATTTATGGCCTGTCAAGTTTGAGGGATTAAGATGACGTCAAGCGTCGTAACTAGTGACGTCACGGAGTTTAAATGACCTGATGGTGACAGCATGGCCCAAATGAAAACTGTAAAGAGCAAGTTCAAAATTTTTTACATAATTGTTAACAGTGACGATTACATTAACGACAGCAATTTCAGTCGTGTGATCATATTAAAAATTATCTTGCACCTACAGAAAGCTGCTATTTTTCATTGCAAGACAGGTTGTCGGTTAAGTTAATACACATTCTTTATTTCATATTTTTTTCTTAATCTTACTTTTAAAATGTTATGATAGTGAGGAAAAGAAAGCAGAATAAATCAATTTTGAATCTATTTGATTTTTTTTTATTCAAGAACATTTTCATTCGTCATCTCTCATTTAAATTATTTAAACATTCTTCTTCTTCCTTTTCTTCTGGAATATCTATACTTCATCTTTCCTTAACTATGAAGAATATTATATAACCTACTCTTCAATAGGTCCCGTAATCCAATTTTTAAAGTGTTGATACAATTTCTACTTTGTTAAACTATAACATTTATTTATAAAACGCGTTACCAACAATATATTTATTGTGATTCGTAAAATTAATATAATTTCCATTTAACTTTCGTTTTAAGCTGGTTAAAGTAGAAGATATAAAAAGATATTTCTTCGCTTTTTACTTTTAACAATGTTTTATAAATTATCGCTACAGTAAAAGTTGCAGAAAGAAAGATGCAAATATATTTAAGGAAAAGATTATTCTAATCTTTGTTGTAAACAAACGGTGTATAAATTCTGCAACTTACAGTAAAAATAAGAAAGATAGATGAATGAGAAGTTCCAACACAATGAGTTGTATGATACGTCCTTTCCTAAGGAAAGAAGATCAGAACCGGAGTGTTCGAGCGGTGTAGCCGTGGGCGCATCGACGGCTCTTAGGCGTCTGAAGCAACGGAACAACTGATCGAAGAAGGCCGTAGTAGCTACAGTGGGTATAGCCCGTCCGTATATAAAATAATGATATACATGCCTCCCACCTCCCGAAAAAACAAATGGAGTCGATTTACCCCTCTCCCCTGGTCTTTGATCTCGAGACTTGTTCGCATTTTTATTCAACCAGGAAGTTCATTGCAGAAACATTTTTCCTCCCTTGGAGTTAATGAGATGCAAACCTCCAGACAGTCGATGACCTTGAAACCTGTTTGCTGAAGTTTGTTGTAGATAATGAAAAACATGAGGTTATTTTTCCTCCCCATACTTGGACGGTCCATACCGGAATGATTTCATTTTAGATATATTGAACCTAATCTCCACAACCATTCCATATACCCTCACTACGCGGTGTGTAAATATGTTCCTAAAACTGAATATTCAACAAGTATCCAGAGCAACATTGTTTCTGCAACCAACAGTAGGAAAAAGACCTGTATGCAGTGACCCCATGAAGTTGCAGATCATAAGTAGACATGCCGGATGTTGTCATGTCGGGAACCGTAGACAGAATAATGTTTGTGTGTGACAAAGGAGTTCTCTTTTATTGACCCCACTCTCCTCGGCAACTAGATGGTCATGTGACGTAAATTTGAGCTTGAGCAATCATAAAAAACTTTTTAAATTTAAAGTTGTTTTGTGAAGATGTTGTCATTGTTGTTGGAGTTGGTGTTTAAGTGAATATTTAACCATCAGAAAATCATTGTTTTAGAACCATATTCATAGTGTTTGAAACATAAATGTTGATGCTTAGGTGGTAACCTTCTGCTGGTAATATATTTCTAAAATTTTCAGGTTGTTCTAAAGTTCTTACGATGCAGTATCGTAATTTTGCGCATTTAAATTTAAGAGATATGTTGTACAAGAAATAAAAGTACAACTTTGTTATATTAGTTCTGCAGTAAACACAATTATCAAACATCAATCAAAAAACTTGTTAAACCATGTTTGCAACGGAGAAACACATCCAGCAATGCTCTTTTTATTTTACTTAGTACAATATCAGAAACTTGTTCTTCCTTATTAGCGAATTTCCCTATAGGGAATACGCTATTACGGTAGTAGCCATGGTAAGACCTAAGCCCGGGACCACTTTACTTTTTCATTTTGAGGTCCCCAGAAGCCAAAAACACCATTCGTTCATTTTCATATATATGTATATATATATCTATATATATATCTATATATATATCTATATATATATATATGTGTCCGTGGTACTGATAACTTTTGAAGGGGACCTCCGATTTTGATGAAATTTGGTATGGAGGTGTAAGACCAGGTCTATTTTCATGAGTTCGCGAACCAGCATTGTCGGGTTATGGGAACGGGGTTTTATGGGGTTTCAAAGGGGTCAAAAATGGGTTTTTGGCATTTTTGGACCTTAATTTTTAAAATTCATCAATTTTAACTGAAACCATTTAAAAGAGCTTAAAAAAACAAACAATTTGGTATTTTGAATTTTTATCATAACATAACTGGTTACGGGGCAAATCCAAAAATGTGTTTTCCATGTTATTCTTATGGGAAATCAAGAAAACCCTCTATCTTGCTTATTTATTGACATAACTTAATCAAATTTCGTATGTACATTATCTATATAAGGTTTAACTTATACTTGCTTACAAAACCCATATGGCGGCAAACCTACATACTCACCCCCATGGGGTTTATGGGGAAAATAAAAAAATTGCCAGAGTTTGATACAATTTTGTGTTTACATTCACCAATTATTGATAAACTTAGATTTTCTAACAACACCCAATGGCAGAAAACCTAGATAATCGATCCTATGGTGTTTTATGGGGAAAGTAAATAATCTGAAATTCCATTGGAAATTCGCTGAGTACGCAGGTCTGCTGCGACGGGGGTATATTTACTTGCATTTATCTCTATCAATTTCACAGTGTTAACATGTTTTATTAGGCTTTTAAAAATCTGGTATTTTCATAAATTGAGCGAATTAACATTTCTTTAATCAATACTAATGTTCTCCCCATGGGTTATCGTTATTTTGTATACAACTTTTAAGTCCTCTGCCATAAAAGAAATATAAAAAAACGTTGTCATCAGTTCCAAAGCAGAAAAATCAAGCAAAACTTCTTCTAAGGTGTTAAGGTACGGGTATACCTTAACACAATATCAAGGTGTCAAGGTGTCTCATCAATTTATGCAAAATATTAACCTTAAACACTGCCATGCTTATCTGAATTTGTGTCAACAAAAAATAAAAACTATATCTTTTACAGATTTTATTTTTTATTTAATTTATTTTAATGTTCATAGCTCTATCTTTAGTCTATCTTCACTTTAATTGGACCTGGAGCCCAATTTTGCCTGCATTGTCGTAATTTTTATAACTTTCGGAAAACACATCATCATGACTAATATTCATTTTTCTAGTACACAGTATCAGATGGATCTAATGTGACACAATTTTCAATCAACGCTGACTTTTTGTTGAAAATGTACAATGCCTGTTTGGTAGAAGGGGTGTTACTGGCTCCCTGGAAAACAGCCAGGCTTGTACTGATCAGCAAGGGCAAAGGTGATCCCGAGCTGCCGTCGTCCCACAGGCCTCTCTGCATGTTGGACACAGCTGGGAAGCTGTTCGAGAAGCTGATCCGTTCCCGCCTGACTTCTGCAGTGGAAGCTGCCGGGGACTTATGCCCCCGTCAATACGGCTTCAGAAAGTCAGACGGTCAACGATCGACGCTGTCACCGAAGTTCAGAGAGCCGTGGAGAGAGCCGAGAGCCACAACCATTTCTCCCGCCGAGTAGTGCTTCTTGTTACGCTTGATGTCAAGAATGCCTTCAACTCGGCGAGGTGGGTCGATATGTTGGATGCGCTTCGCAACACCTTTCGTTTTCCTGCATATCTGTTGCGGTTCATCGAGAATTATCTACGCTCTCGAAGCCTGATTTATGACACGAGGGACGGAACGCGGACGATGGAAGTCACTTCTGGTGCCGCACAAGGTTCAATACTCGGCCCGGATCTCTGGAACGTTGCCTATGACAGCCTCCTGAGGTCTGAGATGCCTGAGGAAACCACTTTGGTTGGGTATGCCGATGACGTCGCAGCTCTCATTGCTGCACGCAACGTTGAGCTAGCCCGACTGAAGTTGAACCGAGTTATGCGGGTAGTCAACAACTGGATGTCCGATCACGGTCTGTCGCTTGCTCTCAGTAAGACGGAGATCGTGATTCTCACGAAGAAGAGGATCGACACCGTCGTCCCGTTTTGAGTGGGAATGGAGGTGGTCACATCAACTCGTGCCGCCAAATACCTCGGGGTTATGGTGGACACCAAGTTAAGCAGGAGGGATCAGATCTTCCGTACGGCGGACAAGGCCGCTAAGGTAGTCACTTACCTTAGTAGGCTTATGGCCAATGTCGGGGGTCCCCGATCCAGCAGAAGACGTCTGTTGATGTCCGCGGTCCAGTCCGTGCTCCTTTATGGGGCAGAGGTGAGGGCAGGCGCTCTAGATAAGGAGTGCTACAGGTTGCGACTTGCCCCGGTTCAGCGTCAAGCTGCGCTCCGGGTGTGTTCCGCCTACCGGACAGTGTCCGAGCCTGCCGTCCTGGTGGTCGCCGGAGTCATCCCTGTCAATCTCTTGGCAGGGGAGAGGAAAGCGATTTATCAGAGACAAGGCGAGATCGGCAAGGACACGGCAAGAACAGAAGAGCGCTCCCGAACCTTCCAGCAGTGGCAACACAGCTGGGAGCACGACACCCGAGGACGATGGACTGCGCGTCTTATCAAGCAGGTCCAACCATGGGTGGAACGGCGGCATGGGGAGGTGGACTACTACCTGACCCAATTTTTGACAGGTCACGGCTATTTTCGGTCGTACCTGAACCGGATGGGAAAGACCGGTTCACCGGACTGCATTTATTGCCCGGGTGTTCCCGACGATGCGGAACACACTTTCTTCCGCTGTCCCCGTTGGAAAGGGCCCCGCCTGGAGGCCACACAAATCTTTGGTGCATTTTCGGTGGACTCGGTCTTCCAAATGATTTTGGAAGATGAGGGCAACTGGGATTGTTTGTCACAGTTCGTCCGGGGCATCCTCCTGGAAAAGAAAACCGATCTGGACCGCGAAGTGGCCCAGATCCTTTGATCGAGCGGCTGGATAAGGAGCGAGCGTCACGGGCGTAAGCCAAATTTAGGCCTAGCCTGACGTAATGTGATAAACAATTCCAGGTTAGATTCCTAAAGAGTAGAGGAGGTTTTTTAGTGGTAAACCCGTTTTTAGGGGAGCCCCACACTACAGGCTGGCCACCTGTGTGCGCAATGCATTTTTCCGCCTCTCCCAAAAAAAATTAATAAAAAATAAAAAAATGTGACACCATTTGTGGGCAAATATGTAAATATTTCAATTTATAGCCTACACTTTCAATTTCCTTACTTTAGGCGATAGTAATTTAAATGTTTTACATCGAAACATGAAAAATCTAAAATGGTCACAAGTTTTATATGCAACTCCGCCAGCTTTTTTTTAGAGGAAACCTCCAATGCCCGTCGCCATGGGCCAATGGGCCTGTGCGGTGATCTAAAGACAGGAAGGTACGGTCACGGCATTAAGTCACATAGGCTTGCTAGAGGTGACCGCTCATGTTTGTGCGTGTAATGTCGTCGCCCGGGATCGAACCGGGGACCGCTGGCTTGTGAGGCCAGAGCTCTACCACTGAGCTGCCGCTCCCGTAAAAACTATACGGTAGTAGTAGTTATCCATACGGTTTGTAACGATATTAACATTGAAGCAATTATAAAATAAATGTTTAATTTTAACAATGTATAACTTGTAAATCTGATTAAAAACTTAGTGCCCTATTGAAAAGTTGTAGGGTTAAAGCCACCTCGAGTTAAAATATTTTACCACTCTTCGGCCAGCTTTAGTACAACAGTGCACATCAACCTTTATCCATTAAGAAAGATTTGGATGTTTCATAGAAAAAGAAGAGAAAGAAGAATAAGCATAAAAAATGTTTTAATATTAGACGAAGAATCTAAATGAAATAAAGAAGGAAGGTTAAGGATTCAAAGTTCCGTCGATCTTTCCTTTCCTTCTCTTCATAACATCTTTGTAGTACGATTAAGAATAAATGTAAAAGATAAAGGTAGCCCTGTCACAGCAGGCCTGTACTCAACGAATTTTCTATTTAATTTTGAATTCCCCCCCCCCCCCCCCATAAACAACTGTAATGAGGATGTAGGTTTCCTGTCACCAGGGTGTTGTTGTAATCAAATGTAAGATAATATCTTCCCAAGCCAGGTACATACAAAATTAGGTATATTAAGTTCTGATACTTTATTAGTTTTATATCCCTAAGGTATGTAGGTTTGCCACCATCTAGATGTCGTAATCAAATATAAAAACTTATAAAGTAATTTTACACGCCAAATTGTATCAATTTGTGTCTAAATTGTATCAATTGTGTTGATTCCCAATAAGAACATCATTGGAATAGTACTTTTGGGGTTTTCTCTGCAAATAGTTAAGCCAATTTAAAAATTCAAAATACTACATTGCTAGTTTTTCAAACTATTTTAGATCATTCTAGTTAAAATTTTCTGAAAAAAATGATAAAACCCATTTTTGAACCTTTTAAACCCCACTCTCATACACCGATAATGCTGGTTCGTGGACTAATGAAAATATATCTGAGCCTACACCTTTATACCAAATTCAATCAAAATCAGAGATAACTTTCAAAAGTTACGAATCCCACGGACACACATATATAGAAGTATATGAAAATGAACGAATGGTGTTTTTGAATTCTGGAAATCTCAAAATGAAAAAGGAACATGATCCCGGATTTACGTCCTACCATAATAGCGTATTCTCTGTAGAATAATTCAACCTACTTTACAACAAATAATGCATTCGGTTGTAACGGTAAACGAAAGAATTGTTCTAAACTTTGACCACGTGACCTTAAATTTTATATATACATATACACATAATATAATATATGCCATAATATAGGCCTACCGTTATCTATATATATATAAAAGCTACCCGGCTATCATAGCCTGCTACCAACTTAAAATAATAAAAATAAAATAAAAAAAGGATGTTCTGTAGTGCAAAGCTCCTGCGTCAGTACATTTTAAATTAAACTAAAAGAAACATTTATGATCTCTCTATAAAGCTAAATCCAGGGTGCTAAGTCATTGCAGCCCAGCTTCACTTGCACAATGAAAGCCCATCAGCCCTTCCGGGAAAACACTCAAAGGGTACTCGGTGACAATTTGAGTCATAGTCTGTAACTCCGCACCACAGCTGCATCTTCTTCCATTCTGACTGATCTTCTTCCATTCCAAATTTGTCTTTCCAATAGTTACATCTTCCTACTCCAGTGCGGAATCGATTGAGTAAAGTCCACTGATTCTGAGGAAGATCCATATCACCTACTGCTAAGGTCGGGTCAGCAATCATAAAGCAATTCCGACCTTGGAAAGATTCCCAGGAGGCACTTCAGTCGGTATGGATGGAAAAGTTTGAGTCTGTCAACTGGGATGTTATCCGCAGTGGCGTTTTTCGGGACCTCAATCGGCCCGTCATCTGGGGTAGGTAATCATGGCAAATGTAGAGCAGATAAGATCTTAGTATGTTCCATAATGAGTGCATCCCTTCGTCTGGTTTCAGGTGGAGAGATATTACACAGGACCGGGAGCCAGAGGACAGGAGTTGCCATGATGGCTAATGGCTCTCATAGCCCTGTTTAGCTGGACGTCGATATCTCTGACATGCACACTGTTCAACCACACGGGAGCACAGTACTCAGCAGTTGAGTAAACTAGTAGGGACACGGCAGTGGTTCGCAGAACTTGTAGGTTAGCTACCCAAGTGGAGCCAGCAAGGTGATGGACTATGTTAGTCCTGGTTCTCACCTTGACTGCTGGCTTTTGTAGGTGGCTTTTGAATGTCAGGGACCGATCTAAAGTAACCCCCAGGTACTACTGCTGGTATTCATTGTGCTTTAGCTCAACACCGTCAAATTCATACGTCAATGTAAACGTTACAGTTAACATCGATGTTACCATTTTCCTCCGCTCGCTGTCAATAGCCGTTTGTAGGCCATGCTGTTGTCATCAGGTCATTCAAATTCCGTGACGTCACCGGTTGCGTCACATGACGTCACCTCATAAATCTGTAAAACTTAACAGGCCGTAAATTTGGCCCAGAAAACCCAAACTGCCACTACACATTTAAATTCTATCAAAATTGGTTTGTAGAAAACATTCAGTGGCTACGATGACAAAAACCAAGAATTTGTGTCATCGTCCATTCTTCTTTCTTTATTATTAATAGTTATATATGTTTTATATAATATGTGGTGAGGTTTAGTTGTTGCAACACCAACACCATAATATACCATTGCTGCCCCATATTACCAATGTATTAAAAATAAATACTCTAACATCAAAATCGTAGTGCACGACATTTCCTATGTGTGTTTAAAGTTATCATAATTTCCAAGCGGTGATAACCCAACTAACACCCCTCGAATATGATCTTGCCCCCCCCCCCCCTTCATCCTCCATACCAGATTAGTAGCGTGGCAGCTGTGATCTGATATGTGTGTCATTGTAGCGTGGAAACGGACGGATGTTTCGTATATTCCACACCGGATTACGCTCGTCCTGGTAAGCCTCGTGCTGTTAAATTTGCAGCGACATTAAATCGATTGATGATATGTTGAGTTTACCGGGACGTAATTGCATGGTTTAATATTTTCGTAAATTATTCAAAACTTCAAAATTTACAAGACACAAACACATAACACTGACACACTGAAATAAATAGGACATATACAAGGTTGCTTTTTACATGCTGGCCAGCAGGTGTCAGACACTAAGTCTGAGTCTGAGCCTGATTGCCAGTATGAAGAAGCAACCTTGTCTATGTCCTATTGATCAGTGTTTTAGTGTAATGTGTTTGTCTTTTGCAAAATTTAAAGTTTTTAATTATTGACGAAGAAATTCTGAGCTACATGTTACCATACTGTGGATCACAATGGCACATGTGGTCATGTGTGTTAATGGCATAATGATGCCGAAACTGCAGTAATCCTATTGGGATTAAATATTTTGTCATGCAGTGTCGTAACATTTCGTTTTTTTCTATCCCAAGCAGTATCCAAGGTTAAACCCTTGGATTTTGAAGGCAGATGGAGGAAAACCTATTGTTAAGTAGAAATAAATATTTATGGAATGTAATGTAACTAAATTATGTGTTTCTGTTTCCTTTAATTCAAACTAGTACTAAATATGTCCCAAGAAGAATCTTAAATTCCTATTTTCTTGCAAACTGTGTAAAATGATGCAAATAATATAAGTATTTCTATACCTGATTTTACTGTATTAAATGTGGCTTGTTTATTCCAAAACTATTATCATATTCAATTAAAACACGATTAAGGATATATTAGCATTATTGGTTTAAATTAACTTCTAAGTTTGTCATTATTTATATTTTATTAACTAAACTAAATTTTAATAAATTAAACCAAAACTTTGATCAATTTTTGTTTTATTTTTGTAATTTTTAACTTTTATGTAAGATAAAATGAGTGATGTAGTTGATTGGAAAAGGGAACTACTGAATTTAAAGAGCCTTAACGATTCCACAAGCATTTTAATCATATGAATTAGTTTGAAGCAATACTATGATGACTTAAAAAGTTTATTTAGTTATACTTTTTCGCCTGGAAAAGGCTTGCAGCAATCGTACTGGAAATGTACCAATTTCTTAGCGTCAAATCCGTTATTCTTCACATTGTAGTGTACTCTCCTCCAATTTGACTCTGATATCTTCGTCCCCTTCTTCTGGAGGAGGAATACTGAAATAACGTCATGATGGTAGTTAATTTACTTTTGATTAAGAGCGTATACTTAAAGTGGGTTAAAATACCTGCATTAAGTAATTCTTTGGTTACGGTATGGCAAATAGTTCCATCTCCTTATGGAGTCATCATCAGGCCGCGCAAGGTTGGTAAAATTATTTCTTCATTTGAAAGATGGCAAGAATTTTTTTAAACTTTAACATATGACACAACATACACTATTCGAACAGTTAAGAAAATAATTTTAAAAAACTGCGATATAATGATACCGCATGGTATGTACTTTGCGGAAGTGTAGTATAAAATGCCAGTCGACAACCTAGCGAGGTTCATGTTATTGTTATCTGTGTATTTTAAATCACTTGAGATTTTTAATAATAATACGTAGGCTAAATCAACTCTTAGGATTAAAAATTATTTCGGTTTTTCGTTGTAATCCATACTTTTAATAGCTTAACCTTCATCAAGTAAATAGCTTTTACAATGGGATATTAATTTGGAATATTTTTGCTAACCATTGTGGTTTTTTATAAAATAGCTAATATTATCAAACAATAAACCTAGACATGTCAACATTTATGATGCACCAATTATAATTTACTATACTTATTAATCTGTTGTATCTGAAGATTCGCTTTATCATCCTAATTAATAAAGAGGAATAGTTGTTTGTTGTACACTTAATAAATTTTGAAAACCATTAGAACGAGGAAATAGATTTATTACAACTATTAAATAATTTAACATAAACAACATATAATCGATTATTTATATATATTAATATTAGATGATGATTCATAGATTCCATCCATGGAACTTATTACAACTGATTACTTGATGGGAGGAACCGGCTTAGTCACATAGCACTGCTTGACTTCCGGGTCACTGTACTTATAAGCATCAGAAAATTTCATTATACTAATAAATTATATATATGATTTCTTACTTGCACCCAAATCACAAGCGGCGACCAGTATGAACGTTTGGTGGTTGTCCGTGTCAATCACCGCCAACAGAACGGATTGTCCAGCTGCCAAACAATAATAATGTATCCATATTTTGCAACACATCGGGTTGGGCAATAATCTAGAACACACTCCTGACTGGCAAGTCTTAATAATTAATTGAAAAAAGTTCTATACCTACTTGTATTTGGTATTGTCCCACACATCTAGGTATATTTTACTATTTTTTCATACCTAGGAGTGAGCCGACGTAGGATATCTATAAAATCTGTACTAAGCATTGATGTATATGTACATTAAATTAAATTTCTTACCTAATAGAGCACAATGCCGAAAAGCCGACTTCAAAAGGATGTCTGAGCCAGACATAATAGCTGAGCAAACTTAGCATTAAAGCCATATGGCAACAATTTAAAGTCATTAACTTTGACATGTTCAATCTTTCCATGTCAAACTTGTACCATATTGCTCAGAGGCCTTTAAAATTATCAGTTCATTTATTTTATTTATACATGCCAGCGAACATCCCAATTTTCACCAATTCGCCAATGATGTATGCTATAACATAGGCCGATGATGTTGCCTTCAAGGCTTCCTCAAAGGGACGTCCTCAAATGAAGTGTCTGGAAAAACATCTTTGGCCTAGGTCACATCAAACATAGTTTTAAACTGTGTTCCTCTCAAGACTGCTTTGCGGATGTCACTCAGAGGAAGTCTTGGGGGTCTAAGTTACCAGGGTAACGTTATCGGTAACTTTAACTTCTGAGCAATGTGCCACAAATCCTCCCTTGAATGGCTGAATACATCAGAAGTTATGACACGAAATGAATACTGACCAATGCCTACATTAAGGATTTTAAAGGTTTCCTCCGTAGGCCGTACCCCGGACATGTAAAAAAAATGTGAAATACATCTAGATGTGTTGAACAATATCAAATACAAGGATAAAAAGGTTCAGTAAATTATCACCTGAAAGTCTGGACCCTGTATGAATAACTAATCTATTTTCATTTACCTTTTGCAATATCGTCATCCACAACAGCAAGTGCTCTCATAATGACATAAAGGCATAGATGTATATTTCACAGAATCAAAAAGAAATACAGGAGACTGACATAAGTTATTATCAATTATTAGTCTTGATTTATTATACTTTTGATGTGTAATGTTTAATTTTATACTATCTCTTATTATATTATTAAAATAATTGAATAATATAATAAATATAAACTTACTAGCAGTTATAACATTATTGAAGAGTCCGTACGATATAAGGGCTTGTTTCTTTTCGTTTCGAGGTCCTACTAGGAAAAACTTTGAATCCACCCTGTCGTACTTTCCAGATCTGGTGAAGTATATTATCATCAGTAAATCAATAAACTACATTGGACATTTTCGAGCTTTTTGCTTAAAAAATTCAAGTCTTTGATGAATTTGTTATCACGTTTATAAGTAGACTATTTGTATTTTCGTAGAAGATAAACAGTTTTTCAGAATTCATTTTCCTACTGCTGGATATTGAATTTCAAATTGTTAGATAAGATTTTTACCTGTACAATATCCTTTTTGGTGGTATGACGACCGGTTTCGTGACGACAGTCACATCATCAGGTCAATCCTCGATTTAACGATTCGTCAGTCGCCGGCGCCGGCTCGATGTAATGCGTGCACGCACCGCGATGAGTTCGATCTCGGGACCCGAATGTGTTGTGATTAAATGTAATGTTTTAGTGTT
Source organism: Neoaliturus tenellus (assembly GCA_030545055.2). Classification (NCBI taxonomy): domain Eukaryota; kingdom Metazoa; phylum Arthropoda; class Insecta; order Hemiptera; family Cicadellidae; genus Neoaliturus; species Neoaliturus tenellus. The sequence goes on along the minus strand of CM061535.1, from coordinate 41,563,851 downwards.
TTGTGGATGTTTTCAATGTGTTTGTGTCAATTTTAAGTGTTTCTGACGAATCGTTAAATCGAGGATTGACCTGATGATGTGACTGTCGTCACGAAACCGGTCGTCATAACACCAAAAAGGATATTGTACAAGTAAAAATCTTATCTAACAAACAGTTTTTCTTCAACTTGCCCTACTCTGATAAAAAATTTATGGCGTTTTAATTTATGTTTTGTATTACATCTCAATACAATTAAGAATACAGTTTAAGGAAAATATTGAACTTTTAACAAAATAACGTCTTATAATTTGTGTGAAATATTAGTGTATTATTCTTAAAATACGTAGTGTCCCGGAACTCTCTGAAAAACTTTTGTATATCTGTTCTCTTCATCGAGACAATAAAAAACATCATACAGATATGGGTCTAAAATGCTTTGTTAAGCCGCTAGTAATATTGTTTTTTATACATGAACGCGTGATTGGATTAAGTTCATATTTGGAATGAAAATTTATCAAACCAATGTCTATTTCAGGAAAAGAATTAGTTTATCGAATGAGTGTTTTCAAAATGGCAGCGTTTTAAACCTTTGAAGCTCAAATATCTCAAAAGCCGTAAATTTTATTAAAATGTTACAAGTAACAAAGGAGATGAAAAATCACACTGTCTAAATAATATAATAATACCAAGTACGTAATGATCAGCCAACGAATAACGAAGTTATTGAGATTTGTCTTCAGAAAAACATTTATTTTGCATTATGATCAATGGAAATTTAGGTTACTTTTAGCACAAAAATAACAATAACTATTTAGATTTTTGTCTGATCCTTACAAACTTTGTACCCTATCAATTATTAGATAGTTTTATATGCCAACTTTATAGCTTATCTTTATAAAATTACTCGTATTTGAGATGAGTGTGTTTAAAAGTTTCAAATAACAGTTACCTTGAAAATTCACAACGGAAAAAATAATTCGTTTCCTGAAAATTGACAATTGTGTGATAAAGGTTTATACTAAATATGAACTTAAAATACAACCATCTGTTACGGGAAGAAAAAATTATTATTTGTAAAAAACAAAATGGTGGCTAGCGGCGTAACGAAGCATTTTAGGCCCTATTTGTATGATGTTTTTTTTTTTTTTTTTTTTTTTTTTAGCGAATTTCCCTATAGGGAATACGGTTAAATGTAAATGACATAGAAACGGAAGAATTACATTTAAATTAGAAGGCCCAGAAGAATAAACTATTTTGTAGTAGTTATAAATAATACCGAGTTTTATAAATATTTTCTTTTATTATATTGGAAAAATACATTTTTTAAGGTACTGTCTCTAAAAAGGATATGTGCAGCTCAAAACTTACAATAGATGTGTTGTTGTTTCGAAATTCTTAAAAGGTGGCAATTAGATGTAATCAGTAATCGTAGAAAAAGTAATTATATTTAATATCACATGCATAAAAACTCTTACATTACATTTTTTTATTACTATAACTCTTTCGATGTGTTTAATTCTATAAATTAATTATGTAACAGAATTTATTCAAATCATATGATTTTGTTTATGTTATTGGTATTTATTAACTTGTATTTGGGTAGAATACATAAAGTGATAAAAAAAAATAATAAAAAATAAAATGTATGATAGCTGAGACTCATTTTAATAAAAATTGCTCGGTGTATTGTAGGCCTACACAAGCACAACGATAAACAAGACAATATAAACAATGACATACAATTTGGATAACATATGTTCCATAGTTAGCTTAGGAATTAAACACTATATCTTGCAGGGGAGTATGATAAAATAGCTTATATGTCAATGAAAAATTAAGAATAATTTTTAGAGTCCAGGCAAGTCGAAAATTTTTTATTCCAAGAAAACGTTTTAAATTACCAGCTGGAGTAATATCTTAGTTCTTTCAATTTTATCATGATTTTATATTATAAATAATTATGTTATGTAAGAGTAACTATTTATCTCCTAGTTATTAAATCCTAGTTATTATTTATTATTATCAATGAACATACGTAGTATTAAGCCCATAGGTGGCAGCAGAATAGTTGGCAACAAAAGGACATTTCTCCACAGTAGAAAAAACTGATTGGAGACAGGTGCAAGGATGCTGGTTGTCTAGAACAGAGATTTTTATAAAATTAGTAAAATAAATAATGTTAAGAGCACACATAGTGCAAAGATATGAGCTTGTTCTTAATGGAAAGACTTCCAAGAATCAAATCAAAGGTATTCATAAGTATGAATGCAATCTTTCAAAATAATAATGTTCATTCATTAAGTCAAACTTGCAATTTCTTAAAAAAAAAACTCGTATTTGCAATTTAAGAGATTTTTCTGGGCTGTATCCTGACATCAAACGTTGTTTGCAATTAATTTGTGTCATACAATCAATCATCGAGTCTTAAATCATTTATTTTTTAAAAAATCGTATTTTATTTTAATTTTTGTCTTAAATTTCGTGTAATGTTTTAGTACAGTGTTTAACGCCCAAAAAGGCGAATTTCTTGAATTACAATACGACCTTTCCTTATTGCCATTTATTTTTCATTATTATATGTCATATTATTACCATGTTCTTTTATGTTCATTATAGTAGATAATGAAATTGATGTCGTTATAGAACTTTTTGCAGAATTAAACAGGACAAGATTTTAACAGAAACATCAACTTTGTTGTTCATTTGTCTTTAACATAACGTGAGTTTAAGATATATTTTTAAGACCAAAATCAAAAGCTTATTTTCATCCGAGTGGCTTACCGTGGTGTACTTGTAGGGGGAGATGTTGTTATCAAAAACTCAATGTTCACGAAGTGAAGCAATGATGATAAAATTTACATATGTGCATGTTCTTAGACCATCTTGGATATCCTAATTTATTATGAATTTTCCTTTAAATTCCGCAAAGACTAAGCACAAGAAACAAAATCCTGAAATTTTAATTAAAAATCTTCAATCGATAAAGTTGAATAAATGTTCTTTTTTACAAAAACGGCATTTTTCTTCTATGGGCCCATAAAGTCGTGTGGCGAAATTATCCAGGCGACATAATTTTTAACAAATACAAGCTTGTGGAAGTCATGGCCTCTTGATCTCGACTCAAAAATACACCGGGCAATCGAGACACCCGTATTTTTGATATTTTTTATCATTTCTAAGACTAATACTAATCAGGAAAAACATTAATAAACTCTTTTAGTTACCCATATCTGTAATAACTTTTCGTATTACACTGTACACAAAAAGTGCTCGAAGCATGTTTTACTAATTTCAAATAAAATAGTATTTTTATGAACTTTAAATATTTGCGTATATAAAAATATAGTTACAGAATAAACCACAGCGCTCGCCCTTCACAGCCAAGGGACTCCCGTAGATCAGTTGCCATGTGCCTTTTGCCTGCAGACAAAACAATGGAAAACTGTTAGCTTGTGAGAACCTAAAACACATGTTCTTCATCGATGAACCTTTTATAATAATAGTTTATGCAATTATAATATTATAAAGGCTTTACACAATCTTGGACTACACTATTTTATCAATGTCAAACCGCAATTTGGCAAGTTGCTGTATGAAAAAGTACAATATGGCGAAAATGTTTAGGTTATAGGTGGTCATCAATCAAAAACGTATTCACGCCCGATGTCTTTTGAAATAATCGTCGTTCCCTCTAACATTAGAGCACACTATTTTGAGATTAGACACATGAACTAAATGATGCGTGATTTCTTTTATAACACTACTTTCTTCAAATGCCATGCTATCTACTATTGGTCTATAACCTGTATTTAAACTTAATTCCTGATTCCTGCATCTTTAAGAACTCATTATGCAACGGGTTTGAATGTTCTCTAATAATTCATCTATTTATAATGTAACTTATTGTATCATTATTGGTGCTAATTGCAATTGTCATGGATAAACAATATTTTACTATTTCTTTAGATAAATTCAATAAGGTATTATATTTTTTATAATGATTTTATACATTTATTTATGCAGCACTTTCCTACTCCTAAATATTGTATATATTTATTCTCCTAGTCATACTCTTGTAGATTTTTAAGTGGAGATTTTCTGCTTTTTATAGATGTTTTATGGAACACAATAGTTTTAATACACGCTGCGTAGTTGGAGCAACAATATATCTTATGTTTTATTGGTGATTGTTTAATGTAATATACCGGGTGTTCATAAAGTCTTGATCTGATTTAATAGCTTTTCTGTACGGAAACCATTACAGCCACCAGCATCTTGGTGTTCTTGTCTTCAAGCAATTTAAATGTAGTTTTGTTTTTATCATTAACACCTAAACTCAACAGATTGACAACAATGCAGTTTACTTACAATGAAGTACAAAAAATCAGGAATAGTGAGTCAGCACAACAAGTGACAGTGTGTCCTATGGTTCCATGAAAACAACTCCCTTATTACTGTCTTATCCCCAAAGACAGATTTTTCATGGAAATACTTTGAAGGTGTGCACCTAATGTAAAAGTATCAGGAGGTCATATGAATATTTTTGTGAAAGAGGCAGTGTGTGCCTCTTAGGAAATGTTAACCAAACCTGGAACGAACTGAAAGTTGAATATAAGATTTAAAAGTAACCCGTGGAGCACACATAGTTTGTGTTAATATTGAGTTTGTGCATAGTTGTAAAAAAACTTAAGAATTTGTTTGTTAAAACGTGTAATAAAACTATCCCGCCATCATTTGTTTTTGTACTATTCGCTTTATTTTTCATTGCAAGACTTTGTGGACACCCCCTTGTAATGGCATACTCTCCGCACCTTTGTATAGTTTTTATTTAATATGTAAAAATACTTGCAAGATATTTTAAAATTAACTTACTTTCTATGTACCTATTATAACTCGCTCCCATTTCAACAAACTTTCCAGTTTTTGAACAAGGACTTTTGTCCCTTTAGTCCCATGAGAAGAACGTTGTCACCAAATACAACAAACTAGTAGATGTGTGTTGAGTGACCTTGTGACAGTATAAGGATATTACTTACTGATGCAAACTGTCTGCAAGTTGGAGGGTATTTACATAATTCTAGTGGTTTAAAAACGTCCACATATGTAGTCTTAGTGTTGGCAAGAGAAGTTGAAAAAACTGCCAATAAGACTAAGAGAAACTCCATTTTAGTTCTTGAATTTCCTGAAAATTCATAATTTGATTAAATATCTTAAAAAATTTTTATTCGATGACATAAAATATAGATATAACTATTTTTACTTACCGGTACTTAATTTTAGTAACATACGGAAACCTAATACATTCTAGAAAATTAAATTGTTCAAAATAAAGTTTATACATGAATTTAATTTCCTCTATAACGAGTTTTAGATTTAAATTGAAAGTGGGGTAGGATACCGCGTCACGGTAGCGGCATGTAACATAACTTATTACTTACCCCCAAGTCAATGATAAATTATCTTATTCGACTACTAATTCTAAAACGCTGCCCCTAATTTTATAGGTGTTAAGTTAATTGTTGATTGTTCCACTGTCATTTCGATATTTTTACTGCCACGAGCTGCACTAACTTACTATCATGAAATAATTGAATTATTGCCTTGAAACATGCACGACTAAAATTATAATATCTTCACAGTAAATAAAGTAACCAAGTTAGATACACTTTTTCCTTATAATGCAAAGTTTCAAAAGATGTACAAAAATCGCAAAACAATTATGAAAAATGTTAACAAGAATAGTGAAAGCCTTTTTAATACTCTACATGTAACATGTGTACAATTTTGTTTTTATTCAAGTTGGTTCATGATTTTGTTTACAGCCCATTTTAATTAAGTAAAATTAACCTGTACGTTCCCAGAAATAATCTGAGACCATCTTTAGTTTTTTTTAATTGCCACACATTCCATCATTACAATTTATCTTTTTTCAAGGCTTTTAGATTATTAAATTTGTATAAAGATGAAATTGATCTGTTTAATTGTAATTTTAGTTTATTTATGAACCAAATGGATATATTATTTAATTAACTAGTATTTTTTATATTAATGTATGTATTGTAAATGTATAATACTGCACTTGTATTTACCGTAATTTATTTTAGACATTTCTTAATCCACATACACAAAGTTGTTCTTTTCTTTGTTTATGCCTAAGATTATTGTTTGCATGTAATACAGTATATTTTCTTGTACTGGTTTAAATATTATATTTTTGTAAATTTTTGTTTGTTTTCAAGATAGCTGTTTTAAGTAATGTCCTGTAGCTATTGTGTAATGAATATGTCAATAAATAAATAAATAAAACCCGTTAAAGTGAGGTGACAATAATGCTGGTTTAGCTTCTTTTTGCGGTAACTGAGTAAGAAAAATACAGCAGAGTGTAGTCGATAACCGTCCTGTCGGGTGCTACTATCTTCTGTTGTGTTGATAAACTTCATCAACATGAGGGACATTGTAGAATGTTTATAAATAATTTTGACCTGTAAGACTTTTTTTTATAAAATAGTTAGTAAAGTTTTGAACGATTTAATGGTATGTGAGCGTTCTGAATATTTTGTGTTAATCATGATCTGGGGATGAAATTCAGGAGACTAACAACATAATAAAGGTTAGCTTTACAGGGCTAGGAAGTTATTATAAATTTTAATAACAAATATTTTATAAACCAATATATTTATTTGTTTACTGTTTATAGATAAAAATAAAATTATATAAAATATAAAACAATTAATAAAAATGACATGTTTATGACTAACTATAAATAAAACAAATGCGTTCAGTGCGTTTTCTAGTTTCTCCTCCTATATTACGGTATACGGATACAGTATTGTTTTCGTAAACATTTTCAAATTCGTTTGTATTTATGATGTATTTATCCATTTTGTAATCCCTTATCGCCCTTAAAATGTTTATATGGAGAAAGTATTGGTTTCCTAAAAATTTTAGAATTTGGATTGTTTGTAACTTATGTGTTTTGGAGCTCTCTGGGTCCAAAAAAGGGATTTTCAGAGTGATATCTGTATGTGTATGTGTCCGTGTGTCTGGATATAAACAGAGCTGGAGAATGCCCCAATGGTCTGATTTTAATGAAACTTGGTATATTGGTCAAAATTCTTGATAATTCAAAGCGTTTAATTTAATTTTTTAATTTTTATTATTAAGAGTAATTTACCCCTAAAAACGCTCAAAAACCTTGAAGAATCCAAATTTCTCGAAAACGGCTCTAACGATTTTTATTAAAATTTTGTGTTTTATTGAGATTAAAATTCTGAATAAAATGACACCAACCGCATCTCCTAGAAAATGCGCGTTCAAAAGTAATCGAGCAAAAAGTATTTAAAAATTCAATTATTGGGATTTCAAAATAGCTGGTACCTTGAAATAAATTTTACTTGTCATCGTTAATTCAAGCTCAAAAAACTAAACAATCCGGTATTTTCAATGATTGCTCTACTTCAAGTGGTTTCAGAGGAAATTCTATTTTTTGTTTAGCGGTAAACGCAGTAGGCCTACATGGTTATAAGTCACAGATGAGCGAAGCGTCAAATTCGTCCTACTCAGCTGGTAGCTATCCGACTGAGCCATCAAGACATTAATGTTTTGAGGCTTTTAACACATTTTTATATTTATATTATTGTGAGAAAGTATGTGTCAGTTATCTGAAACCGTTTATTAACATTCTGTGTCTCTATATTAAAAAAGCTAAAAACAAAAAAATAAATGTTCTTGATACTTAGAAAAGTTCTAGTTCTCCTAGTTCTGGAGGGGGAGAGGTTGTTTGCCCCTTCCCCCTTCTAACTGATTAGAATAATGTATAACATTTATTTATTTTAAGATCATTATTTAAGAATAATTGTTTTGTTATACAGTAACAGAGTCAATTTAGAGATATAAGAATTAAGTATAAGTCATTCGTAATAAAAAATAAAATGTATTAGAATAGAATGTAATAGAAATAGAATGTATTATACAAGTGCTTGTTTTAAATCGCAATAGTTTTTCAACTTTGTTCGATGAATTTCAGAAGGATCGACTAATAAAATAATAAAAGAAAAAATATGTAATATAAAATGTTACCCACGAAACGAACCCTATTATTAGTGTACTATACAATATTATTATACAAATTTGTTCTGTAGAAACATCTTAGTTTAACTTTTTATTTCATTTAACTATTCCACAGGGCTTTCACTAGTTTGTGCTCTCAGTAAAGATATAACAATCCCTAACGTCCATTAGAGGCTATAAAAGTTTACAAGTTTAGCAGGTTGCCAAATATCAGTTGGCTGTAAAATAAATTTACCATTATGCGAGTGCACCACAATGTCATTCTATTTTTTCATGTTCTAATTCCTTAGATGTTTCCTATTGTCATTTTTATATGTACTCCATTTTATTGCATTATTATGTTTAGTAATGCAATTAAAAGTGGTTTTAATTTTTTGTACGTTATCATAATCATAAAATGATTATTTTACTTTCGTACGAATTACTTCATGATTTACATTTAGCAATTTTCTTTTCTTTTTTACATATCAGCGAGGGTTTGTGGATGCGGTATTCCCTAGTGGGGATTAACGTCCGCACTAGTGAATACTAGTTCATCCATAAAGACCATCCTCATAATTAGACCAATTCGTATATATGAGGTTGAAATTGTGGTTCGGATCACACGTTAAACTGTAGGTCCCTAGATACCATTGGCTGTTGGGCTGTTAATTAACAGTCCTGCCTAAGGAGAATGTCGGCCTTAGTCAGTAACAAGACTACAAGATCGCGCCACAATCATCCTACACTCATCTCTCATTCATATATTCTGGTTAAAATACCCACTATGTGAGGTCCTTGTCTCAAAATAGTGATTTAGTGATATTATTTAGTCATATTCCTTATCCAGAGCCTGTAAAAAGTTAAGACCCTAACAATGATTAATCAGCAAGCGTTTACTACTCAATAAAATAAACTTAGCGCTAATATCAATTGTTTTATTCGTCAAAACATTTAGTTTATTACTGGGTCGTGACACTTGTCTGCCATACGAACGTCACGTCTCTGTATATCGTGCATTTGTTTCGTACGGGTGGCACACCTGACGGAAGTGTTCGTCAACCATTTGTGGGACTTGGAGCTGTCAAGGTTCAGGGGCGAGCACACTTCTGCGGATAAGTCGTTGTGGAGTTGTAAAATTTTATCTTTTTCAATCCTGTGCTTAATGAGTTTCTCCAACTGATCCAACTTTTCAACTATGGTTCCTTGAATTCCTGTGCCACCTGACGAATGAGGACAACCTCCTTGAATGGACGACAACCGCTACCATCACATTCACATGTCCTCCATGAACTGAAACCGCGGCTGTGATATTATTGTTTTGAATTTATTTATTTATTTGTTGCCCCAGTTGTTGTTTTGTAGTTCTATTGTTGTTACTTAGTTTTAAGAAATATCTTTTGAAAATCTTAAAATGATTTTGATCAAGGGTTTCCTTAGGAATGACTTAAGCATTTAAAGAGGTCAAAGTTGTATAGTAGAATTAGAAGTAGTGTTCGTATTGTGTATTTAAAAAGGACTTTTCTCAACCTGTTTAAAAATAAAATTCATTCCTCATGGTATACGCTTCCAGGTCCTGGTTGTAGTGAGGCTGGGTGCGGAGGCGAGGTGACGGTTATCATACTATTGGTTGCTCTTTAATTTTCAAATTAAAACCTTTTAAGTTGGTATTTATGAAGAACAATATACAGGGTGTCCCTGAACTCTCTACCGACTTTTTCAGGTATTATTCCTGGGCCATAGACAAGTCAAAATATCATATTCAAAATTTCGAAAACTCAAAAGTTACTCGTATAGCCGCCATTTTGTTTTTTACACAAAATAATTTTTATTTCCGTAATGGATTATTGTATTAAGTTAATATTTGGCATGAACCTTCATCATAGCAATACCCATTTTCAAGAAAAAATTTATTTTTTTCTATTGTGTATTTTCAAAATGGCGGCCATTTTTAAATTTTAAACTAAAATATCTCAAAACCGGTAAATTTTATAAAAATTGTACTAGACACAAAAAAGTTGAAACATTTAATTATCTAACCAATGGTACCAAGATTGTAAAGATCTGACAACAAATAACGGAGTTATTGAGATTTTTCAATTAAAATTACTTTAATTTGCATTAATTACAATGCAAAATCAATGTTTTTTATGAAGAAAAATCTCAATAACTCCGTTATTTGTTGTCAGATCTTTACAATCTTGGTACCATTGGTTAGATAATTAAATTTGTCAATTTTTTTGTGTCTAGTAAAATTTTTATAAAATTTACCGGTTTTGAGATATTTTAGTTTAAAATTTAAAAATGGCCGCCATTTTGAAAATACACATTAGAAAAAAATAAATTTTTTCTTGAAAAGGGGTATTGCTATGATGAAGGTTCATGCCAAATATTAACTTAATACAATGATCCATTACGGAAATAAAAATTATTTTGTGTAAAAAACAAAATGGCGGCTATACGAGTAACTTTTGAGTTTTCGAAATTTTGAATATGATATTTTGACTTGTCTATTGCCCAGGAATAACACCTGAAAAAGTTGGTAGAGAGTTCAGGGACACCCTGTATATACCCGTGCTTCACCAAAAGGAAAGATTACATTCCCTTCCATCACTCATTTTTATAAGCTCGGTCGCTATGCTCACTGCTCTTTTAAAACTGAATTTTTAATATAATTTTTGTCTTACAAAATGTTCCCCAAACTTCCCCTTTCAAAACAAACACTCAAGCCAAATATTAAAAACACGTTCTTAGCAAATACCTACTCTTTAAAAATAAACTTCAAGTTTGTGTGGAAGTAGGAACTGTGTTTTAGTATGTAGGTAAAAATTATTTGAAAATGTTTTTAAAATATATTAATAGTTATCACTGCATCAAAAAGGACTAGATGAACATTGCTACAAAGAGCAAAACTATGTTAATTACCTAAAATAAACACCACAGACCATCAACCTCTAACGCTTCATCTCCGTCCTCATAGAAATCTAGAAGATTTCCACCTACAAATCTATAATTGTAGGCCTACTGTAGGAAACACTTCTAACACTTTAATTTATTTGCAGAAAGTCAATAACAAAGTTGCTTATATATCTTTTATGTACTTTAACTAAAAATACCTTTTCACTGGTGACGGGTGCGGGCCGTCGAACTGCATGATGTTGTGTGTCGTGTTCAGTGTACTTTAATTTATTGACGTAGTTCAAAAGGATGGAATAAACGTTCTATAGTCCTATATTTAGTTTTCATAATCTATATGTGATAGCCGAAACTGTAGTAAACTTAGTTTCACAATAATGATCTGTGGATGTCAAGGTATGTAACCTTTTTATACGAGTAGGCCTACTAAAAATTCCATTAAACTCTGTATTCCTAAAGACTTTGCCTGTTTGTAGGCTCCTAAAATCAACGCACAATTGACAGGCTAATTAGAGATTCCGTACCATAGCTTGATAAATATAAAAGCACCCAAAACACTGTGTATAAAGAACACTCAACACTTAACACACTCAACTTTAAAATTAAAAAAAGTCTTCTTCCATGAGAATTATATTGAAACTTTGAAGTCCTGTTGGGCTCCACCAGCCCTGAAGAAATTTTTCAAAGCTCTTTTTCAGTGAGTAGGCCAACTTATGAACTAACAGGGACTTCCATTACAAGTTTCAACCCTGTAGGCTTTATAATTTTGGAAATATGTTGTTTCCTTGATAGTTATTTAAAATTCCCATAATAATACTATTATATCAAAATATTAATGTTTATCGGAGCGGAGCCCTTAGGAAATTTTGCAAAACCTAAGTGACAACCTATGAGCAAACAGGAACCTCCATTCTGAATTATTTTCAACACTTTAGGCCCAACAGTTTCTACGATTCACTGATACGAAGGTGGTATTCGACATTAAAGGTTCATTATTCTTACAAATGTTAGGTAAAGAGTATTGACATCGCACTTACTAAAACATGTTGTTGAAACATACTGCCCTTATATTTTAGGAACTATTTGGTACAAAACATTATATGTTAACATTGACAACACTACCTGTCAAAACAGTGTGTGCCTTTTTATGCTTACCATTGCGATCTTGTAAATCATAACGGATGTAAAGTTAAGTTAAATAAGCAAAGTAGTGTGAAATTATGAGTTCAATAAAATGATGGGTAAAATCACAGACATTCACTGTGCTTCAAAACCTTTTCCGATCACACTATTTCCCACATAACTCGATTGCTTTTCAACATACAAAAGCTTTGAAGTAAAATTTGTATTAAAATTATTGGATTTTGAGATTTTACCTTCTTTTACTTTAAATGATAACATGCATATTAAAAAGAGTTCAAAGTTGAAAAGAGGTTAATAAACCACAAGTAATATTTAAATTGATAAAATATCAGGGGTCAAATAACATACTTTTATAAGTTGTCATATTGCACCAAAAATGTGATAGTGGCTGAAAAAATCTTAAGAGGTGGGTAAAAAGCCGCTCTCAGGACGTCATGCAGTGCTTCACCTGCTCCATTTTTTGCCTCATTTAAAATTAAGCATGATTTAGGTAGGTTATAAAATGAATCAGCTTTTTATCAACTTAAGGAATTGCACTTGGTGAATTTGGGTCGGCTTTTTTGGGTCATCTAATTGGTAGAAAGATAAATTATTTATTTTCCTTTTCAATAATTTCTGCAAAAGTTTTGAGAAAATTAACTGCATACTATTTTAATTACTATTAGTATAACTTATTAATATTTTTAATAGGGTCAAAGGGGTAAATTTCACAACAAAATCTATTTCAAATAATCCAAAATTAAAATAAAGTTTTAATGTTGGTTATTGAAAATTAAAACATTTTTTTAAGATTTATGCTATTTATGGCAGTCGGTCTTGAGAGTCCTCGTCAAATCGATGCCGTACTCCTCCGCCTTCTTTATGGCTTTTTCAATGCTGGGCTGGCTCTCGGCAATGCCATGTTTTAAACTTACACTCACGTAGCCCTCTGGCTTCTCGCAAGATTTACCTACAAAAGATATTATATTAATGTAGCTATATAAGTTTATTTAGGAGATTGAAAATCTCCTCGAATGTTTAAAAATATTGTAGATGGAGAACCTGAATATTCTATATCTTTTGTATTAATGGCACACCAAAAGTAGTAAAATTGATTTGCCCAATTCATTTAGACAGTTAAATAAATGGAAAAAGATGTTACTGATGTAATAAATAACATCACTAAGCACACAAAGATAAAAAATATAAATATTTATGCTACGATTAGAAACATATTTCATCCAGTTTAAAGGACGTTAGACATAAATTTATCTTATGTAAAATACTTTTCTTTTATAAATTTTCCCGAAATCAAGGCATTGTTTTCCAGCCCTGATCCACTATTTATTCGCCAGTTAGTTTACAAACTGTAAATTAAGGCTGGTAGAAGAATTGTGATTTGGTTCTTGCATAAGACCCGCTAGTTTTTTATTTAATTATTTCAGATTAGTATTCATTATTATCATTCCAATATTCATTGCTTTTATACAGTTTGATGCATTATAATAGTATATTATGGTATATAATTGTAGAGCATTTCATAGTAGACTCCATTACGTCTTGACAAGAGAGAGACAACGATGCCTCTTCATTTTTAGTATAACTCTATATGGAAAGGTGAATAAACACATCAAATATCCTATGCATTCGTGTAATTAGTTCTGTAACGTCTGAAACTGAAGTACAAGACGCCGTCACTAGGCTGTAGCGAGACTTAAAAGAACGGCAGTTGCTAGTAGGCTATTTGTGTATAAGTATTTAAAAATGTGTTTAAAATTTAACTATCCACCCTTTTTGTAAAATTTGTCCTATCCCTTACAATTATGCAGTAAATTCGAATGTAAGATTCAGTTATGGTTAATAGTCCATACTAAGGCAATGCCATCTTTGCAAACAGAAAAGTAAACAAAAAAGGCTACAATGCAGTGACGAATGTCTTCGGTTTCCACCTATAGTGATACTTAATTTTATTTTCTTCGTTTGCAAAGGAATAAACACTCTGTATAGTTGTCACACAAAAAACTACTTAGAATCTATTTACCGCATCTCTCACACTTGTAGTACAGAATCATGTACTTATCCGCATAAATCACAACTCTTATCGCATCTCCTTTACCTGAAAAATACCAAAGTTAAATGGAGCAACTATAGGCTATAAGAGGAGACTAGTATTAATATTAGTAATAAATTTATTCAATCATTTAAAAGTTTTTATTGTAATAAAACAATCGAATATGAGGTTTTCAATTGTAGGATAATATATTACTTCCTGTTTTATAGGTTATAAGTTATTTTTCACTTTGGCTAAGATCATGTTTTATCTAATAATATGTTTTTCCAATATTCAGGTGACCTATTTTAATTCTTCAATATGCCTGTTCTGTAAAATCTATTACAGTATGGGAAAAATCTGTAGGCGGAACATGTTTAACTAATTGTATTAAACAACAAATTTTGCAAAATTACAGTTATGTTATAATAGTAATTTCGCACCAAGAGCCGAAAGTGTTTTTGCTAGCCCTATATTAAGTTTACATGACCAGATGAAGTCGAGGCCCTGAAAATATTCGAGTTCTATAAAAAATCCTTTTGGGCAAGGTGAGAAATCAATTTTCTTTAAGCTACACAATTTAATAAATTGTACTACTTTCTCGTGTAATCATAGATTAACAACTGCTAAATAATTAATAAAACAATGATGGTGAACTTTTTGTTATTTTTACAGTGTGTCCAGCCCTAGGGCTGTAAAACACTATTTTCGGCATTTGAATAACTTGCCAAAAACAGATTACAGCCTGTAGTATGGCAATAGTATATTTCATAACAAGAGTGGAAAGTGTCTTTTCCGGGCCGAGCGCGAAATTTCGATCAAGGCACGGAATAACACTTTCTACTCGAGTTATGATCGATATTTTTCATCATACTGTAGATAGTTAATAATAGTAATTAATTAAATAATGCAAGTTTAAGAAACCACCTATGGAATGCCAATTGATTTCCGCAGTACAATGAAAACAGTGATTCTGTTTTACACAGCTGATTACATTATTGAGAACAGCTGATTTCACTTACCTAACCTCCACTTCGCAAACAGCTGATTTTCCCTCTCTAGAGAGGGAAAACGGTTTTTCTACACTCTCAGCTGGTGATGAATATAGCTGTTTCCCGTACAGTGTGATGAAAAAATTATTTTGAAATAGATTATTGCCACTGGACACTCTTGGGAGGACACGTCCATAAATAGTCAGGATAAAATCATAAATGTAAGTATATTTATGAAATAAAAAGTAAAAAGGCAGCGAGGATACCACAAACTAAACATAAATTGGATAACCGGATCTAATATGGCAGATGATTAAATTATGCATTAACATCATATTAATGGAACTTTGAAAAACAATAACTTCCAACATATTCAAACTTTTCAGATAGTCCCACAACTGACTGCCGATTCAGAATGTTCAGAAGAGCAATACTTTTAAAACGCTGTATGATTTTACGGTAGCCTATTTGTGGTTTTTCCACTTCTGCTAAAGTTCAGAAAAGGAAGTGTTGGAATACATCATTTTTATTTCGAGAAGGCTGCGTTAGGTCGTTCAAGCAACGCAACACAGGCAAACGCCCTCTTATATTCCGGAGACCATTTTGTATTAAAATAAAATGTTCATTTGTTATACACAACAGTTGTAAACATTTATGTTTAGTTTAATTATTTATTATTTATAATATCATAACAGTATTTTATGGAGATAAACTATGTTTAATTAATTTTTTATACCTGAAGTTATATAATTTCAAAATTGTACTAACTTGGTTTTAATGCAAAGTTTGATCACCTCCAAGTTTTGCTACCCTCATGATTTTCTTCAAACTCATGGTGTTTATTTGATTTTTTTGGATTTTTTTATTATTATTTATCTTTCTTCATTTTTGTATTAAAGTTTTGTACGCAAGTTTTGTTGTGACTCATTTCGTGTCATAATTTTGTGAGAATTGATATATTTACCCTCTTTGATTGTAAAAATACTGTATTCAAAACACTCCATGAGTTTTACATGCATGCATAACATGTATAAATATATATAAATCAATAATACAAGTTTGTGCAAAACTTCTGCTAATAATGATTTTATTGTTATTTTTGCTAATGACTCACCACCAGTCCATCGGTTTACGAAATATCCGAGTTTTTCCTGACAGAAGAATTCTCCGTTTTCTTTCGTACTGAAAAAAATTTCATTACTCTACACACGAAAGTATACTTTCTAAACGTAAGATGAGCCAAGAAAGTATGTTATTCCCGCTACTGAACGGCAAAATTATATAACGTTTACTTTCTGTGCATTTGTGGTGCACGGAAAGTTACCGTTATGGGATTTTGCGGTCCAAAGCGATTAGCTGTTAGGAGCGATCAGCATATAAATATATGCTATCAGCATATAAATATAAGCTATCAGCATTAGGCCGATCAGCTGTTCATAACGCTGAGTTTCCATGCGTAGGTACCTCGACATAAGCACGGAAACTCAGCATTATGAATTCGGTTTTTTCTTGATACTAAGTTGAATAAACAAAATATTCATATTGTTTACAAGTTTTTCGATATCGTAATGAAAAATAATGTTCAGTATACTCGTCTCAAAAGTGACATTGCGGGGCTCGATAGCCTTTACATTCTCGCCTTCGCCTCTCGTGTAAATGCATTCTCTCCACGCAATACGTCGCTTTCGAGACTAGTAATGGAAACTACTATTATAAACATTGTTAACAAAGAAATGTCTTTAAACGCTAGTCCAGTGTTCATTCATGTAATTTATTGAAAGCCTATTCAAAAGTGATATGTCACAGATATTTTTTTCATTGATATTACTATTGCTTTTCTTTGTTAAATAAAATGGTTCCGTAAAAATATTTTTAAAGTTACAGTGTGAGTATGTTCAACTATAAGACAATATGTTTTAGTAGTCATCGAATATTAAATAGTCTCGTTTCACAGTGTTTACACTGTATTTTATATATTTGGCTGGCTATATTTTCATACGTAGAGGTCTGATCGAATTTTTTCGGAATTGTAAAACTAATGAAACCTTTTAAACTGTTCTATTTATTTTTTATATCTATTTAATACACTAATGCCAAGACTGGTTATGCGAGTCCAGTCAGATAAAAAACGGCAGTCTTTTTATACAAATGGAAAGAGTTAACATTTTAATTTTGAATAGTGGAATTTATGTATTTAAACACATGATCAATAAATCACTTACTTGTCTTCCAATACTACAAAAGTTTATCTAATTTGCTTCCGGTATCCCTAAAAGTACCAATGCTTTTAGCCCACTTCTACTTACCTACCACCGCTTGCTTGGTCTATATTTTTAAGGAAAAATATTCATATTTTAGCTTACCCGTTTTTCAAAAAGTTAGTGTACACGAAGTCCACACCATCACAATCACAATCCTCTCTGTATTCGGTGAGAGTGCAAGCCACGTTTTTTGGTATAACCCCCTCCGAGGATCTTACGATCGCCGTTTTCTTAGCCTCAATGCACTGAAAGAATGCAGTTCTTGTAAATTACCTCACAACATTATACATTCTATTACATTACGCAAGCATTTTTTCCAGAATAAATCTTGAGATAATTAGTTATTCTGTTATTGTTTGTCCCATTCAAATTCTTAACGAAAAGTGTTGTATCTACAAAATTCCTTCGATTGGTGATGATGCCATTTTGTTCTGATTGGTGAAACATGTGTTCAACAGTATATTATGACACGAATAAAGAATTTTTTTTATATTTATGAAACACATGTACCATCATTAATCTGTACATTTATAATATTTTAGTATACACCAAAACTAATTTGAATGAGTTTCTCACTAGGCAACATTTCCATACACACAACACCAGACGAAAGGACAACTGGACATTCCACAGCACAGGTTGGCTCTTACAGGTAATTCTTTTAAACTAAATTGTGTGAAATTTTACAATAAGCTGCCTGAATCTCTCCATGATGCTCCATTAACAACTTTCAAAACTAGAGTTTATAATTGGTTGGTAAAAAATCCTTTTTACAATATGAAAGAGTTTATTGATTCCCAAATAACTATGTAAGTTTTTTGGTTGGGTTTAGTTGTAAGTCTTTTACACTTTTGTAATTGTGACAATGCCTATTCCAAGATTGTACACTGGTCAATGGCAATAAAATATTCTGATTCTGATTCTGATTCTGATTCTGATTCTGATTCACATCTTAGCATTGTACTGAATGAATTTGCATTGGGAGTTGAAGTTTTCCCATAAAAATCATTGAGCTGCATGTAGGTGTATTGTACTACCATAGAAAAACTAACCAGGTACAGAAGTCTCACGCAATGATACTTTCTGTAACGCGAAATTTTGTAGTTGAGCCGGCCAGATCATAGGTGGCTGCGAGCAAAACCGGCCAAGCTACTTTGCCGATCTGACGGCAGCTGGCCGACCGGCCGGCCGGCTGAGTCCACGGATCGTTAAGAGAGCGTTGGAGTCAATCCAGATTCCGTATTTCCTCCATAAGAGCAATGTTAAACGGAAAACCAAATAACTCTTTTATTTGGAATCAGAAAATAATGGTATATAGCTCTAAATAAAGGGTTCATCAAGGCGGATTTGGTTTGCGAGTGGAATTTTTGATAAAAAGTAATATTTTTTACTAACCTGAAACAATAAAGCAAGTTTTTTACTACTTTTAAAACATTTTCTACAGAATTTTACAAATTATTTACAAAGAATTGATCTCGCAAAAGGAACGGTGAATTTAATTGAGATTAAAACGCTATTTATTCTGAACCAATCGGACAAAAAATAAAGAAACCATATGACAAATGCCGGGGGCAAGTTTAGCATTGTTCTTATGGGAAATAAATCCAACATGGCGGCACTCCAACGCACTCTTAAGCTTGACCGGTTATGCTCGCAGCGACACCTATGATCTGGCTCAACTACAAAATTTCGCTACAGAAATTAGCATTGCGTGAGACTTCTGTACCTGGTTAGTTTTTCTATGGTACTAGGTAGGTAGTGTAGCAAATATTTGTTTTTCCCACCAAGTGAAGGTACATACTGAGAAGAATAATTATAGAGATGAGTTGCTTCTCAGACGCCCAGTGTTGACATATTTCACCTAGAAGCCGCTACATAGCAGCACCGCTGTCACTTACCCGCTACAGGTTTTCTGTGGCAGTAGCCTATACTGTATGTTGGAGGGTAATATTCAAATACTGTAGTGTCTATAGAACTCGCTTTGTAATAGTTTTATTGCACAAATCCTTAACAAATTAGTTCTATCTTATGCTTATTTTTCAAAGATGTGGAAAAATCGTGAATGAACCGGCGAGTTTATTCCGAATTCATTTAAAGCTGTCCCTAAATAAAATTCTTAATGAATTACTCTACATATTATAGTAGGTATTACAAGTATATTACAAGTACCGTTAAATTAAGTATAGACTTAGATAATGTCGAGGTTTTTCTGAGCCGATGTCAGTCCCGCATTTACCCCCATCAGACCGTACAGTACATTAGACTATATGTGCTCTAAAGGACGGGAAGACCACGGAAAAGTGATCATTTGCGATGGATACCAGTTAAATATTATTTGAATATAAATATGTGCTATAATTGAGGGTCATCTATGGAGAAGAGGCAGCAGAAAGGATGGAGCGACGTAATCTTGTCTAATTGCCGTGAACTCATGTAATATCAACTAAAAGGAGGAAATTACAGAAAAGTAAGGAGTTGTCTTTTAGTGTCGAGTTTTTGTCGTTATTCTGTATTCGTGTGGGACATGATTAAATCTATTTTGATATCGTTGCAGAAAGGAGTCAATATTTTGAACATGTAAAAGTAAATAATAATTGTTTAGTGTAAATTAATTGCTTTTTCTTTATAAACGTACAAAAAATATCGTTATTAATTCTCTGTGTCGAGATTACACATTTATTAAGTTATACGCATATGGTAATAAATAAGTGAAATACATAGTTTTTGGATGAATAAGAAGTTGTCGCATACGAATACCAAGTGAAACACATTTTTGTATTTCCTTAATGTAAAAAATTCAAATATCTAGCCAAGGTAAATCTTTTTTTTTATTGAAAGAGTTAAAAATACAATTAATAGATTAAAAATAAAAGAATGGGGATACTCCCCTTATAACCTCACACACCCGTTATCCAAAGTCCAATCTTTCTGGTTTGAGTACTCATTCAATAGATGCTTCATCACCCCAATGTCACATTTCATCAAAATTTTAAATTTTAAAATTTAATCAATGGATCGATAGACACACAGGTATACATATCATGGTAAATATTTACTAAATGTTTATATTCTATGATCAGTCACTATCACTTACCCAATTAGTGAGGAAATGTTGAGGATATTTGCCCTCGTTATCTTTCAGAATTTGATCTATGAGTTTTTGGTCACATCTGCACGCGTCTGCCGCATAGATCACTGCCATCAGAGTCACAGCTATCCGCAGGGCTCCCATCTTCGTAGGTATGTCCGGCTGAAATATAAAGAGCATTAACAGCTGATTCCGCGCTGCCCAATTATAACGTACCAGACAATATCAAAATGAAGGTGAACTACCCTTCAAAATTTAAAAATAACTTCTATATCTCAACAAGATTTTCAATACATTAAAAAAGAGTATTAGAAGATGTAAATTTAAAACATAATAATGAAATAAAGAATAGTTTTTCTAATTTCAGATTAGGATGCTGAGTTATAAATAAGGAATTTATTATAATACTTTTTTTTAATGTGTCTTTTTTAATAATATAAACAAAATGTAATTAGATACTGGATTTTTAATGCAAATTAATGAGCGTATGATATTTGGGCATACAGTATTAATAATAGTATAAAAATATAGACTACATGAATAAAACCCATTTTAAGAAAACGGGTTTTCATAGGTTCCTATGTCTATGATAATATTAATAAAAGGTACCTTGAGATAAATCTATATTGTTTGTTTGGAAGTTTTCTCCTGTTTGAGTACCCAGAGCCAATGTGGGCTTTTATATACGAGAAAATTATGTTTAACAGCCCCACGGTCGTGCTGACTTGTCACCAGCGAAACTAATCAAAGTAAAATTTGAAATATTCCCTGATAAAGTTACTTATGTTACAATTGTTTCTGTCAAAATATTTATCATAGACATATGGCTTTACGAAATAATAAACTAATTCTTTGGCTACACTTAAACAATTATTTAGAGTTTGTAATTGAATAACCGAAATATATAACTGTCAAGAAAGTTTTATAGATGTAGCCTACACAATGAAGTCAAGACGCCAGCAATGTGAGTTTCATTTAGACATGGTTTCAGTCATTCTAAAGAACCTTTTGATATACCCAGTGAAAAAAATTAGCTGCACTGCTGCACTTCCCTCCCATGAGCTGTCTTCTCTTTCTCTGTTTTCCGAGATACTTTTTTGGGTGAAAAGGATGATTTACGCTTTATTTTTTCGAAATATTAAGATAAGACCTTTATAAAATGACTACATATCCAATTATTTCAGCGATTATACAGTGTGCTAATTTTTATACTGGCACCATTGACATCCCTTGAAACTTATTAGGTACGAAGAATTTAATGAGGTAAGTAGTGCAAAATTCTTAACTGTTACCGAATAGCCACGAATTTTTTAGTAGATCTGAAATTACCAAATAGCCGATATCATTAGTGAGGATTAGGACGGGTCAGCTCACAAGGAATGAAATGTCCCAACAGCCAAGGCCGCTGCCAAGGAGGTAGGGATCGGGAGGAGTGGGAATATTAAACTCTCGGGAAACGGACACTGGGCCAGCTCATCGTTATCGGTTGGGGTCATAAAAATGTCAAAATCCATTTCGCGGCAGTAGTGTGTTTTTGCGGTTGCTGGCTCAGTTCAATGACCTCTGAGGAATGTGATGACGTCATCGCCAAGGTCAATGACCCCGATGACGTCATCGATGACGTAATCGATGACGTCATCGATGATGACGCAATCGATGACGTCATACCCATGACGTCATCAAAATGACGTCATCGATGACGTAATTGATGACGTAACCATCGATGACGTCATTTCCGTGACGTCACACCCATGACGTCACAGAAATGACATGCTGATGACGTCATCATCCATTACATCATCAAAATGACGTCACTGACACTGTTAAGGTCAAGGTCACGCCGAAACTCAAAATTTTTTGGCACTTTTGCCGTTTCTCGCACTACGCTCCGAGTTTCAGTCAGAGTCCACGTGACCTTGAAGACTTGGAGCGAATTTGCGATGAGAAACAGCAAAAGTGCCAAGTCAAACTCGAGTTTGCGACATGACCTCGCTTAAACCGTCATCCACTAGTCCTCAGAGGCCATTGAACAAGCACAACATCCGCAATTTCATATTACTGTGACCTTGAACACTTAACAACTACAGAGCGCCGACACCGATGCGCACCCCACGACAGCCACCGAGTGACTGACTGTCAGGCTCCGTGTACTCTAGGTATATCGGCTTGAGAGACTAAGACTCTAAACTGTCAGGAATGGGAGTAACTAACTGAATTTTGCAAGGAAAAGTCATTTCATCCAATATTTTAAACAAATCCTCATCAGTAAAACTGACATTAGTCTGTTTTGTATAAAACTTAGGGTGTCCGCGCAACAGTTTGCGCCACTTAGCTAAAGTTGAAACTCTCTTAATTTTCAGTGGTGGACAGTGAGCAACTAATAAAGTCTTAACACGGCTAAGTTTCTTACCTAAAGCGTCCCGCGACATGGCTTCCCCTCACAAAAGTCCGCACAATACTGAGAGACTGCTTGTAGCGCATGAGTCAAGGGAAAAGAGGTGGGGGAAACAGCAGGAGTGGGGGAAGGTCACAGTGGCGGGGGAAGGTGAGGTGGTACGCTGGAGTTTCGCATCACTTCACCATGAGCTGTCCTACAGTCAACACACTGTTCTCTTGGCCCGAGTTGGCACTAGAAGAAACATTTCTGTACAGCTTAGGCTGTGAGAGCCAAGGAAGCAAAGTCAAAGTGGAAATTGTGTTAAACTCCAAGATGAAGAGTCTCCTAAATAAACTAATTGTATCCTTGCAATCTCCTATAACTTTAGAGAAATACCACTTTATTAAGCGACACCTTATACTTTGGCAAAACGAAGCAGAAATGGAAAAGATTACAGTAAAATTAATTTAACTTAAAACTTGGACTGGACACTCATGGCGATACCACGTGGCGTGCAAACGCCACCCTAAACATTACAAGTTAGGTTATTGAGCACCTCTGGTACGATAACCGATGTGCTAGAGTTAAAGTGTGATGACCTTGAGTCAAAACACTGAAATACTACAAGTCGATATCGTCCCAGAGTCAAAGTGTAGTGACCTACATTCAGAACTTGTAAAATTACTTACATATAGAGAGCTAGAGAACAGCGAGGCGCACCGCATGGAAGCCGGAGACATACTGGCGAAGCGGTGTTGTGCAGCCTAGGGACCCAGTTGTGGTGGGGGTATAGCCAACACTTAGAGTACAAGTGTTGTGGGTGACCTTGACCCACTTAACTTACCTCGACCCCCCCCCCCCCGACAAAAAGTGCGAGCCCCCCCCCCCGACAAAAAGTGCGAGCCCCCCCCCCCGACAAAAAGTGGAAACCCCCCCCCTCCACCCCCACCCCCTCCCCCACCCCTGATATCCTGGGCGTGGCAGCCCCGGTGGGGATATAAGGGGGCCCAGCCAGAGTCGGCTCGCAGTCCGCTCCCGCGCGTTGAACGTGAACGATCGGGACGGACCGCCATAGGCATCACTAAACATTGAATGGCGCCTTCAGTGTTTAGCGAAGTCTACTCTAACTTTAAGACATGTATTAGTTGTAAGATATTGCGCTTGCGTTTGGGTATTGCGAATTGTTTTATATGAGAGTGTTTTACTTGTACCTTATGTCTCCTGTGTGTCTTTTATCCTTTGTGTCTTGTTTGTTATATGTGTTTAACGTGTATGTGCTTGTTCCAGCATTGACTACGTTGAGCTCAATTGTGTGTTGTAAGTGTGTTATATTTTTCTAAATTGTATACGCTTGTTGTAGCATTTCCCCCTTGAGCTTTTGCAATGCTCAAAGTAAATCGTAAAGACAGGGAACGGGAGTAGGCCCCCGTGTAAAGTTACTTTTGTATAATTGTTAGGCTCCTCTCATGCATGCTTTAATGCGGCTGAGAAATAGGAGCGTCCGTTTGTACGCCTATATGGGGGTAATAAGCCGATGGCCTCTGCACTCGGACCGAGGACGTAAGCCACTAGGGTGTCCTCAGTTAGTTTCCCTTCTGGAAACTCAAAATTATGTAAATGAAACTTTGTTAGCTATTTGTGTTTTTTTTGTCCCCAAGGCCCCCGAACATTCGTGGTTCGCCATGGATGTACGGGGGCCGAAATTTTTTAATGTCCGTGTGGCCTTGACCCACATAGGACTTGTAAAAATTTACTGCATTGCTAAATTAAAAATATTAAAGATAGGGTTACGGGAGTAGGCCCCCGTGTAAAGCCACTTTTTTTATAATTGTTAGGCTCCTCTCATGCATGCTTCAATGCGGCTGAGAAATAGGAGGTGGTCCGTTTGTACGCTTATACGGGGGTAATGAGCCGATGGCCTCTGCACTCGGACCGAGGACGTAAGCCACTAGGGCGTCCTCAGTTTCTTTCAAAATTATGTAAATGACATTTCGTTAGCTATTGGAAAAGTTATTAGTTGGAAATGCAGTAAATGTTTACAAGTCTCGCGTGGTGAAGGGTACACGACATTGGATGTTGCCTTGTTGTCATAGTTGGGTCTCTTCGGAGGCTACAGCGATGACAACCCAAGTGCCCCACACCCCCATAGGGGGGTGTGGGGCTTAATTTTTTTAAAGTTTTTTCGTGACCTTGACCTAAATATAAAAGTTTTCAAAATCTTTAACAGTCAGATCTTATTAACACAGTTTATATATATAGAGGTCTTTTAAAAGTTAACAGTTAGGTATTAGTAACGCACAAGTTTGGAATTGTCTATAGTTGGGTCTCTTGGGAGGCTTCAGCGATGGCAACATAAATGTCCCAAGTGGGGCTTATTTTTTTGAAAAAGTGCGAGCCCCCCCCCCCCCGACAAAAAGTGCGAACCCCCCCCCCGACAAAAAGTGCGAACCCCCCCCCCTCCACCCCCACCCCCTCCCCCACCCCTGATATCCTGGGCGTGGCGGCCCCGGTGGGGATATAAGGCGGCCGGGTGGCATGCACTTCTCATTCCTGTCCAGGTTCCCGTACCGGACGGTCCTCTCTCGCTCCTGAGATTTTGTTTAGTTATTTCAATCTTCTTTTCATACTTACTCTTTTCATATTTACTCTTCATTTATTCGCTTCATCAAGATGGGTCTTAAGCTCAAGAATTACCCACCAGCTTCTTCAACCTCGGCCAACACGCCTCAGCCCTCATCGTCCTCCGCTCCGATCCTAGAATACCTCATGACAGCGCAGATTCTGAGCTGCCTGACGATGCCGCCGCCGCCGCCGCCACCGCAGCCTGCCTCGATGCCCAGCCTCTCACCATTGCCACCAACATTGCAAGAGGTTGGCACACCTGCAGCATCGGAAGAGACTGGCGCACCTGCAGCTTCGGAAGAGGTTGGCGCACCTGCGGCATCATCAAAAAACCCCAGCGGACGAGTCCTGATAGCCTCTCCTGCACTCTCGCTGCTATCAGACTCGGGATCGGAGTCTGCGGTGTTTCAAGAGGCGTCAAGGTCGAGGATAACCCCCTATAGCCGCACAAAGAAAATCCTATCCTACACCAAATCACAATGTCCCTCACCCATATCCCCCATGCCATCCACACCAACCAAAGCACCCCGTAAATCCATCTTTTCCCCTGAACTTCCCTCCATAGACCTAACACGCTCTCCTACCCCACCCAAAATTGTTTGCTCCATTCCTTTTGACCAATCTTTGCCTCTTCCACCCCCTTCCACCCCTATTTCTTCTAGCCAGCCTAATGCGGAGAAGCTCCAAAACACTAAGAGTCCAACACAAAAGAAACGTAATCGTGTTAAATGCCCTGCTGGCAAGCGTGATAAATGCGATTATGTTTGGTTTAGCAGAGAGGCTGTGGTTCTTTGTTGTCCGAGTTTTGCTCTTCCAGAAAAAGATCGTTGCCAACGACACTTGAATAAGAAAATCAAAATTCCGACACCAAAGCCCTATAGCCTTAATATTATGCCTGAAAAGTCCAAGTTCAAACACCCCAACAGTCCGCAGAAGCTGAAAATTAATAGGCTCAAGAGGGACAAAAAATATTATTTCATTGTTCAAGCCTATGGAGCATTTAACATAAATGTGCAAATCATTCTAAAAGGTGATGGCCGCCTTCATAGAATGAAAGTACCACCTGCGATGGTACAAAGAGAATTTTTTGTCCCCGGGGCTTATTTAATTCGAAGAAAAGGATGCCTATCTGTTTGGGAAATGGACTAGGACATGGGCTCACCAAAAAATCAAAATTGTTAGGTTGTGTTGGACAATATTTAAAAGTCTTTTTCCAAATTATTTTTCCAAATTTAGTCTTAACCCTCTTAAAGTAAGGGAGAGGGGTATTATACAAGTCAAGTAATAAAAAAAAAAAAACCACTTGACTTGTATAATACTTTAACCTGGCGGTGATGTAAAGTCACTGGGACAATCTCAAACCGTGTCCTTGAGGGTGAAGACTAAGTTACAAAAATCTTTAACAAATAAAAAACTTACCTCCAAACGCTTGTAGCTTGCTACAAGTGTTTGGAGGTAAAAATTTTTTAAAGTTTGAATGACCTTGACCCACATAAATTACTGTTTAAAGTAAACTGCTAACCTTACAACTTATGTCGTGTATCACGTGATACCCCCCACTCTAACGCTTTTAATAAGCTTGTATGAGCCGTTCATTTGCTTCAGTCCGTTCCTATGCTCTGTGGTAAACATGTCACAGTACAATAACAAAGGTGGAGACTTCTTGATAAATGAACACAATGCTTGGGAAGTGCTAAACCGGCATAGAATGGAAGTTGAGTGTTGTATAAGACGAGATGGGTCTACATTTTATCTATGTATTATAAACAAACAAACCCACAAGTATGAACACTGGACAAAAATTAATTATAACAACATAGATGAGCTGTTTGCTTGGGTTTTTGAGGTGTGTAAAGTTATTGAAGAAACCAAAATGATGGGTGTGCTAAAGGTATGTAAAACCGATGACCGCGAGGACTAAGGGAAAGTTAGTGGAAGTCCTTAAGCTATCCCCCCCCCGCCCCCCCCCCCCCCCCACCCCCACCCCCTCCCTCACCCCGGGGTTACCCCCACCACTAAAAATGGGTATATATAGGAGTGGTGATCAACCGTCTTCTCATTCTGCTTTACACTGTTTAGCTGAATACTACCATGTCAGCCATGAACATTCCAGCCTCTACCTCTGGCCCGACCGCATCCAACTCTGGCTCAAGCTCTGGACCGATCCGGCGGGGCCGCCTGTCAAAGAGTCGCGTTCGGTTCTTCGGATTCACTCCGAGCAAGACGGAGTTGTGCAGCAGTGGAGCCTCCAGAAGAGAGTCTAGCTTGTATGAAGAACTCCAGCAGGTAGTGCCAGGTGTAGTGGTTGGTGCATCTTCACAGGAAGACACTGTTAGAGCTGCTATAAGATATATTAAAGGTTGTAACGTATTGATAGAGGAAAAGGACAGGTTGTTAGAGGAAAAGAAGAGGTTGTTGGAGAGTGCACACAGTGAAATACTTTTGATCCGGAAAGAATGGGAAAAACTAATTATGAAGTGTGACAGATTGTTAGATGATAGTGATGATAGTGAGGATGAGAGTGGATAGGTGTGGGTAAAGACTCGGACTGGGACTTGCGTGTTTGTATGAATGTGTGTGTGAATGCGGAATACAGAGCGGGGGATAGATCACTCTGTGGCAATGGACTAACATGCCACTTAGTGATCTATCCCCCGTTCTGGTAATGTTTTTGGATGGCCTTGACCCACTTTACCAAGGCTAGCTAGTACCCCCACCACTGATAAGTGTATATATACGGGTATTAACGTGCAGTTTGGTTATTCTGCTTTGTACCGCTTAGCTGAATACAGCACTGTAACATGGCTTTCAACTCCAAAACTTCTCAGGCTTCCTCTTCTTCTTCAAGAAGGCGTGCTGCCAACGTTCTGCCTGCTACTCGTGGACCTGCTCGACCATTCCACAGCATAACTGTTGCTCGGGCAAACGCCTGCAAAGCTCCGATGCTACGGACCTTGCTGGAGGTAAGCCAAGACGGACAAGGCTTGCTCAGTCCTGGTCAACGGCAGGAGCAAGAAAGGCGTATGGCGTACTTCAGGCTGCAGGGTGTAGTTCCCAGCTTGAAGTTAGGCGATCCGAGAGTAGCAAGCATCAACGAGGCAGCGGACTACATATCACATCTTCACAGTGTTTTAGAAGTAAAGGACCAACAAATTGAAAACTTAAAAGAACAATTGAAACAATTTAACTTTAATCCTGTGGAGTTTGTGGAAGCAGTGATGAGTGATAGTGATGATGAAGGAACTGAATATATATTGGGTATGTAATGAAAGACTTGGACATGGACATGTGTGTGTGTGTGTGTGTGTGTGTGTGTGTGTGTGTGTGTAGAATACAGAGCGGGGGATAGACTACTTTGCGGCAATGGACTAGCATGCTGCTTAGTGGTCTATCCCCCGCTCAAAGGGTAGCATTGGATGACCTTGACCCACTTTACAGCAAGGACAACCGGTTAACTGGTATAAAAGAGGGGGTCTATACATCTCGACTTCATTCTGCTTTGAACCTTCCAGTGGAACGCTAGAAACAATGAGTGGATCGCTGCTTGGTGCTAACTTGGACAGGTATTCTGTGATGGTACACTATGAAGATTGTAGATACATGTTGACGGCTGTGTATGATTGTTTGGTGAGAAAAATCTTTCAAGAAAACTGCCAATTTATGTTAGCGTGGAAAAGAAACTTGTTTGTTGATGGTCATGCTACAATGCAAAGCATGAACCACCTTCATGTGTTAAAAGTAGGACATCATAATTTGGACGAACTGGACGATATGTTTAGGGAGCTGGAGTGTTTGATACATCAGGAATGTAAACCATGTGAAATTGAAATTTTTAAATTGGATATGGAATTAGAATAAAATGTGTTAAACAGGACTTGGACTTGGACTTGATTGAGGTTTTGTAGAACAGAGCGGGGGATAGATCACTTTGCGGCAATGGACTAGCATGCTGCTTAGTGGTCTATCCCCCGCTCAAAGGGTATCTTTACGTGACCTTGACCCACATAAATTGTATAGTTGGTGGGGGTATAAAAAGGGTAAGCAAATTGGATGGATACAACACTTCCATACCATGGCTCCACTTGACAACACCGTGTTCCATCGCAACAGAATTGTCTCTATTCTGGAGGTAATACCTCTAGAAATTATAGAAGTAGAGGACCAACTACCTGCGGTTGATCAAGAAGAGGAGGAGGAAGAGATAATGGATATTGAAACGGACTCTGACGAAGCTGGTTCAACGGATAATGAAGTGGACTTGCACGCCTACGAAACATTAGAGTCGTCATCTGAGTCGGAAATGATTCCAATTGGAAATCGAAGAAGAAGAACAAGAACAAGACACTCCCCATCGTCCAATGGATAGGATGTTAGTTGCCAGAAGAATTATGTAATTGTCATCGCTGCCTATTCCGTGATGAGGATGATTCCGACTCTGATGGTGATGTTTCACCCTTGTAAAAAGTTTAAAACAAAAAGTTAAAAAAAAAGAATGTGAGCGGGGGATAGAGCACTTTGTAGTAAATGATGCTGCTTAGTGCTCTATCCCCCGCTCAAAATAATAATTCCAAATGACCTTGACCTACATAAACTTGCTCAAACAGACGTCTTTGAAAAAACTTGTACAAATTATTGAATCTAGACCAAATATCATCAATTTATCAAGCCTACTGATAAATGTATTACAAAACGGTTGTGTAAAGGCTAAATTTAGCACATGAGTGATAACCTGTTTCCATATGACGTCACTTTCCCCACCTATCTGCCTCGGATATAAAGGGTCCCTGTGGAGTGCGCTGCTCATTATTGCGTGGACATTCACAGAGTGTGCATTCAAAGCCAAACTGTTTGAAATGGCTCTTTGCGATATTTGTGGGGAAATCTTTCAAGACGAAGATCTTTTCACCATACATAGAGAATTACATGAAGACGAAGATAGAAAAGAAGATATTACCATGGATGAAATAGACTTAGACTCAATTGACCGGTTTTTGGAAGAGCACCAGAAGCAGACGGACTACTGGGACAGCTATCTACAGCAAATGCAAAGAAAAAGACCTAGTGTGATCCAATTTGCTGGTGCTGGACCATCCACTACTAGAAGACCTATTGAAGAAGAGGATATGCAAGAAGAGGACACGGAAGAAGAGGACACGGAAGAAGAACTGGAAGATGTGAGACAACTGCGCACCACGGCCTTACCAGGACAAGTTGTAACACATTTTAAAATTGATAATGTGCAATTGGAATTAGATAATTTTATAACCCAGGCCAGAGTACTTGTTGGAAAAACGCTAAAAGAAGAATTACAGAGATTGAACTTCATTAAATTTGGACTGGTGTTAGAATCAAAGTTTACCAATACTGATGGTGAAACGGCATTAAGAGCATTCATTACCAAAAACCGAACCCTTACAACTGAATCTGATATCAATGAAATTATTGAAGAATGTTTGCATGAACTGCTAGTTAAACTGCAAGAACATGAAGGAAGAGGATCCGGCTGGAGTCTGTCATCGATTGAAGGTATGGATGTAAGGGTTCACAAGCACGGATATGGTATAAGGGGTAGTAGTTATATACCTTTGCCAAAGAAGATACAAGCTACCAAATCTTGTATCAATGTGCAAAATGAGGACAATGAATGCTTTAAATATGCTATGCTAACAAAATATGTGCAAGAAAATCCTTGTAGAGTTAGCAGAGCGTATCAAAATGTCCAACACCGCTACAACTTTCGAGGTTTGTCATACCCTGTTAGTGTTAAAAGTATTGGTAATTTTGAGAAACAAAACCCAGGTGTTTCTGTAAATGTGTTTGGTTTAGATGATTCCAATAGTGTTTATCCTCTGAGAGTATCAAAAGTTGAGGAAAGAAACCACACGGATCTGTTATTGATAACTAAGGGTGAAATTTCACATTATGTGTGGATAAAGGACTTTGCAGCCTTGGTTAAAAATCAATTATCAAAACAGAAACGTAGGTTAACAGTGTGTAAAAGATGTTTCTGTTTCACATATAAAGAGTTGAGACGTGGAGGATCGGAGTGGTTGTCGGAACACCAGCGGCTTTGTAATGACAACTATGAAGTGAAGATTAGTCTGCCACCACCATCTAGAGCATTTGTCCAGTTCAATAAAACAGTTCACCAATACCGGATTCCACTAGTTATCTATGCTGACTTTGAATCCACGTTAGTGCCGCAGGAACTTCCGGATGGTGAAGTAACTAGAAGAACCAAATATCAATTGCATCAACCTAACAGTTTTTGCTTATTGGTGAAATCTACTTTACCTGAAGAACAATTGCAAGACTATGGCTTAACATCCACTCCGATACTCTACCGTGGGGAAGAAGCTGCTAAGTATTTTGTAGACCAGTTGTATGAGATTGCTGAAAAGGCGGAACGCTTATACGGTAATGTTTTACCCATGGAACCTTTGAACCAAAATCAACAAGAAGAATACATTTCAGCAACAAGATGTTATCTATGTAAGAAGAGCTTCAGTGAAGAAAATCCAAAAGTAAGAGATCATGATCACCTCACAGGGTTATACAGAGGACCTGCTTGTAATTCATGCAATATAAATTACAAACTGCCAAACTTTATCCCTGTAGTGTTACACAATCTTAGCGGCTACGACTCCCACTTCATTATTCCAGAATTAGGAAGAGATAATGGTAAAATCGATGTTCTTGCTACAACATTGGAAAAGTATATCAGTTTCTCAAAAACAGTAGGTAAAATTAAACTTCGCTTTGTAGACTCTTATAGATTTATGGCATCTAGTTTGAGCAGATTGTCTGAGAATCTACGAAGAGAAGACTTAAAAGAAACCAGCAAGATTGTACCTGAAGATAAATTGGACTTAGTATTACGTAAAGGAGTGTTCCCCTACGATTACATAACTTCTACAGAAAAATTTGAAGAAACCAGTCTACCACCGATTGAAGCCTTCAACAGCAAATTAAACGAAAGTGAAATCTCCGTTGAAGACTACAATCATGCTTGTAATGTTTGGAACCAACTAAACATTCAAACCTTAGGGGAATATTCTGACTTTTATATAAAATTGGACGTAACTCTGCTGTGCGATGTGATGGAAGAATTTCGAAACACCTGCTTCTCCGCCTATGGACTGGACCCTCTACACTCGTACACATCTCCAGGATTAGCATGGCAAGCTATGCTAAAGTCAACCAACTGTCGACTGGAACTTCTAACGGATATTGATATGGTGCTCATGATGGAATCTGGTGTACGGGGCGGTTTGACACAAGCTGTAACACGTCATGTCAAAGCCAACAACAAGTACATCCCCGGCTTCGACGAGCAACAACCATCGGTCTACCTTGGCTACTTTGACGCAAACAACCTTTATGGTTGGGCAATGTCAAATCCGCTTCCCTACGCTGACTTCAAATGGATCGACCCGGCCACCATCGGAGACATCTCACAGATTCCAAAGGATGGTCCAAAAGGCTATATTTTGGACTGTGATTTTGAATACCCGGAGCACCTTCATGACCATCACTACGACTTGCCTCTCCTAGCCAAGACTGAAGTTTCACCGACAGGAAGATGGCCAAAATTGATGATGACCTTGGAGAATAAAGATCGCTATGTGGCTCACTACTGGGTAGTTCAACAGGCTCTCGAATTGGGTCTACGTATAGTGAGAATTCATAGAGCAATTGAATTCACCCAGTCTTGTTGGTTGAAACCATATATTGATTCCAACACTACAAGAAGAGCTGCAGCGACAACAGCATTTGAAAAGGACTTCTATAAATTAATGAACAATGCCATCTTTGGGAAGACCTTGGAGAACAAAAGAAAACACAAAAATGTAAAATTAGTGAGTGATCCTAGAAAATTGGAAAAATTAGTGCAAAAACCAAATTTCGGAACATCCATGATTATAAACGAAAATCTAGTCGCTGTCAGTATGAAGAAAACAACAATAGTCATGGACCGTCCGTTATACATAGGTATGTCGATTTTGGACATAAGTAAAACCCTGATGTATGATTTCCATTATAACAAAATGGTTAAACACTACGGAAGGGAAAACATTGGAGTCGCATACATGGATACGGACGCGTTTATCTACTGGATAAAGACTTTGGACATGTATGAAGACCTAAGGACTTTTCCATACAAAGAAGATTTCGACTTTTCTGACTATCCGAAGAACCATCCAAATTTCAATGAAAAAAATAAAAAAGTAATTGGAAAATTCAAAGATGAAGCAAATGGAATGCCTTTAGAAGAAATAGTAGCGCTGATGGCGAAATTATATTCATTTAAGATGTACCACGAGAACAACACACCGACAGTCAAGAAAGCAAAAGGAGTGAAGACATCTTATTTGAAAAAACACGTAACATTTGACCACTACAAGACTTGTTTGTTTGAAGATACTACGATATCAGCAACATTCAACAATATCCGAAGCTTCAAGCATCAAGTCTACAGTGTCACCGAAATTAAAAAAGCACTGTCAGCTCGGGATGATAAAAGACATATGTTGCCCGACAAAATCCACACTCTTCCTTTCGGCCATTACTCCTTAAACCCTATCAACTAGTAACCTATTCTTCGTCCTTCTACAACTTCGACCTTATTCCTTTCTCCTTCCGTAAAAAAATGGGGAACACGGCAAGTCCAACGCCGTGTTCCCCATTTTTTTACACAAGTTTGGATGACCTTGACCCATATAAATGATGTGAATATTTAAAACAACATTCATTGTGATTATACATGTGATACAACAAACATTGAAACCTGCAATATGAAGGACTTGAAGCAACAAATTGTCAACGAACTTCATAAACCTGCAAGAAGAAAGTTTCCACGAAGAAATACGGTGATAAAAGGAATTAATGATTTATATCAAGCGGATTTAATCGAAATGATTCCTTATAGCAAACAAAATAAAGGATATAAATACATATTGACTGTTATTAACTGTTTTTCAAAAATGGCAGATGCTTTACCACTAAAAGATAAAAGTGGCAAAAGTGTTACAAAAGCAATGGAAACAGCTATACAAAGAGACAAACATACTATTAAACATTTACAAACAGATGATGGAAAAGAATATTTTAATAAGGAATTTGCAAATTTAATGAAAAAACACAATATAAACCATTATTCAACCAATTCAGAAGTAAAAGCCTCAATAATCGAAAGATTCAACAGAACTTTAAAAAGTGCAATGTATAAAATGTTTTCCAACAGAGGATCGCACATATGGATTGATATGTTACCAAAACTTATAAACGATTACAATAACAAATTTCATAGGACTATCGGGATGAAACCAAACCAAGTAACTAGTAAAAATGAAAACCTTGTATTAAAACGTATAAAAACGAATACTAAACCAAAAGTTGAAAAACTAAAGCCTAAAAAATTTAATGTGGGTGATAAAGTGCGAATAAGTAAATATAAAGGTGTATTCAGTAAAAGATACCTGCCAAATTGGACCAATGAGGTTTTTACTGTATTCAAAGTACAACCTACAGTACCTGAGACATATATTTTAAAAGATAATAAAGGACAATTGCTTGAAGGAGGGTTTTATGGACATGAAATGTTAAAATCAACAGTAGGCGATGTATATTTAGTTGAAAAGGTGTTGCAACGGAAAAAAGATAAGGTCAAAGTACGATGGTTAGGATTTAATAAGACGGAAGATTCTTGGATACCTAAAAAGGATTTGATATAACGATAGAGAATCATTTTAGGTTGAACCATTACAAAGGATGGAGATAGTACCACAAAAAGAGAGTTTTACTATTAATAATATAGATGAACTCACAGTGGATAATTCAGAATTCAATAGTGGGAAACATGGCAATTTGTTACCAAACACCGTTCGTTGTCTGGTTACGGGACCTTCCAACTGTGGAAAAACTAATGTAGTATTCAATTTGATTACAAACCCTAAAGGATTACGATTTAACAATCTATATGTATTTTCAAAATCACTACAACAACCAAAGTATCAATTATTGGAAAAAATACTGACTAATGTGCCTGAAGTTAAATATTTAAAGTTTAATGCAAGCGAGAGTGTCATGCAGCCACAAGAAGCTAAACCATTCTCCGTGTTTATATTCGACGATGTATCTTGTGAAAACCAAAACACAATAAGGAATTACTTCGCTATGGGTCGACATAACAACATAGATAGCATTTATATTGGCCAAACTTACAGCAAAATACCTAAACAACTCATTAGAGACAATGCAAACATGTTAATTGTATTTAAACAGGACGAAACCAACCTAAAACATATATATTTTGATCATGTAAATGCGGATATGACATTTGAACGATTTAAAGAGTTGTGTGGAAAGGCTTGGGCTGAAAAGTATGGGTTTCTAACAATTATGAAGGAACAACCGCTAAACAATGGTCGATACAGGATAGGATTTGATAAATTTATATTAATACATTAAACGCGGTATAACACATTCATTGTTGTACAACACGTCTTGCTACAAACATGGTTAACCAAGAAAAATTAGTAAAAGAAATAAAATCACTTAGTGATTCTATTCGGGCTAAAAACAGAGCATTGAAACTAGGTATTAGCGAGAGGGAGAAATTCCTTGAATCTACTTTTAAACCTATTACTGAACCCTTGAAATAATTAAACAAAAAATTTGCTAAACCTGTATTGGAAGGAGATGCGATTGCACCTATTACGAAGTTTGAAAGAGAAAATGTAAAATCAGAAGAGTTTAGTGATGAAGACCCGGAATCCTCTACGTATAGTGGTTTTACCGGTGGAGAACCCGAAAGAGAGCTAGAATCACCGGACTATAGTGGAATAAAAGAATTATATGAAGTAAAAGCCAAAAGAGGACATGAAGTTGTATCAACTGCTAGTGAAGAGGAAAAAGAAGAAGAGACAAGGGAAGGTCCGTCAAACATAAGCTTGTTGGGTGAAAACATTCATAACAAAGGACCTTTAGGAAGGAAATACATGGTAAAAATGTTACTCGGAACAATTCCTAATAAGAATTACCATAGTTATGGAGCGAGATTAACAGAAGACGGTTTAATGATAGGTAATAGCCCGTTAAACGTTGACGAACATGATAATATTGTCATTGGTGATCAAAGGTATAAGGGCACAAAAGGATTATTTGAATTATTATTTGAAAATAAGCCTTCAGTATCGGTAGTGAAAGAAAAAGACATGGAAGCATATAAAAATATTTTGGAACAGACAAATGCATATAGGAGAAAGTATTTACCTGACCAGCCTCCTTTTAGATCTAAGTCTTTAAAATATAAAGAATTTGTATCCAAGTTAATACCAACTAGAAGACAAACAATGCCGTTAACACAAAGAAAACCTGTAAAACGAAGATTTATGGCATCCACTTTGGATGTAAGTGCTCAGGAACGAAGAAAAAGAAGTAAGTCCGTTACGGGTACAGGTTTAATGAAGAAACTATATAACACAAATTTGATTTATTACAATAATATCAATAAATTGGTGGATAGAATGAAACTAATACATGAAGCTAAAGAAGCGGGTCATACTGGATTGGAAAACGAATGGGTGGCTTTAGTGGATGAACTCCGAAACCGTGGGGTAATCTCATAAAAATGCGTTACTCCCTAGAATACTATTCAGTTGCACCATGAGTGTCGACAAGTTCGGACGTTACTCCTCGGATGGGTTATATTATGCCAATAGTTTAAAAAGAAGTGCTGGTTTACCACAAACACCTGATGGAGATTATGATATGAGTAATAAAAGGTTAAAAAACATAAAAGATCCTACGGATGAAAACGATGCAGTAAATCTAAAAATATTAAAGGAAAAGATATCGCCAACATTAAGACTACAAAATAACACATATGACGCAGAAGATCATAGAATCATCAACGTTGGTAAACCAAATCAAAACGGTGATGCAATAAACAAAGGTTATTTGTCATCTGAATTAAAGAATACGTTAAAATTCAATGGGAAAACGTATAGTGCTAACAATAAACGTATATCCAACGTAGATGACCCTAAAGATGCAAAAGACAGCGTAAATAGACGCTATTTACATTCTTTGATACCTGAAAAGACAAAAGATGGATTTTCTTTTTATAAATTTGTTATTAATGATATAGGCTATCCAAAAACTGAAAACGATGCTGTAAATCTAAAATATATTAAAGATCATTGCATCATACGTGATGTAGGGGTTATAGATTGTTTTAATAATTGTTTAGCAAATGTTAAAGATGGTTCGGCGCCATCAGATGGTGCAACAGTGGGTCAAATGATGGAAACCTTAAAACAAGAAACAACCTCTTTTGTAAAACAAGATCAAGTAATATCGAAGCAAGGGGATGAATTTGTTCAAGGTAATGAAAAATTTAATTTATTAACATACAAAAATGATGCTTGGGATTGCATGGATAAAAAGTTATCAAATATGGGATGGGGTTATGAAAAACATGATGCAGCTGCTTTATCACAAACCGTACATCTAGATCCAGATCGATATTTTAGATGGTTTACATGTAATAATAGAGTGATAAGAGACTTGGCACAAGGAATAGAAGCAAATGATGCTGCAACTGTAGGACAGACCATTACAACATCATTAAAGGATAGTAAAGTGTATAATTGTAATAATAAACGTATAACAAACCTTAAAGACCCTGAACATGTAGATAATGCTGTCACTGTTAATTTTCTTGTAAAAGTTTTAGGTAATGCGATATTTGATTTACACAATCATTTTACACCAGATATTCTTCAAGGAAAATCAGGTCATAATACTTATGCTGAATCCATGAGAGGTGAGTATATTAAACGAGAAATTTATAATAAATACTTTATTAACCCTAAAACGAAACAGTTTAGATCATCAGATTGGGGTGATATTGATATTTAAGTAAATAACTCAATAAATGACTTCATTTATGTGCAACCTGTCATAGAGTTAACACATGAGTTGCACATTGCCATTATAAAAGGACAATAATGACGTTCAAGTACATCAGTCCATATCGAGACACTGCAAGAAAAGGAGGTGGGATCACGTCCACAGCGGTTTCTCTGTTAAGTAAAGCTTTAAAACAAATTCCAGTAGGATCCATAGTAAATAGAGCAATAGACGCATTACCATACGAATTTCATATACCAGGAGGTTATCAGTATTGCGGACCAGGAACTAAATTGAAAAAACGACTGGAAAGAGGCGATCCTGGCATAAACAAGTTAGATCAGGCTTGTAAAGAACACGATATCGCATATTCCACGTTTGCCGATTCAAAAAATAGATCAATAGCTGACAAAAAGCTTGCGGACATAGCTTGGCAACGAGTAAAATCAAGTGACGCTAGCATAGCAGAAAAAGCAGCAGCTTTAGCAGTAACAGCAGGTATGAAGGCTAAAACAGCAGTAGGAGGTGGAAGAAGGAGGAGAAGGAGAGTAAAAAGGAGGTCAACCACAAGAAAACATGGAGGAAATATAAAAAGAAGACGACGATCTACAAGAAAAGGCAGGAAGAAGCCCACCGTGTGGTCAATGGTAAAAAACGGGGCAGGTCTTTACCTAAGACCTTATCGTGCATATTAAATGAAAGAAATCAATTGGTCATACCACATAAAGCATTAACCAATATTGAATTATTTAAATATATTTCCTGTTTAAAAATACCATTTTTTCGCGGTGTGTTTATGAAAGACAGTTTACCAAAGAAAATGTGGCAAAATGAGACTGGAATTGTAAATTTGGATAATACTGAAGGGCCTGGCACCCATTGGGTTTGTTATAAGAAACTAAATAACAATGTATATTATTTTGATAGTTTCGGTAATTTGCCACCACCAAAAGAACTTCAAAATTACTTTAAATCTGCTAAAAACATATATTATAACTATAAAAGAGAACAACCTGATAATACTTCAATATGCGGCCATTTATGTTTGGAATTTCTAGCTAAAAGTATCAGTCACTATTGAGATGTCTTCCTATACGGTATCATTAACAGGAAAATCGTCCACTTTACGAAGTATCCTTTTTCCAGCGTTACGCTTGCAAAAAGGAAGGTTTTGGGAGGCGGCACTATTGGATTTTACAACGTACAACTCTATTCCCAATGTTACGGAAGGTAAAAATAACATATTGCATTATTATAAGGGAAAGGATGCCAGTGGAAAATTTACAGACTTACAAGAGTGCAGGTTACCCACAGGTTCTTATGAAATTGATCATATAAATGAATTTTTGCAAACTAAAATGGGAAAAGACAATATAACATTAAAAGGTAATAATAATACGATGAAAGCTGAAATTACTTCCAAATATTATATAGATTTCACTCAACCAAACTCAATTGGTGATTTATTAGGATTTTCCAACGATGGGCCTGTATTAGAACCAGATGTAACACATTCCGGTAAAAAAACAGTAACAATATTAAAAGTCAATAGTATAGACATAACTTGTAACATTATACAAGGTGCTTACAGGGATGGGGCTAACACCCACATCATACATACTTTTTACCCAAGTGTACCACCTGGATTTAAAATTGTTGAAAAGCCACAAAACCTGGTATATCTACCGTTGAACACCACTTTCATTTCAGACATCGTGTTGAGCGTATTGGAT
Organism: Neoaliturus tenellus; assembly: GCA_030545055.2. Lineage (NCBI taxonomy): Eukaryota > Metazoa > Arthropoda > Insecta > Hemiptera > Cicadellidae > Neoaliturus > Neoaliturus tenellus. The sequence continues at coordinate 41,523,746 of CM061535.1, read as the reverse complement.
CAAGACGGTAACTTGGTAGACTTCAGAGAAGAGCCTATTACGATTAGATTACATTTAAAATCGACACTTTAATACAAAACCATGGGTTTAACATTTAAAAGCGAACAACCTACGGGAAACCGCATTAGTAGCTCTTCAGCTGTGGAGGAGTTAACACGCGAGAACATTCGTTTCTTAGAGAGAATTGGATTAAAATTAACCGAGTATGGATATACTGGATATAGCGCAGGGTCCAACATTCGACGAAACCCTATGGGAAAAAGAATATCACACCCACAACCCTTACACTTCATCGAAATTAAACAATAACGATGAAATTCGTATTCCCATACAAAATCAAGACATTTACACACTACCATGTGAAAGTTACTTGTATATTGAAGGACAAGTTACTAAAAAGGACGGTACTACTGTTGGTACAACAGTTCCATTTATAAATAATCCTATGGCTTTCCTATTTGATGAAATTAGATATGAAATATCAGGTGTAACAGTTGATTCCACTAAAAAAGTAGGTATTACGACAACTTTAAAAGGATTAACATCTATAACACCCAATGAAACCAATTTACTTAAACCTGCCGGATGGGTATTACCTACGATTGACACGATCACTCCAAATCCAAATGGATATTTTGATTTTCATATTCCATTACGTTTGCTGCTTGGTTTTGCTGAAGATTATAGGAAAATAATATTAAACGTTAAACAAGAATTAGTTTTATTGAGATCTTCTAACGATAAAGACATTATTAAAGCTGCAGATGCTACTACAGATGCGACTTTAGAATGGAAATTAAAATTAGACAAAATTGTATGGAGAGTTCCACATGTTAAATTGGCTGACGAGCATAGAATGCTACTTTTAAGAAAATTAAAAGCCGATCGTGATATTGTTATTCCATTTAGAAGTTGGGAATTTCATGAGCATCCCAGTTTACCTACTACGGATCGACACACTTGGACTGTTAAAACATCGAATTATGTAGAACGAGCCAGGTATATTATATTTGGTTTACAAACAGGTAGAAGAGACGCCATTACTAAACATGCAGGACAATTTGATCATTGTGACTTGAAAAATATTAAAGTTTATTTAAATTCACAATTCTTTCCATACGACAATTTAAATGTGTCATTCACTAAGAAGAAATACAGTATATTGTACGATATGTACGCGAGATTCCAAAGTTCATATTACGGTAAAACAAATACACCTTTATTACCACCTGACAAATATTTCGATGCCTACCCAATAGTTGTAATCGATTGTTCTAAACAAAATGAATCAGTAAAGTCTTCAAGTGTGGATATAAAAATAGAAATGGAATTCAACAATGCTATACCGGCTAATACAACTGCATACTGTTTAATTCTACATGATAAAATCGTAACATACACACCTTTAACTGGAATTGTTAAAAATGTATTGTAAGAACCGGTTTTGTTTCATTCCGCGAGTATAAAAGCAGAGCGTACAGACCGCTCCTCATCAGTTTGTTGCCTACTGTTGTATGGGTAGCATCGTATTCAATATGGCTTCTCCTAGTGGTACACCTGAAAATGTGGTAGATATTGAGAAGGAGATATCTGAGTTTTTAGATCCTCAAGGTCACCAGGAAGGAGGTGAACAAAACGTTTGCGGACAACTTCACGCCAGTAATAATGTTGAAGAAAAAGGTAAAAGAAGAAAGACTATACAAAAGAGAAAAAGGGATATTGAAGATAATATTTCTCCAAACATATTGAGTGAGGTATTTTTGCGAATATTTTACCCAATCTCTTCCAGTTTGGATAAAAGTGTTTTAATCGGTGTTATGAAATCTACAGATTATTCCCCTACTGTAATTTTAACTCATGGACCCAAAATGATTTTGTTTACGGACAGTGCTTGGGAATCGTTTATGAAACATTTGCATCTACTAGAATGCTATTTAAGTAGTAACATGTTTGGAAGAAAGACAAGAGTAGGACTTTTGGATTCAAATGTGGAAATTGATATCATTAAACAACGTGGTGATCATCAGCTACGGTTTAGAGACACAACAAGACATGATAACAAAATTCAACTTAATCGAGAGGAGTTTTTCATTTTAACTTGTGCTACTGAACCTATAACAAGATACTTGAGACAACTGGTGTTTTCAAGTTCGATTATTAAAGATTATCTGGAAGACACTTTGGACAAACAACCGGACGCACCTATATTATACGGACCTGTGGATACTTCTATATTTAATAGAGTTCCTCATGAAGTACAGATGTGGAGACAATTGGAAAAGTACGCTCAACTACATAAGAAATCAGTAAAACAGGAAGAAGAGGAAGATGGAGGAGAAGAATCAAGTGTTAGTGATGAAAATGAAAATAAGGAAAATATAAAGATGGAAACTTAAATGACAATGGTTAGTTTTTAAAACAATAACCAACATTTTGTGGGGTTAGGCCTATTGGGGACGGTGCCCACGTTAAATATACACCAACGCGCCAACAACTGTACGGCCTGGTATAAAAGTAGTACCTACCGTGGTGTGGAAATCAGTTGACCTCCTGACTTCGTAATGAGCAGACGTGTGACCTTCAAAATGGACAAGGGAGAAGAACAACAAGTAAAGTCCAAGCCTGGTATTATTGAGTTTCAAGCGTTTCGTGGTAATGATGATAGATTCATTATAAAAGAACTTGTGTTTTTGGACATGAATACAAGTGTTCCTTATTCGTTTTTATTTAAACCACCATGTTCTTATTCGTCTTTAACTAGTAAAGCCGCTACTACCAACAGATGGATTTCAAAACACTTCCATCATATCGATTGGTATGATGGTTTTACAAGTTACACGGACTTGTATCACATTATGCATCACTTTTCAGACAAGTTTACCAATATTTACACAAAGGGGCTGGAAAAGAAAAGATGGATCGAAGGATTTACTCATGTTCCGGTTAATGATGTGGAATTGGATAAGAATTATCAATACATGCTGGAAACCATATGTATTTGTACAAAAAGCCCAGAACATGATAAAGATAGACATTGCGCTTTGAAAAATGCCTATAAACTCGCCTCTTACCTTCAAAGTGGGGAATTGGGGAGTGGTGGGGGTAACGGAGAGTATATAAGTGGGGAGCAGACAGGGACCTGGCATGAGTATTACTCGAGATTCCGAGACGACAACATCTCCGAGCAAGAAGACGATCTGTAACCTGACCATGGCATCTCACCAGTTCCTTCAGACTTTGGTCGAGCAGTTCAATGCTCACTCCAAGTCAACAATATTACCTGTAAAGAAGTGCTCGGAACTAAAAGACGAGAAGCACTACATAATCCATGCTATGAAGAAGATGGAGACTACAGTTGGGGAGGCCATCTGCTGCAGTCTCAGCGAGGCACCGTTTACTCCGGGGGATGAACCAAAGTTCCAGGTGTACCTGCCCAAGAGATTCGTCCATCTTCTACAAAACGAGGATCTTCGCTCTATTCAACCCGGGTGTCTATACCTGGTGTCCCACGGCTGCACGGGTAGCAATTCTACAGAGTTGACCATCCACATCGCTGACAAGCAGCAGTGTTAGATTTAAGTTTTAATGTTGTACATATGTTGTTGTTGTAATGTTTTATAAATAAACAAATCATAAAAGACAAAAAAAAATAAAAAAACAAAAAATGCAACATATCAATATGTGACAGACTTCACGTATTGATATGTTGCATTTTTTTTAAACTTCGCGGGTGACCTTGACCTTTGACCTTTGCATTTCACAATTACCCCCCACTACTGTAATTACCCCCACTACCGCACTAGGATTCAAACCTGCTTGGATGCGAAAAACGGTCAGTCTGTTGCCAACTAGCAAACGATGAGCACCTTGTACGAGCTTTGCATACAACGAGTTATAACTCACAAGGACTTGTTCCCAACATGTTTACAAGACAATATCCCACTAACAATAAAAGAAGATGTCAAACGCTACAGGAGGGAAAATACAGGGTATTCGGAATACTCCTGGTATAAGTTCCACGATGGGGAAAAGTTTTGTAGGCCTTGTGGCGAGGCCGCCGTCAGAGACCTTCGGCGATTCGTACAGGATGGTGGTATAAAACAATTCGGATTTCTAGCGCCACTGTTTCGATTTGAAAATTACAAGGACACCTGCGCTATTTGTTCCATTCCATTGTATCGATGGAAAAAGTTTAGAACTGTTTAATTGGATTTTCTATACCCCCACCACTATTACCCCCACCACTTTTTCATGTACCTCCAAGCGCTGTGCCTCGGCTTCATTTCTACTCCAGCAGCCAACCTAGCAACATCAAGATGTCTCTGAACGTTAGTTGCGCAAGTTACGAGGAGGTGAGCATCAAGACTCAGCAGGAGCTAAACGACTTGTACAAGGAGTTGCAGCTGATGGTGGCACGAGGCTACCGTATAAACGTGCAGGTTTACGCTTGCAATATACGGAACACCCGGCAGCCAAAGGAAGAGCCTGGACACTCCTCGACAGCTTCCTCACCGGCGTCGATGAAGACCGAGCCAGACAACTTGGACTACTTCAGCTGACTAGCAGTTGTCTTCCTTGTTCTTACAATAATAGAATATGTATATTTTTTCATTATATTAAAGAAGTAAAAGAACAAAAACACCTATCTTGTTACTGACTTATAAGCTCAGTAACAAGATAGGTTTTTTAAAACACAATTTGGATGACCTTGAAACTTCCCCCTCCACTGCTTTGCTACCCCCACCACTTGACTATTGATGTACATGGCACATCACAATTGGAAACCTCATTCCATCTTCAACGGCCAAACCGACAACATCAACAATGGCAAACCTACCAACGGATAAAACATGTCCTCACGTTTGCTGTGACTTCGTCCACGAGTTGGAGAAGAGGATGCAGGAGAGGGCGATACGAAGAAAGCAGATACACTCAGAAAATATCATGATAGTCAACGGCTATCTTTTATTGTTCGGCCTTATTATGGTTGTACTTTTCATACTGTATGGCATAGTCACATGTGTCGGCAAGGTTGCAGAAGAAAACGCTCGCCACCATCAATTGGAAAGTTTCAATGTTACTTTGTAGGTTTTCCTTTTTTTAAAACTCCGTTTGGATGACCTTGAAAATACCCCCACTACTCCACCACACCCCCCACCACTTCACCATGTTCCTGCATGAGCATCACATCAACCGTCATTCCTTGTCCGACAAGCAACCATGGCAGACAACAACACCATCAGCCAAGCTGACTCCACTACTGATGTTGGTACAAGTACGGGTTGGACACTGTCGATCGATAGTGTACACTATTTGGAAACAATTTGCGAACGGATGAAGGAAATACTGCGGGACAACCCTGGGATCATAATACAAATGAATTTAAATTATGATTGGTCCCAAGTTAGAATGCAAGGGGACGATAACAACGGTCAACAATCTCCACAATATTCGCCCATGTCCCCGATCTACCCTTACGGCGAGTCTGACGTCGATGAAGATGAGGCTAATGAGGATGTGGGGGACAACGAGGCTGAAGAGGAGTAACCTTCATTCCTTTTTTTTAAAACCCAAATTGGATGACCTTGAGAATTCCCCCTCCACTATTTCCTTTTTTTAAAACCCAAATTAAATGACCTTGAAAATACCCCCTCCACATACTTTTGGTTTACCCCCTCTACTTTTCAATACTGTTACCACAGTCTGTAGCTCACATCATTCCTTGCTTAGCTATCATGGCGGACAGCACTCTTTCTCGAGTTGACTCCACTACGGATGAAGAATGGCCATTTTCCTGGAATGTTCATCTGCAAGACTCGGCAGAAGTGGATATGTTGCATGAGAAATTGGTGTATGTATTAAACGAAAACCCCAACATTGAATGTAGAATGACTATGGATTTCGATGCGACAGGGGTCCACACTCAATCTTCCACTTCCAGCCAGCCTGAACCTCAGCTACAGCCGAAGAACTTTACACATCTTTACACTCCAATACGGCCGGAGGATGTGGTTATCAGCGAGGCAGACTCTACTACAAGTTATATTGAGCCAACGAATTGGAAGCTTGTTGTTGACACCTTACACAAGGTCGACTTAGTATGTGGCAAGTTAAAGGACTTGATGATGCAAGATCCTGGTCTTCGTTTTAAAATTGATTTGTTTTTCATCTGGGGAGCACCTGCACGGGGCTCTTCGTCTGACAGCTCTCCAAGTACAACGGACGAGGAGGAGGAGGACGACTAGTTATCTTTTTTAAAACTCCGTTTGGATGGCCTTGACCTTTCCCCCTCCACTGAGTTTATTTAAGGTGCACTCTCAATGACTGCAGCATCATTTCATCGCGCACCTTCACCACAGCAACATGGAGAGTCAACTCAACTACTGTTGCGAACAGAAATGTTTTTCATGGCCAAATGACATTGATGTTGCGGATGGCCTGGCGTGTAGAAAATGTGAAGCTTTTGGTCAATGCATGTGTAAGTGCAAGTCTTGGAAGAAGCCGAAACCAGAGTTGAAGACATTCCATGTGTACCAGATGAGAGGGCATAAGTACACTTGTTGCCCTGAACGTTGCATTGAATTCACACTAAAACAGCTAACTGGCTGCAAATTGTGCAACAATCATTTTGCAGGTTTTTGCAAACATTATTTAGGAGCCTGTCAGTACAGATCAACTTGGCATACAGAAGCACTCACTATCAATGAAATCGCTATAGATACACAAGAGTAGTCTTTCTACTCTTTTCTTTTTTTAAAACTCCATTTGGATGACCTTGACCTTTCCCCCTCCACCCACCTTAGTTTATATAAACCCCATTCCCACTGACCACAGCATCACTTCATCGTGCTCCCTCGTCAAAGCGACATCAGCTATGGAAAGTAAGCGCATCTCATGTTGCGAGCATAGGTGTTTGGAGATACAAGGCGTCACATATTGTGCAAAGAAGCGTTGGGAGGAAGAGGCGGGGACAACCTATTGCTGTGAGGATAAGTGTTTCCTCTTACCAAAGTGGCAAGTGGATGGGCTGGCCTGCCGGCAATGTGAATGCTTCGGATGTTGCAGGTGTAGATGCAAGAACCAACAGCTGCCACCACCGGTACTACAAACTTTCAAAATCTACAAATCCAAATACTTTTATACTTGTTGTCCGCAGCGGTGTATTAAATTTCACTTCTCCAATCTTACCAATTGTCGGAAGTGCTACGGACAACCTAATGGGTGGTGCACCTGTTTTCTGGACTCCTGCCGCTACAGATCGGATTGGTTTACAGATCCGTTGGAAATTGATGAGGTCGCCCAGGAAGCACAAGAGTAGTCTTTCTACTCTTCAACTTTTTTAAAACTCCATTTGGATGACCTTGAGATTTCCCCCTCCACTTCCCCATATACCTAGAGTACACAGGGCCTGACGGTCAGTCACTCGGTGGCTGTCGTGGGGTGCGCATCGGTGTCGGCGCTCTGTAGTTGTTAAGTGTTCAAGGTCACAGTAATATGAAATTGCGGATGTTGTGCTTGTTCAATGGCCTCTGAGGACTAGTGAATGACGGTTTAAGCAAGGTCATGTCGCAAACTCGAGTTTGACTTGGCACTTTTTGCTGTTTCTCATCGCAAATTCGCTCCAAGTCGTCAAGGTCACGTGGACTCTGACTGAAACTCGGAGCGTAGTGCGAGAAACGGCGAAAGTGCCAAAAAATTTTGAGTTTCGGCGTGACCTTGACCTTAACAGTGTCAGTGACGTCATTTTGATGATGTAATGGATGATGACGTCATCAGCATGTCATTTCTGTGACGTCATGGGTGTGACGTCACAGAAATGACGTCATCGATGGTGACGTCATCAATTACGTCATCGATGACGTCATTTTGATGACGTCATGGGTATGACGTCATCGATTGCGTCATCATCGATGACGTCATCGATTACGTCATCGATGACGTCATCGGGGTCATTGACCTTGGCGATGACGTCATCACATTCCTCAGAGGTCATTGAACTGAGCCAGCAACCGCAAAAACACACTACTCGCGGCTCCTGGGCCAGTGGCTAGGTAGACCCGCGTTGGGTTGTGGGGGAGAGAGAGGACGACACTGGGAGAGGGGCCGAGGCGACCATGAAAGTCCGCACCAAAATCATCGAAGCTTTATTAATGTCACAATGAAAGCCAGCACCAGGAAGGTTTTGCAGTGGCCTCAGGTAGTCTCCCCTCCACATCTTACCCGTACATCGCCGTCTTACCCCTATTTCTCTCGTCTTATGCCCCCTAGCTAACTCTCTCACTACTTCCTTTAGTTCAGCTCCATCGATGATTTTGACATTCCTCTATGGATTACCGTCGACCCTCGGAAGGGCCGTATTTAGGTGCACCGATGGTCAGTCGGGTGCTCAATTCTGTTTATAAATCGCACTCGGTCTCTCGTTCCTTAAGACAGAGTAAAATACTGCGTACAGAGTAATTAAACTTACTGCGACAATAATTAATTACTTACAAAGAAATACCTTGTAATTATCTATTTTTTAATGTAATATGTGAAATAATGTAAACGTTCGTGAGCGGTACATTAGATGATGTATTTCAACTGTAAAAAAATATAGACCTAAGTTCGTTTAAGTTTTTGTCCTTTATCTGGAAATATATAACAGTTAAGAAAATACCTTGGCCTATACAGCCTTCTATGAAGAAACAATGAAAGATATTAATAGTAGAACATATTAAGTTCATCAAACCAATAATATCATTTTGTCACGATGAGTTATGGCTTTTATGTACCGGAATCTATGAAATAAATTTGTCTAAAATATAATAAGATTTGTCATTCATATTATCGGGTAAGATATGTAGTAGTGCAAGTTCAAATAACACGAAAATCAGAAGTATGGACAGTAAAAATGTATGTTTAATTATATAGTAATATATATATAAAACCATTATCTTAGGGATGGTTCCTAAATCAATGTGGTAGATAGGCAATATATTTTAGACTATAGTCTACATAGGTTGCCAAATAAGCCGTGAGTTTTCAATGACTTTAGGGGTTTCAAGTTAGGGGGTTAGGTTCAGAGAGCGAATAGTGACGGCGGGGTGTGAGAGGGAGGGTAGGTAGAAGTGGAAGGAGGAACCCGTGTCGTCCCACTAGATCCGAGTCCCACTAGATCCGGACATGAAATTGACAGCAAACTGTCCCACTAGATCCGCGACAAATATGTGGTCCTAATGAGGGGATTACCGATTCCCACTGGATCCGCGCGGCGGCGAGGGCAACCCTTCTTATTACTATTGCTTGACTGCACTCGGTAGCAACAAGCGCTAGAAACCCAGTGTTGTTGTATCGCTTTAAATACAACTCAATATGAATAAATTTCGTTAGCATAACGAAGTTGTTCTTAAAATTTCAATTATTTTGATACCAAGTTTGATATCAATCGGTTGATATACAATTATTGACGCAAACAAAACACATTCCCCCTATGTGAATACATTCCCTAGGGTACAACAATGCCATAGTATCTTAATTCTGTAGTTATTTTCCTATAATCCAGTATAGTTTTGTTGTTGGCATTATTTTTTTTAAGTTAGACATCCTGAAAATAAATAAATTGATTTAAATAATATTAAACTTTTTTAAATTTATTTGTTAGCTACAAAGGAAAGATTTTATTAAACTTTTCTTTTTATACTGGATTAAAAGTTATAAATAAATATATAAATTGTAAATAGCACAATGGAACTTCACCAAGGATCTGCAAGGTGCCGCTACTTCAGGGGGTAGTGACCTCTGGAATTGCAGCTCTGCGCTCGGAATGTTTTCCATGCCCTTCGCGAAAATGTTCCGGGTTGATATGTCCAGGTTCTCCTCTTTTACGGGGACAGGTAGTTCAAGGGATGTTACTTTTTTGGGGGAGGGAGGACTATACGACTATACGACAGGCCCGCCTCATTGAAGTACCATTTTCACAAAGGGGCACGCAATCTCGGGTGGTGCTAACAATGAACTTATATCGTACTTCTTTAATTTTCCTCATCCCTTATGTTTCTAAGTGTGAAAAATTTAAAAAAAATCATGTTCAATTACAGTATTGTCAACTATTTTAAGGTTTATGCCTACCAGTGAAAAATGAAAGTTTTATTTTACACGACTACTCTGCTGCTGAGCGGTTTTCCGAGAAGGCGGGAGGGGTCTAATCACCCTCACGGAGAGCGCGGATCTACTCGGACTCTCCCCCGAGGTAGCGACCGGACTAATTAGGGTTACTTTGGAATTCGGATCTAGCGGGACTCGGATCTAGTGGGACTCGGATCTAGTGGGACTGCACCGGAGGAACCGGCGTGACAGGTGCGGACTTTCATGGTGCCATATGGAGGCCGCTCCCGGGACTGGTGCGGACTTTCATTGTTTTTTTTTTTTTTTTCATAGCGACTTATAACTGGTGTGGACTTCCGTGGTCCCGGGGGCTGGATGGCCTGGTGTAATGTTTTTCTTAGAATTACCCCGTCCCCGTAACTAAACCATGTACGGGAAGTTGACACGGTTTTTTAAATACAAATTTATAACAATTATTTAGGGCTTTTATCAGTACCAGTTATCGCCCACTGGTCAAAATTATTCAAAAAAACTCAGTCAATTAAATTTTAAATATTTCATAACAAACATATGTTCTTGCTGATTTGCTATCATTTGTCATCACAACAGCTGTCTAATGATTAAAACAGTTATCCCTTTCCCTTAAGATTAACATTGAAACTATGAAAGCCTTTAGGGCGGAGCCCTAGAGCCGATGTTAATTATAATGGGATTCTGCTCATCTACAGGACAACCTTTCTTATGGTATGCGCGGTTTCCTCCTACGATGCTCACAAGCTGAGTAAAAAGAAGGAAAAGAAACATGCTTGCCTATTAATATATAAATTTCATATAGAGGCCACGACCCAATCTGGTTTCATATTTTACGTTGGGTAATATAGTGCGTTGCCAAAAACATAATGAAAATTTATAAAACATTTGTTTATAGGCTATACATAAGGTTGGTTATGTGTTATTTTATTTTAATTTCAAAGTTTTTTTTAATCACTATTTAACATAATAACATTTAATAGGCCTAGACTCGTAATTAGAAACCGCTTCTTAGATCACCAAAAGGCAACGTGGAAGCTCAAATACAGCCATTGTGCTCGTCTGAGCAACACAGTGTCAAATATTCTTGGAACCAGAAACCATATCTCGGCTGAGGGGTGGCTTTCTCCCGCTCCTCCTTCCCCTTCAATTCTCCGACCTCTCTCAAACGCTGGCCCAGGAGCCGCACCACTAGGGTCCAGGCTGGAATTAACACTTTTTGACGGCCTAGGCCAAATGTCACAATTACGCCCCTCCCACAAAAAAAGGAATTTTTTTCATTATTTACTCAAGTTTTGATTCTATTCACCCTGATGTTTCTAATCGCCCCATTTTAGGTACGTAATTTTATTTTCCATGTAAGCCACGCCAGGCGAGTCTTTGTACAATCGTTGTTGTAATTTTCAGCTGACATTTTCAATGCCTAAAAAACACATGATCAATAAACCAACTAGGTACATAAAGAATAAATCCCTTGTAGCAACAACAGTTTAGTTGCTATATGAGAATAGTTGCTTCAAGAAATTTTAATCATAGTTTCGACGCCATTAGAATATTTAAACTTTTGATTAATCGCCTTTTTAGTGGCTCCGGAAAATTCTATTTTAGTTTCTATAATATTTACTCTGTCTTTTTTAAGAGAGTAAGTTTAGTGGCATTGACTATAAATACCATGAATAGTATTTATACATTACGTAGATACTATGTATAGAATTTATAGTCAACGAATAATGAATGAATAATGAATGAATAATGAGTAATGAATAATGGATATATTTATTGTCATCGGCAAATACATGCATGGACAAGAGTCAGTGGCAGTAAAAACATTGTCTGGTTAATAAGTTCAACAACATCTTCTTGATCAACGGTAGTTGCTATGCTATGATACCATTGAATTTACGTACTTGTATAAATTTAAAAATATTTATAGTATGATAAATAAGCTAATGATGGTACCATAATAATCAATGATGGAACTCCGCCCAAAACTCACTATTTCATTCTTAAGACCGTGGTAGTGGCAGCACTGTCTAAATCTGAAGTCTGCGGAACTGCGGTTGGTTCGCCGTTTTCTTTCTTCTTATCTTCTTGATCATCTCATCCTCTCAGTCTCAGTCAGACCCAGTCAAAATTAGTCAAAATTTTGATGTCAAAATTACCGTTAAGTTAGTTTGAAATTTTCATAATGGAAGTGGGCCTAAATTTACACATGAATTTATACATGAAAATCGAAGATTGGATGAGTACGTGCCGCGATTGGATGAGTAAATTCGACGATTGGAGTATTAAATTCATCATTGAATCTAACGATCAGATAAGGAAATTAGAAAACGGATATTTTCTAGAAATTTGCTTATGTATGTTATGTTGTTACGCTCTCTTGGCGCTTTTCATCATCTCTAAAATAATTGGTAAATGAAATATAGGCCTAATTAGTTCTGTATTAGGCTATCATTTAGTTTTATTTGAGTGAAAATTTACAGGAGCGTCATCAGGGGTTACATGGAAACTTAAACGTTTTATTCTAATATTTAAAGTGAATAGGCCTACCTTCCACAATTTTCTGTTTTATTTCTTTTGAATATTAAATTTACATTTTTAATAAATATTCATAGAGACATGGTTTATTTAGAAAAATCAACCATAAAAAATTACCGTAAGTTATTAATAAAAGATTGGGACTCACAATAATTTTGACAAAGAAGCCAAGACAAGATAGGCAATTCACACCAACAATCTATTTTATTTCCTATATAGGAGTCGAAGTCTTAATTTTTCTTGAAGAAATCAAGGAAAATAAAAAATATCTAAAGTTATTTTAGTAACTGTATATCTCAGTTTATTTTTATGCTTGGTTCTAATAAAGTAACATTTTGGATAAGTTTACTCTATACACACACTAGACTATACAACATATAACATTGTACTCGTCAAGAGTGAGAGAGATGGAAGTGTTCCTTTTCAAATCCACCATACATGACTGCCTAATTAATAAGTTAGGCCCATCTAATTTATTTCTTGGAGGAACTGTTAGCCTAGTCAAGCCGCTTTTATAGGCTTAAGTTAGAGCCAAAATAGTCAGTCCGCCTTGCTATATATATATGTTTTTGTGTGTTCTATTTGTAAATAATTTTGACACAATCTACTATCTTAATTGGTCATCAATGAAGGTATCTTCTACCATGAAAGCATAGCCTAATATGCCTTTTCGGGTACCCCTTACTTGTTATTTAACTCTAGGCTACAAAACTTAATCAATCATAAAATAGTTTATGAGTTTGCTTACAAACACACCCACCCTGATTACAATAATATTTATGGTACTTATCGGTTACAGGCACTATTCCTTATTTTAATTTCATACAATGATATGCAATGATTGGCCTACATAAGAAAATATGTTAAGTTCAAATGTAAGTTAACATTTAAGCACAAATTTCATGTATTCAATCTTAGATTGACTCAGTTTGTATAACAAGAGTCCCAGAATATGATAATATCGGAAAGGAGAGTAGCCACGTGATTGTGTTATAAGGTTTTAGGAAATTGGTTTTCCCAAATTTCAGACCGGCAGTCTGTCATAGTACAATGTTATTGTAGAATAATTGTTATTCTACTGCACCCTAATTACCTTTTAAAAAGTGAAATGTGTATTTTTTGTAATTATTACTGTTTAATTTACAGTTTGCTTTGTGCTGAAATTACTAATAAAGGAGCTTAAGGATTTCTTCAACCCAACTGTCACTTGTACTCCCTCTCCCGTCATAGTACAAAAGTAAGTATTTGTTTATGATTAAATTTAATTTTCATTGAGTTTTGCTGTATACAATTTATAACTCATACCATCGAAGAGTAACAATTCATTGGCTACTTTTAGGAACGGTACAGTAGGCTTGCCGTATGTCCCAGTATTTTATTCTTGTCCCCGTGTCCCTGCCGGTTAAGCTTTTGTCAAAATTAAGTTATTTATTAAAAGATTGAGGAAAATAGCTAATTAAAGATTAAAAATGAACATTTAGTTAAGTATTTTTTATAACGATGCCTACAATAATAGGCCTATAATTAATTAGCATTGAATAGTAGCATAACCGGGGAATCCTTCATGTTGAGACAAGCCAATTTGTAGATGCACTTAACAGGGCGTTGGAGAGCCTCCATGTTGGATTTATTTCCCATAAGAGCAAAGCTAAACTTGTCCCCTACCTTTGTTATATAGGTAATTTCTTTATTTTTTGTCCGATTGGTTCAGAATTAATAGCGTTTAAATCTCAATTAAATTCTCCATTCCTTTTGCGCGATCGACTTTTTGTAATAAAATTCTGTAGAAAATGTCTGTAAAAGTAGTAAAAATCTTGCTTTGTTATTTCAAGTTAGTAAACACTACTTGTTATCAAAAATTCCTCTCGCAAACCACACCCGTCTTGATGAACCCTTTATTTAGATCTATAAATCATAATTTTCTGATTACGGATAAAGGAGTGTTATTGCGTTTCCTGTTTAACATTGCTCTTATGGGGGAAAGACAAAATCTGAATTGACTTCAATGCCCACTTAAACTCTAGAATCAAAGGGAAATTTGACCTTCAAAGGTTTAGGTAGTGAATCTACCAAACAAAAATAAAAATCCTATTTGTCGAGGGATTTAGCTGTTCCTTAACTATAAATTATCATGAATTTCATAGATTCATATTACGAATCTGTCAAGTTAATTTTAACAAAATTATTTTAACTAAGTGAGGGACAGAAATTAAGTTGATTAATACTTGAGTGATGCCAACAAAGCAAAATATAATTTTAAAATTAAAGGCACTCAACAAGGAAAACACTAGACCTAATTATTCAATAAATATTCTGACACAGTGTCAATAATTGAGACTATGTAATATTCACCTTAAAATATGCACCATAGAGTGCGTCGGTGCAAGGCCGAGTGTTGTTGGCCTTGGTCGGTGTCTCACAAAATATAAAAAATATGTTACCCCTGAGAATTTTGAAAATTTATACTCTTGAAACCAACATTAAGCAACTTTGTTGCGTTTTTGTTTTATGTTACAGCATTTATGAGCAATATAACTGTTATGAATCAGAAATTATGTTGCATTGGAAAAAAATTATTGATGCAGTAATACACAATATAGTTTGTACAGTTTTTGTTAAAAGCTTATACCCATATTACAACTGACTCACTTAAAAATCTTAAGAGAACAAAAAATAATACAAATCCACCAATACAAAAAAAAGAAAAAAAACTAAAGGTCTTAAATTGAAGAATACAATGCTGTAAACACAACCTTAAATATGACGCTCAGGAGGAAAATGCCAGATGTTCAACATTTAGTTGAAAGTAAAATTATCAAAACTTTGAAATGCAATAAGTTTGACCATAGAACTCTATATAGGGTCAAGTGGGGTAAGTGGACCCCCCAAATCACATAGTACCACTTTGACTGCAGATTAAAAAACACATGTCAGTGATATAAACATAAAATTTTGTATGATTATTCTTTGGAATGTTTTGTATATGTATTATTTTTATTTTGTTAAAAATGTTAATTTTGTATTTTTTAGAATTTTTTTTGTAAAGTGATGTTTGGGGCGTACACTTGCCTTTCAATCTGGGGTAAGTGTACACCCCCCCCCCCCTTAATGTAGCTTTGCATTGCATATATGTTGATGTTGGGGCAAGTGGATTATAGAGGAGAAAATAAGCTTTCTTTTGATTTTTTATTTATCAAAATATCTCAAACGGTCCAGGAGTTATGAACTTTTTCGTGAACCTCCGCACGGTAAAACGGAAAACTCAGTTTTTTTAGAAATTGTAAAGTAAATGAAAACTTAGAGATAACACTATTTCAGTGAATTGACAATTAATAGGTCTTAAAGAGCAGAAAATGAGCTTTATTTTGTTTTTTTGTCCAACAAAATATCTTGAAAAATACAATAGTTTGGAAGTTTCTTGGAAACCTCCGCTTGGTGAAGTAACTTTAAACCTAAGTGCCGCTTAAAAAATAAAAAAATTACTAAAAATTCAAATAGGGCCTATATTAAGATAATTATTTTAAAATTAATTGGTGATCTGACTAATTTTTTAAAGGGAAATTAAAAAATAATGTTTTTATTGCCCTAAAAAGTCAATTTTGGGGGTGTACACTTGCCCCATTGGTAAAAGTACACTTGCCCCAACAGCGATGTAACAATGGGTAAGTGTACGCCCCCCCTCCAAGTCCTCCAAAATGACTTTGTAGGGCAATAAAAATATTATTTTTGAATTCATCTTTAAAAAATTAGTCAGATCACCAATTTTAAAATAATTATCTTAATATTTGAATTTTTGGTAATTTTTTAAATTTTCTGAGCGGCACTTGCGTTTAGAGTAGAAACGTAAGATGTTTTTAAACTCATCAAAACACACAATAATAATAACCAGACAATTTTTAGTGATTATAATTTGAAAGAGCATAGTTTGAAATACCTTTGTCTAAGTTTTGAATTTTTTTTAATAATAAACCAATTTTTTATTAGCTGGGAGTCCACTTGCCCCGGGCGTCCACTTACCCCACTTGACCCTAGGCCTATAAACCTGGAATGCTCACACTGTTGTCGGAACCCGCAACCTGGGGAAAAAGGGCAGGCAAGAACAACTAAATGACTAATTGTGGCAGTGTGCGCGCTTTCATTCATACGCTTGTTGCTCATATACACAAAAAATAACAAGAATGAACCTTATATTGTAATCTGCATAAACTGCCGTACTGATTCCAATGGTATGCAAATATTTGCACTTTTTGTATTAGGAAAGTACCTATAATAATTATCGAAACAAATACTTTTGGAAACGTGACATCAAAAAGTTACTAATTAAGAAAGTTTTTTATTTTTGGGCTAGGAACAAACTTAAAGCTGCAAAGTTTCAGGTTATTAGTTGATCTAAAACGTTTACTTTTAACTTAAGTAACAGTTTTAGTTTCGGATTTAATCGAGCACAAAGCGCTTGTTAAATGTTATCAACACGCTGACGCATCAGTGGCTGCGCGACGCGTCGTCGGCCGTATAAACCGTCTAATATTGCCCCTTCAATGTATGGTAAATTGAACTGTGGATTATTAACTTATTTTCAAAGCTATTTTTTAAATATGTTTGTACTATCTATATACAAGTTCTTTGTTAACTTATGTCAAATAAACTAATTAAGAATTCGTTGTACTGTAAAATCTACATTTTCCAATATGCTAAGAAACAGTTTAAATTAGGACGTTGGGGGCTTGAAAATATTTAAAAAAATAAGAAAATAATTGTAGAACTAACTTTTTTACAATTTTATTAATAGCCTTAATTATGTTTTCATTTGTCTCATGCAAATTTTCTTTAAAGACAAAATATCAATAATTAAACACTCATAATCATTGCAATGGAAGTGGCTGATATAAATACAAGAGACAGTTAAGTTATATTTTATTAAAACACCAAAAATAAAATAAGTCATCAAGCTTTGTACTTCTTAACACGTTGAGTATGGGGTAAGTTAATTAACGTAGTGCCACAGTGGCGGGCGGCGGCCTAAGTTAATTTACGTAGCGCTCCTGCCCAAAACATAATGGTTCAGTGCGGGCTTAGCCATCGCTGGGAGAGGTTGATTTGCTCACCGCCTGTTGTGCCCGTCCATGTGCTCAATGTTGTATAGTTTGTTTCCCGGTCAGCCATTTTTTATGGGGTGGGAAGGGCAGCTGCGCGTGCAGCGGCCTGCGTAATATTATGTAGCACTCCCGGATTATGTAACATTGGTTCATTCATTTAGGGTGGGCTTTAGGCACTGCCGGGAAAGGTTATAATTGCTCGCTGCCTATTGGTGCAGTCCATGTTCTAGGTTCGTGGACGATTGTTTGCCTGGTTCCCCCGGCAAACAATTGTTGCCGGGGAGCACAGTGCATGAAGTGATAGGGTTTCACGGAGTTTTCTATTGTTATTTTTTTTTTGTCATTTGTATATTATGATGATTTAAACGGCTCCGACGAAAGTTCTGACAGTTATGAGTGACGCTTTCCGGCACCACCGGCGGACTACATTAATTTACCTACCGGAAATGACATCATGAAATTTGACAAAAAATAGACCCCTAGACAACTTTTGATGACTTTTTTGCAACATACAAGCAATTACCTACTAATTAAAGAAAAAAAAACTATTTCCACAATTTTGGTACGCAATTATATCAATTTTCAGCACTCAACATGTTAACAAACTTATGTATGACTAAACAAAACCAGCTTGTTAAGCTTTTGTCTTAAACCTAAAGAAGCCTTGTTGTCCTCCAGTGATCGATTCCGAGCCAATTTGTGGCATCTTATTTTGAAAAAAAACTTGAAACAGATAATTTTTATGAGCTGCAGTTCATGCCTATTTTCATTTTCCAAATTAATTGGGTGATTTAAAAATATTTTGTCACCCAAACAGTTTTTTGCAGCTTTAACAAATCGAGGAATTTTTAGTCTCCTTTGTGGTGTTTTAGTGTTTTGTGACAAAAACGTACCACCTGAAAAACATCAGGTGCTAACATGGGTGTTAACTTTAATTCTTTTTTATATTCGCATCTTTTGATAAGTAAATATTTGTTAGTTAAAGTAATAAAACAACTAAAGAAATTACAGTAAATTTAAAACTTAACACTTACTTGTGAAAAAAATGCCGCTCCCTCTCATGTTACCATTAGTGTAGTTGAATGCTGAACACGACACCACCATAATGCAATAACTATACAACTAAACGTATTAAACATTTAAAACTGACATCGTAAAATTAAACCTGATGAAACGTCCACTTGTTAAGAAGGTTTTGAGGGAAATGACGGGGAAAAAAATATTCCATAAATGGAAAAACAATTGGACTATTAGATAATTTTGGTATAGGCCTAGCGCTCAGATGCGATTCTCCAAAATCTACAGTCGCGTCACTTTTATCTTTAGACCTATTTTCTGAGAAAACCTTTCACTTTATAAAAAAATGTTATATGTAAAGCTTTAAATTCATCTCATTATCTACAACTTTGTTGCTTGAAGTTTTTTTCCTAACCTATAAATAAAAGTTTTTTACGCTTGGTAACTTTTTCATGTTCTAGTTGTGTATTGACATTATTTTTATATCATAGCGTTTGCTAGTTAAACATAATGGCTAAGATATTTACATTGCTATAACAAGTAACTCTTTTTCTTTAAAACCATTTGTGTTTCAATGAATTCAGATGGTTAGTGACCGGCAAAGAAGCGTGTAAGTGAGCGTGCGCAACAAAACTTTTGGCTGCTCATTTTGTACTTTTGCCTGCCCTTCAAAACACGGGTTGCGAGTTTTGGTTCGAGTTTTGCCTTGTGTGAGCGTTCCAGGTGTATATACGAGGGCTATTCAGAAAGTAAGGAACTTTTCCGTCTTACGCCGTTAGGCACTCGCGTATCACCTATATTAGGGTATGAGAGCACTCGGGGCCTCAGTGGCTATCCAGCCGTGACGCTAGGAGCATCGTTGCGCTGCTAGTTTTCTTTATTTTTAAATTGAAAATGGCCACTCCCGTAAAAAATCTCGCCAGTTGCGAAGTGCGATCGGTAACACGGTTTTTGTTTGCAAAAACTTAAAACCGATAAAGATTTATCGAAAAGTGTGCGAGGTGTATGGGAACAATGTCTTGAATGAAAGTTCTGTGCGTAGGTTGTGTATTCAGTTTACAAATGGCCGAACCAATGTTCTTGATGAGCTGTAGAGTGGACGACCGAGCATTGTGACTGACGAACTGGTCACTAAAGTTGACGAGAGGATCCGTGAAAACCGCTGCTCCACTATAATGGAGCTTTCGTTATGTTTCCCTCAAGTTTCACGGACTTTGCTGTGTTGAAATTGAAAGAATAAAAATTGATAAATCTTTTGCCAACAAAAACCGTGATACCGATAGCACTTCGCATCTGGCGGGATTTTTTACGGGAGCGGCCATTTTGAATTTAAAAATAAAGAAAACTAGCAGCGCGATGATGCTCCTAGAGTCACGGCTGGATAGCCACTGAGGCCCTGAGTGCTCTTATACCCTTATACAGGTGATACGCGTGCGCATAACCAGTGGCGGATTTACGAAGGTTGGGGCACTAGGCCAACTTTTCTGTGGGACCCTCCTCCCACCCCTCATCACTGACCAAAGTATGACTCTAAAATTCTCAAATTAAGCTAAAATCGTCCTTAATTTTTTATCCTATGCTCTGGTACGAGTAAAGTGTAATTGTATGTGTAACTGATCTCTGAGACAAGCTCGTCTTGAAAAGATGCTGGATTATCCAGCTGTTAAATGGGGGTTGGGGATTAGGGTCCACTATGCTTTATCATTGACTATTCTATAGTCAATGGATCAATGGTATAACTGGAGTCACTACTCAAACGTTGTTCCAATGTTTGTAAAAAGTGTGCCGCTGTATTTTTGGTATGTTATGTCTGTTACGTTGGTCAAATTGCTGTTGGTGGGAAGGCTATCAAAATAGTCAAGATGGCTATCCGTACTCAATTTTACCAAACTGTATTTAATAGTGTAGGTGCAATGGGGTCCTTATTGATCTGAATTACTTTGTTCATATTTCTATATTGGTACAAATGTGTTGCTTTCTGAATTTTGATACTTATGGTACACAAAATTTTGATATAAAATTTTGATACACAAAATGATAATGGTTTAGAAAATCTTTAAATTAAACTAACATTAGTTTTAATGTCATCTAGATTTTGCATTTTGACAGCATCTCACCAATAGCAAACTGGCAACCAGAAACTACCAAGGGGAAAGTGGTGCACTTTTTAGACACAGAGAGGTAACTTCAGTTAGTTATAATAAAAAGCCCAAAGGGGCCGCCGCGTCGTCGTCTAGTGATGTCACCAATATGAATGTGACTTAACCTACAGGTAGCTTATGATCACCCGAAAATGACATGGAAAACGGCAGACGCCACAATGACTTCACCAAAGTCTCTCTGTTGTGTGGTGAATTTACGGTTTTTCAACTAAAAATAGTCTACTAAAAATCAGGGCTCAAAGCTGATGTTGTAACTTCATCTTTACCGTGCAAGTACATCCTTAAAAAATATATGGATATTATTTGGGACTCCGTGCGGTCCCCTTCAGCCCGCGGCCCTAGGCCAGGGCCTAGTCGGCCTAGTGGTAAATCCGCCACTGCGCATAACGGCGTAAGACGGAAACGTTCCTTACTTTCTGAATAGACCTCGTATATATATATATAGAGTTCTATGGTTCTGGCATATTCGACCTTTTGAGTTATAGTTTTCATCAATTTACTCGCCTTACTAAGTCCTTTAACATTGTGAGTAGCATGGCTATGGACTAAAAAAATGTTTTCAGGACTTCGTCTCTTGGACGTCCATATAGAGGGTGGTTCAAGGGTAGAATGATAAACATATGTCAGGCTATCAGAATTTTCAAGGGTTATGGTGAAAACAAACGTTAGCCCCAAACCGGACCTCAAAAGGTCAAGTACTTTGAATATTATTACATTATAAAGTGTTTAGGTTAAAATTTGATTTTTACTCAAAGTTTACATGCTGCCATTTTCAACTGAAACAACCTTTTGTGATGGGGTTTGCAGCGTTTAATTCTACTACTTAAGAGCTCTAATTAGATTTACATTAGATGACGAAAGATTTATTTGTGACTCCACGTTTGTCATCCCATCATTTTTAGGCATGTTCCCCACTGGGAATTACAGGGGGCTTTTTTGAGGGAGGTTAGGGGGTGACATAGAACATATTTCAGCAAAAATTGGCTGTCTAAATTTTTTTCATTTTCCAGCCATATTTTGACTTAATTTTACTAAACTGGAGGTGTGTCCAAAGGTCTACAGACAAACGTGCAAAACTTGTCTCACTTGTGGCTTCAAGATATGTTGCTGCCTCCTTTCACTATTTTGAAGATAAAATTATTACGTTCTTTAGTTAATGCTTTTCTTAACGTATTATCGCTTAATCTTATAGGTATAGTAAAACAGCATTTTAAAATTAGATAAAATTTTAATTAGTATATTTTCTAAATATTACTATTATTCCGCTTATTTACGCTCATTTTCACTTAATCACTGCTTCTTGCAGGACACACCTTTTAAACCATAAATTACAGGCCATCAGTTACTTATTAACTGCATGTTTGTTCTGGCGAGGAAAAATATCACCATTTAGTAAGGTACCGGTACTAAAACTAAAAATTGTCATATGCAAGCCAAGTTATTGTACAAAACAGAATTTTTAGCTCTGTTTGCTAAGCAGTGACCAGGATTGCTGTTCCCGAAACACAATTAGTCTATTTATCCAGAAAAAATTAATGTTCCATGTTGGATTTTATTGTATCTGTTAAACTCTAAGTATTTTCTCTTTTAAATTTTTACAGCATTATTCAGCAAACAGCCACTGCCAGTATCAATTGTCAAAGAGCACAACTTAACTACGTTCCTGATCAAAGCATGCCATTGGTAAAAACTAACGTGCAAAGGTAAGTTCTTGCTTTTTACAGTTTTATTAATAATTTTACTTTGGCCTACTTTTTATAAAATTCTCTAATTTATTCATGTTACTAGCTGAACCGCTATTGTTTTCTTAGCAGCTCTCACTACTTAACCACCCGACTCTCGGTCCCTCTCTCGGTTTCACCTCCATCCTAATACCTAAGACCAGATCTCAGTATCCATTTCCAGGTTTAGATAGAGCTAAAAAAGCTATAGGGGGGCAAATTTTGGGAAAGATTTGTAAACAGAATGCTTCAGTAAATTGCATCATTTGAAAGTCCTTAACCCTTTCAGGGAATTTGTCCAATATATTGGACACTCAGAAAATTAATTCTGACAATGTTCTATTATAGTAATCTTTCTTCATTTTTGCTTTAAAACCAACAGATAGCATCACTGAACAGTAGTGATTGGTGCTGGACTCTATTGGAAGGATGTGGAATTATTCATAAACATAGAGAATCGCGAAAGTCATGGTTACTTGAAAACATATATTTGATTTACAGTAAACCGATTTTTTTAACAGCCATGGATTAATTTTTTCTGCTAGGAGAAGGTTTCAACAATATTATGTAATCATAGCAACAGTTGTTATAAACATAGACTTTTTACATAAAACTTGTTTTTATAAGCGTCCATTATATTGGACAGTTTCCCTCAACCGCTATTGCCGAGTTTTTATGCTGTATATACACACACACACACACACATATATATATATATATATATATATATATATATATATATATATATATATATATATATATATATATACATATATATATATATATATATATATATATATCAAATAAATCATGTTTCGTAAACTACATGATTTATTTTATGATGTCAAGATGCAAAAACCCTGGCTGCAAGAAAAATAAATTTGTCTCTTATATGAATAGCAAAATCCCCCTGTGTGTGGCAGTAAAAAAAAAAAAACTGTTTTTGGAGTTTTACCAGGAATAAGCCTGTAAATTGGGCATTTATCACTAAGGGAAGAACTGTTAAGAAAGATAAAGTAACTTTACTGTATATTTTTTTATTCCAGCCCCGATAATATCAAAAATTAAAAACTTGGTCTAAATGTGTAAACCCATTTTTTTTATTAGCAAAATTCAACTGTTTTTACTTGAATGAAGTCTTTTTTACTCTACAGCAATGTTTTTCATATGAATTTAGCCCTTGAAAATTATTATATGTATATTTATTAATTTTTCTTGGGGGGACCTTATACTGGGATAATGTCCAATATAATTGACGAACCATACTTCTAAGCCGGAAGTCACAAAAATGCAAGCTGTATCAAAGTTAAAAAAAATCTCTAATTCCACGTGAATAAAATTAAATTTCTAGTCTCAGTATAACTTAATTGTTACCCCAAAGGGTTAACTCGTGCTCCCACCCTACTTGCTGTGAGACAGCCATTATTAAATAATATTATCATTGACATTGACATTGACATAGGCATGTCGAGGGGGGGTGCCTCAGGTGCCGTGGTACCCCCACTAGATTTAGATTTGGTATGTGCAGGTGCAGAATGTGAGTTGTACTTAGAAACTAGAATCCAGAAAAGTCCAAAGTTTCCATCGCGGTTCTATTTAAACAGTCGTTGTATATATTTATTTAAATATCTTTCATTTTAAAAAGCATTTGGCACGCAATACAAAATGTGATTATTAAATACTTCATGGAACAGGTAGGCCTACACATGTCATGTAGTTGGCGTTCTAGTTGTTGTGAGTGGGTTGCTGTGTAGTGTATAGGTACTAGTACTGTATACCCACTTAAATGCAAATAAAAATTCTAAGATTCAAAGTTGTTTAGACACTAGACAGTAGACAATCAATATACTTTTATCATTAGATTAAATTAAAAATCATGGTTAAATTGTCATATTTTTCATTGTGACTAAAAAAGTGCATAACTCTCAATGTTTAGTCCTCGAAGTACAATAAATCCAAAATTGGGGTGAGTTGGTGGCGTAGTGGTTAGCGCGCCAGACTTTGGTACCATAGTAGCAATGTCGTGGGTTCGTCTCATCCTTCTGCCAGTGATTTTATCAGTACCTTTCACCTGTACTATAGCGGCTCACCCCCTTACTTTGCCTATTGTAATCCACACACAGATTGTTTTATATCACAAATATTAAATAATTATATTTAATCATAGCTAACAAACACACTCCTACACAATTGTAACACAAACACTTGACCTTTACTCTGTTCTCTAAGAATATGAATAATAAAGAATTTCTGATTGCTAATCAATAGTAATCAATAGTTTAGGGGCAAAGTAAAACAAAAAAGGTCTGCCAACCTCTTTAAAAAATAATAATAATAACCTTATTGTTGAATCCTCAGTTGAATCTCCTATTCTGAAGAAAATTTTTCAACAATCATGACCTACTAGCTGTGATGGTATATACTATAGACTACTTTCCTTGTGTTTACATTATTGATTAATTGATATTTTTGAGTGTCAGTTCCATCCTGGTCGTCTTCTGCAGTGCAACAGTGTCGAAAGAAACTTTGAACGTACCAAGTTTCCTCTAAAATATAGCAGTCTCAACTGTTTTAGTATCTTAAAATAAAAATTGTGGAACGTATAAATGTATTCTTAACACACAAATTTGACTTAACTATGATGAAAGTACAAAATTTCAGCAATCAAATATTATTTCATATTTTCGAACCCAAAAAAAAATTATACCAACAACAATTCTTGGATCCCCTTTAAACCACCTGTGAATGGCACCCCTACTACACGTTCTGCACACGCCTATGATCATTGTGTAACAAATCTTTACCAGTGATACTTTGTGCCCCCGAGATAAAGTGAGTCGAATCGCAGTCTGGCAATTGGCGCCTGACTGGCAGAAAGAAGCAACAGGCTCAACAATTTGGCAAGGACAGAGCCATGAACAATTTGAATTTTTATGAAAAAAAAAATTCTAAATGTTATTCTAAATTATATGGTTCTTTCGGTATAACAATATTGTAAATTTACCCATTAGTTCAGTTTAAATCAATTTTAAACTTGAATCGACCTTTTAATTTTATACCTGATGAATACAAGCAGGCTCTCTCTTAACCGGCCACCTCGGGACCAGGCCGCGGCCGGATAATGAATTGGCTGGTTAAACCGATGTACATAAAAAATGGCAGCCTACAATTTTATATGGCCTAAATTATGCAAATTATGACTTGAAAAATACCTCTAAATATATTACTGTATGTAGTTTTTAGCTAACACCCTGAACTACAAGACTAAACTAATAATATTTTGGTTCTTTGTTGTGGTCTGCTGGCTTGCAGGTCCAAACGCATTTCGGTGGCATTCACTTTCGTCCAGGATAGTACATTTTATTTGGTTTGAGAGCTTCAACATATTATAATGTTGAATTGAATGGTGGATAAGAAAACAACTTTTCCGGCGAAAAGCGATGTTGAGATAAAAAATGGCCTATTAAGAAGATGATGTTTTTGTGTCAGGGTAGGCCAGTCAAAGTGGAGACCGGTTAAAAGGTGGCCGGCTAAGAGGGAGTCTACTGAAATGCTAAAGACTTGGGTTTACAATATTTCAACTCTTTCCACAACCTATCCTTGTGACAAACAATTGATATAACAATAAAGTCTCTCTATTATGGTACAGTATTAAAGGTTTAAAACTTAAGTCATATTTCAGGTCTTCTTTGTATTTATTACTTAGTTTCATCAAATAATAGTCTATGTTCTTGTCATATAGAAATCAGTAACATTAGCTCAGTTTCAACATCGTCACAGATAAAAAATGAAAACAGTACAATTCTGCAATTTTTTAAGCTGGACATATTTTAAGTTTCTATTTTTGTTCAGGACTAAAGAAGAAGAAGTCAAAGTTGGAGATACTGCTGGTAGGACTAGTGAAGAAGTGGTCAAAATTGGAGATACGGCTAATAGGACTAACAAAGAAGTGGTCAAAGTTGGAGATACAGCTGATGAGACAGTGTCATTGCAGACGAGTCTAAGCCAGAGCTCAACAACAGCAGGTTCTGGAATCCAAACGTAAGTAACTAACTAAGATACTCAACCTCATACGTTACCTTACCTTATTCTGGTGCTACAGCGCACCATAATAATCTTGGCTTCCATCACACATTGCCTTCAATCTTCCCCAATTCTTGTTCTCCATCTTTGTGCTCTGCATCGGTTTACCCAATAATAGCAAAGGCATAATCCTGTAGTTTTTTATTCTCACCATGTGACTTCAATCTTAACCTCATACATTTTATCATTCTGAAGTTCAGTCATTATCCTGCTTCATTAACACCCCGATTTTAAGGTACCAATGACTACCAGGTGAAAGCAGAGGGAGGTTGGGATTGTCTGCCTCGGGAGAGCGGGTTAGGTTTTTTTTTTTTCTTAATCAGGTGAAAGGGTTGGGTTTAAATCTATTCTCATAAAATTAAGTATTTAATTATGGCAAATTACTAACAAAAACTAGGGGCACAGGGGCTCACTAGGTGGAATTGTAAAAAATAGGCTATCCAGCATGTATGAGTTTGAACCATTTTCACCAAAAAAGCTTTTGCCTGGCTGTATCGTCTATCAACACCCTAGCAAACCTTCAAACTCAGACCTTACTCAGACTCATAGCATACTGTACATCAAGAAATAAATAAATAAATATAAATTAATGAAGTCTGATGAGTACAAAGGTGTGCTTTGACGAGGATTTACTATTACAGTAAACTTTTCGAGGGTGTGTTACCTGCTCCTCGAACTGAGGAACCTCATTTCTGAGCCCTCTCTGCTTACCATCTACCATGCCGTGTTCCATTGCCATGTTAGCTATGGCCTGCTGCTCTGAGGGCATGCCACAGGAGCTGAGAAACTTCTGCTGCTCCAGAAACCGTGCTGTCAGATTATTCATCTCTAGTTAAAAAGCTGGGTATCCTTACAATCCTTGGTCATTACATTCTGGCACGCGTACTTTATGTCCTGGACAACTTGGACGACCTAACCCCGAGAGCAGTGGTTCATAACCATCTTACTAGGCAGCGAAGCCTCTTAGATGTCCCCAGAACAAGGCTGTTAAAAACCCAGAAGAGCTACACAACTGTTGCTCTCAAGTTATGCAACAAACTCCCAAACAGACTGAAGAGCCTTGAGAGGAAACATCTGACCAAGAAGCTGATTTGCTTCCTTAAAATGAGGGCCTTCTAATCCTTAAAAGAATTTTCGACGATCCTCTTCTTGAGTAGGGTTAAAGTTTCAAGCCTATCCACAGAAAAAGTATTAAGTGTAAATGTATGTCATTTTTTGTTTGTTTGTTGAGTTTTTGATCATTCATGATATAATGACGCCATCAATCCCCCATGGGGTATCCAGATGAAGAACCGGCAATGGCGTAGTAAGTGCTTTACTTTTTTATGATGTTAAACAAAAATAATTTATATCATATGAAGTAAAATTGTGGTGGTATGGAAGAGGGTTAACCTATCCCTAAAAACATGACTGTTGGGGTGTATGGTAAAATTTGTTGAGGGGATTCACACTGTAGCCTTAAGATTTAAGAAAATAAACAATTTAAATACAATGATTACATGGCTTACATGGTTTGAAGGAGCAGTGGTAACTAGTTGGCCACCTCAAGTTGACAAATTTTTTTAATCTGTCTCTGTCCCCTTAAAGTATGCAATGTATCTACCAATTGGTAGTAAATGCTAGAGGTCCCTTCTTCTTAACACTAAATGATCTTGCTGTTGTTTTATATTGACTAAATGTTCCCTTACTGATATTTTTTGTCAAATTCTGAAAAGAAAAAATTTAATGGCAGGTACAGTACTACGGTGCGGGAGTAAAAGATAACCCTATAATGTGCCTGCTTCTCACATTTTTGTGACAAGAAATACATGTTGTGCATGTTGTATATAACAATTGATAAGACATAAGTAACTAAGATTGTAATTAAAACTGAGTAACTAATTACAAGTAGTAACTTAAGTGTTACAAGTAACTATGTAAGTAAGGTTGAACCTTTAATCTTATTACTACAAAGCAATGAAACCACACTTGGTTTCATAGTTTTTGTTTTAGCCTAAATGTGCAAAAGAGGTGTAAAAGTAGATATACTGTAGAGTATAGGTTAAGCTCAGCAGTGGCTTCAGGTAGGTGGCATGAAAATTACTGATTTTATGAAAATAACCATAGATAAGAGAAATAGGTCAAAGGAAGATTTGAAATTTAGACAAGTTTTGTGTTGGTATGTTCTATAACACCATGCCAAGAGCATTAAACAAAATAAACACCTTTCTGATTTATTGGAGCAATCCCAGTCAGCATACAATGTAAAAATAACTTTATTTTTATGTTAAAAATGTCAAATTCCCCCGCCGCAGCAGACCTTCGTACTCAGCAAAAACCCAATGAAATTTTTTCTTTTCCCCATAAAAACCATGTGGTCGAGTATGTAGGTTTAACGACATTTGGTTTTTGTAAGTAAATATAAGTTAAACCTAAACTAGTAAAAGTACATACCAAATTTTATAAAGCTATGGTATTCTTTTCATTTCCCCCATAAACCCCATAGGGGTGAGTACGTAGGTTTGCCGCCATTTGAGTTTTGTAAGCAAATATAAGTTAAACCCTTCCTATTGGATGTACATACCAAATGGTATGATCTAGGTATGATGGTAAATCTAGATATGTCAATAAATAAGTAAGATATAAGGTTTTGTTGATTTCTAATAAGTATAACATGGGGAAACATTTTTTGGATTGTCTCCTTTACCATTTAAGCTCCATAGAACTCAAAAATTTAAGTTTTATGCTTTGTCAAGTAATAAAAGTTATTCTAATAACATTTTTTTACATTAAAATTATGAAAAAAACATAAAGGTAAAAAACTGGTAAAATTGATAACGTAATTTTCACATTTTATTTGGACCTTTTAAAATTTATAAATACATAGAAAATTTTTATTGAATAAAATCTTTTATCAAATGTTGTAAGTTTATTTTATATTCATTCAATATTAAAAATATAAAATGCAAATTTCATAACATTTTTGACATTCAAAATCTATTTTAAAACATCCGATAATGGTCAGTTTGTAGTTATTTGACATTTTTATAACGTAAAAAAGTGTGACTTCTGTATGATATAATCACATGAAAAAACTTTAAAATAAAATCAAAAATGTTATAGGAAATGTTATTTTCACATATTTTTACATTCCTATGCTATCTTTTATGTTTTGTGATAATTCACAAAAGGACCATTAATTTGGTTTGTTATTCTGTCTTTGATCCCTGTTTAGCTCCAAGGCCTGCTACAATTGCACAATAAGTCAAGAAACTCTAAAAATTATAACTCAGATACCGGATAGCAATTTGTTGCGCACTTTGTTTCTATTACAATCCAGGTTGTCCTAAAACTAAGGAAATTTCTCAATAAATGAAAATACCCCACTCAATTTATGAGAGTAAAATAACCTAAACAACTTGTTATGTATTTAAAATTATGTTACAACTCGCAAATTGAAATTAGTTGATTGTTTAGCTTTATTTCTAAAAGCAGTGATCAATGGTAGATTTACAGAGAAATTTAAAGTGTTTTAGAGTCTAAAATATGTTTAACTGATGACTTTACTACAGTTGTGTTTTTATAGCATAGCTAAGCAGGCTAAAACAAATCGTTTCAAAGTAAGCTGTCCTTTTGCATTAATTAAATACTTAATTTTATGAGAATAGATTTACCCCCACCCTTATATTTGTTTATGAGTAATTAACAAGAACTCCCCCCTCCCCCCCCCACACATCACCACAGCAAGGTAGGAACTTTTCAGATGATGTGTTTATAATTGTGGAAATAAAAATTCTATTTATAGCTTTTTTGTTTGGAAATAAAGAAGAAATCAAGAAAGTTGGAGGTAACACCCCAGCAGTAGGATATTAACTTGAGAAGGATTCCAGGTAATCAGAGATGTTGGCAAACTCTCTTTTTCAGTTGTGAGTTGTGAAATATAGGTTCCCAATGAGCATAAAAATTGTTGGAAACTGTTTAAAAATTGTTTTAATACAATTTCAAAATATTTTGATATAAGTTTGGTATTAAAACAACTTTAATACAAGTTTTAAATCATTTTAAAATTGTTTTAAAACAAGTTTTATAAACTCATATCAATACAAGTTTTAATGACAGTTTAAACACTTTTAAAATTGTTTTAATACAAGTTTATAAACTCATATCAATACAAGTTTTAATAACAGTTTAAACACTTTTAAAAATGTTTTAAAATTGTTTTAATACAAGTTTATAAACTCATATCAATACAAGTTTTAATAACAGTTTAAACACTTTTGAAATTGTTTTAATACAAGTTTATAAACTCATATCAATACAAGTTTTAATAACAGTTCAAACACTTTTGAAATTGTTTTAATACATGTTTATAAACTTATATCATTACAAGTTTTATTAACGGTTTAAACATTTTTAAAATTGTTTTAAAATAATTTTGATATCAGTTATAAAAAAAAAACTTGTTTTAATATAAGTTTTCATACAAGCATAAAAATTGTTGGAAACTGTCTTAAAATTGTTTTAATACAATTTCAAACTATTTTGATATAAGTTTGGTATTGAAACAACTGTAATAAAAGTTTTAGACTAGTTTTTAAATTGTTAAGTTAATTGTTAATAAGTTTTTAGTTTTTAAATTGTTTTAATAACAGTTTTGGAACTCATATAAAATTATCAAACAACAATTTTAAAACTGTTATCAATATAAGCAAATAATTTGCAGCAGACCTGCGTATTCGGCGAATTTCCAATAGAATTTTGGTATTTTTTCTATTTTCTCATAAAAACCATGGGATTGAGTACGTACCCACAAAGCACACGTTGTCAATTTGACGTCAAAAAGTGATCAAAGTCGTCAAATTGATGTCAAAGTAAAATATTAGATCAAGTATTGACGTCAAAATGATGTAAAAATTTTTCATTCTTAAATTTAAAACGTAATGTAATAAATGAAGAAAAAAATTTCCTTTAAGTCTTTTACAACAAGAGAACATTGTTATTTGTTTAAAACAATTGAACTCGTTAAAAACTTGACATCATTTTGATGTAAAAATTATGTTAAGTATTTGACAATAATAATAAAAGGCACTGTAACCTATTATTATTATTGTCATCATCAATCCAGGGGGCAAATATGAATAAATTAAGTATTTGATCACACAGTCTAAAGTTTTACATCAATTGAGATAACTGCAATTTGTTAAACATTTACACATGAAATTAACATCTAAGGGAACTCTAGTTTAAGACCTATTTGGGAAGACATAAAAATATACAGGCCACGGGAAATGCGTTTAATTTGATCAACGCAAAGAAACTTGGGTATCAACTGGCCAAGTAGTGTAACAATTATCATGTGAAGCGAAGAGCAGCGTGGCGTAGTTGGTAGGGTCGCGGCATGGGAACTTAGAGGTCATGGGTTCAAATCCCGCCAGCGGTTATACTTTTTGCTGCTTTAAATTGTTTTGATAACAGTTTTAAAATGTTTAGATAACAGTTTTTAAATTGTTTTAATACAAGTTTAAACAATTTTAAAATTGTTTTAATAGAGTTTTGAACAATATTTAACTCGTATTAATACGAAAACGTTGTTTACTGTACTTATATTGATAACAGTTTTAATACGAGTTTGAAACTTATTTTAAAACAGTTTTAAACCCATTTTTTTGCTCATTGGGTTATATTTCACACAGCAGCAGGGCAGGTGGTACTTTCCTTAGTAATAATGAAATATTGTTAAAAATGTTTAAAAAAATCTATATATGATATTTCCAAATGTTGCACCCTTCAATATTTCCTTTAAAATATGTTGTACAATATTTAAAAAAGATTCTAGTAAAAAATGTCATAATTTTTTTAAACAATGGGTTAAAAATCATTATGGTAACATTATTTCACAACATAAGTCCTACAGTATTATCCAATGGAGATATAAATTTCATGAAAAAAATCACAATACATTTTACTATAAGAAAAAATTTTATGACAACTCAAAACTCTTAAACAGAAAAATTCAGCCTCACAACTAACAAAACACTTACTTCTTGATGGTGAATTTTTACTCAAACATGTAGATTTTGCTTCAAAGTGTCATCTTTCAATGAGATGGTCAACAATGGCCGGCTATTCCAAAAATCTGCTTATTCCAAAGACATTTTAAACATACTTCTTCAGGGAAAATTAATTGTTTCCTGACTTAAGAACAGCGCTAATCTTCAATATAATTGGTCATTGACATGCATATGTTTTTTACGTGATAATTGACAAGATGCGTTTGTTGTTGCAGCCGCTTTCAATGGTTTACTCACAATTGACAAGCTTAATTGCAATAATTGGTTGGTACTGTATGTGTGTTGTTTAACACTGTTTCAGGACTAGCGACCGCTTTTAGGCAGTCCAATCATCGAGTACATCATACATCCCAATCAAGTACACAGCAGGAGTAAATGTGTCAATATCTTGCTATAATTATAAAATCTCTGTATTCTGAAATTTCACCAAACCAAACTCGGTCCTGGTCGGATTATTTCGGAGTATTGGGGCTTTACTGTGAATACATTTAGACACTATTTTCAAAATGATATTACTTTTAAAATACCAGGAACATAACTTAAAGGTCCACTTTGGTCAAAGTCATAGAATTACGTCATAGGTCCACTTGGTGATGATGATAGGTGGGGCGTGATGGTCAGGGGCAACCGGGGACGGGCGCCACGGCCAAGAGGGCGCCATGGCCGAGGGAAAATCCCCGCTTTATAAGGACTCGAACACTTCACAAAAATTCTAAAAACAGGAAAAAAATAATCAAAATGACGATGCATATAAATTACAATGATTGCTCATAGGCCTAGTAATAATATATTATATTTGCTATTTTTTAATTTTATTTGTCTTTTTAAAACACCATTCTGTATTCACACTGCTGTGTTAGGTCTCTAGGTATATTTGTACTGAGCTCACGATATCGTTATGGTTGCATTGATGACTCTAGTAAACATTATTCTTGAATCACAACCCTTTTACTAAATATCATTATGCTTTTTTAATATAGTATTCAATCAACAGTTAGGATTTTTGAGGTGCAGGTTGTCTTTGGTTATAGCGTGTGACAGTCTACATGACCAGATCCAGGCCATGGGTTGTCAACAAATGGTTGTCTCAACAAAACTTTATCGTACAAGTAAATTTTTTTAATTAGTTCATTCAAACTAACAGCATTGAAAAGTTAGTCATAAACCTAATTTAATGCTTCCCACTGTAATTTAACATTACAGTTCACAAGCTAGGCCAATTATTTAATTTAGGGGGCGTAGATCATAACCTCGCCCTGGGCGCCTATTACCCTCGGGGCGGCCCTGGTGATGGTAGCCAATTCAGCTGACGATCCAGCACAATGTCTTATTTCAAGTACTGATAGATGGTTACTGCACAGACCCGTTGGTTGTGTAGATTCTGATTGATTTGATCTAAGTGCTAATTTGAGTAACTGGTTTAAAGTCACACTGTACAAACAATGACATAAAAATGGCACTCATAATAATCTAATACTGACTATACAACCAGCAAACATTTCAAACGTCAAACCTCTACAGTGCACAAAATAAATGAATCTGTAAGGCATTATTGGGAATTTGAAAATTTTTAACAATATGCCTCTTTCTTTCTTTTTGCATAAAATAGTTTAATTCAATGCCTGATGTCCGCAACCCTTTTACAGTACTCATAGTACTAATTTAGCTGTTATAAGAATATTTTTTTCCAGAGTCGCCAAGCAAGATGAACCAGAACCCAGTTTCTACCAGGAGATGGTTCACAGCATCGAAAAACAAGTGAGATTATTGCATGAATACAAACACTAAAATTGTTGTTGTATGTAGAAAGTGTCAATTATTAAAAAAAAAGAAAATGCAGGAACTGAGATGAAGAAATATACATTGGAAATACTTTGATAATAGCAATGAAAGTGGAAAAGTTTACATTAGTTCTTCTAAGTGCTAAAAAGCTTAGCTTAACTAATATGTAATGTGATACACTTTGAAATTAACTTGACTTCACTAGATGGTCTTTTATATTTTATTTTATTGTGTGTTGTAAATTTTGGACAGTAGGTACATGCATATTTTAAAAAAAGGAGAATTTTAGAGTACGACTAATCATGCAGTGTGGAAAATCCAATATATATCTTAAAATTCGTCAACCTTCTACAGTAGAAGCCCTCTTACTCATTCTCGCTTCAACTACTTGTCGGATTTTCCACCTTCCTCTCAGAAAGATTCACGTCTATCATTCCTGCCAATTTCAGGGCCAGCACTAAATCATAAAGGTGACCACCTAGGGTGCTGAGGCCCAAGGGCGCACCACTGCGGTTGTGAAGAACGCCCTCGATCCACAGTGATTTTTTTCTTCGTATTAACCGTGTCCTACCCTACACCCAATCAAAGTTGGAACATAACTGTAACATGAAAGTTCCTGGGTAGCTTAGACCTTTGCAAAAGAAAGTTAATCTTTTTGCAAATCTTTACTATTAATTAATTGTATAAATTACAAGTGCTCTTTCTGATACTAAATTGCTTCTAAAAAGTTTATGGGTATTTTAAATACTTTTACTTGATAATAGCTGAAATAAATTTAAGGGGGAGGGGGGGGGGGTCATGGACACTTTTACCTAGGGCGCCAGAAAACTTAGAGGCGATCCTGGCTGATTTCTTCGATGTGAAACAAGAAATAATCTCTCAGGTTACAAAAAGTCAATAACATACTTCTTGCATATCTTGACATATTTAAGAAATGCTCATTTCATGGTGAATGGGCTGGAGGCTTACATTACTTGGATTTTCAGCCAAGTGATCCTTTTTTGTGGTTGAATTACCACTAGTTTAGAACATCTAATGCTTGGATAATTATTAACTTAAAAGACAGACCACTAAACTATCTGGCATTTTCACATGTGATCTTGAGTATGCTGAGGGTATAAAGTACATTTGAAATTAGTATTGATTTGGAAATATTAGTTAATCATCAAATTATCTAATGAAAGGGCAACTGATTTCACCAAAACTTAGGGAGTCATAATGAAGCTCATTTAAAATCTGAGCTGAGTCTAAACCCATGAAGGGTACTAACCCCCTTCCCCCACATCCCATCCATTAAAGTTTGTTGTGTTGGCCACTTGTTAAATGTATATTTTTAATACGCTATCAATTTATACATGCATATGTCGAGTGTTTCAGCTTAATAATGACTCCTTAAGTTGAGTCAAAACAGGTTTAAACTACAACCTGTTGTAGCTTGTTGTTGCAACAATGCAAAATTGGGTCTCTTGGCAAGCAATTATACCAACAAGTTGACTAAGTAGATGAATAGAGCTCGCCTTTGAATATGAATGTTGCCCGTTCGGTCCTGAGAAAAGTTAGAAGCTTTTTGGTGGATCAAAACTGGGCAGAGCTGCCTTTGGTCATTAGGCTATTGTTTAATTACCCTGACAAATGAATCATCTGCTATTTGTGACTAATAAAGCTACACCTCATCAGAACTATCACAATTGTTGCACTCACCCTTCAGTAA
This sequence comes from Neoaliturus tenellus, assembly GCA_030545055.2. Lineage (NCBI taxonomy): Eukaryota > Metazoa > Arthropoda > Insecta > Hemiptera > Cicadellidae > Neoaliturus > Neoaliturus tenellus. The sequence goes on along the minus strand of CM061535.1, from coordinate 41,487,470 downwards.
TACTCATTTAAAATACACACTATAGTGTGACGGTGTTTCAAGAAATGTGATGTATTCAATAAGATAATCTAATCTCATGAGATTTATAAATTTGAAATGTTTGCCATTGAACTGTTTCATATATAGATATATGACACTACCAAATAGCACTACACACAACTATTACTAAATGCTTTAATTTCCTTCGTTTTGCTAATAATAACTTGCAGTGTTAAAACAAAATACAATAAACTTCCTCTAATCGGGCATGTCTGGGACTTGATACATGCTGGATTGCAAATTATTCTGGATTACAGGACAAATGTCAAAAAAGTATGAATTCAAGAAAAAGTTACATTAAATGTATTTAAAATATGCTATACTGCCTACAGTATAAAATTATTGCATAACATACTGTAATGAAAAATACCATACATGATTATAAAATTTAAATGAGAACTATACAATGTCACTTGATGTCAGAGTCTCCCCTCCACGCATTCGAAAGTGCTTTGTATGCAGAGTATTGTCCCCTCGTGACTTAAGATTCCAAACGAACTTGAAAACTCATTATTATCTTTATACCAATCAATAATTTTTTTTTTTTTTTGAAAGTTGTGCTGGAACGTAGGATGTCGGATTAGAGGAAGTTTATGGTATTGTTATTTATGGCCTTATTATAATTTTAAATGATGGTGATTCTAGGTATCCAATACTCCTCAAGAGGCGACATGTAGGAGACTGTTGCATCATTTGTTGCATATAGCACCAACGGATCCTTTAAGCCTAACAATGTGGGAAACCGCTGAGCAATTGGTGGAGAGTGCTTCAAAAATCAAAAGCAAAGCGGAGGCTAGCAAAATACTACAATCCGTGCAAACACACAAACGTAGATCTTTTGACACATCAGCGACAGGCTCACCACTACCCCCGCCGTCACTACCTACCAGTCTCACCAATCCAGCAAGAAATATTGTTGTGCCCAAGCGAAAAATCAAAAGCAAAGAAGAGGCTGTCCAAATATTACAACCTGTGAATGTCCCAGCCCACAAACGAAGATCATTTAACACATCAGCGACGGGCTCACCACCACAACCGCCTCCGCTACCTTACAGTCTCACCAAGGCAGCAAGAAATATGAAAAGGAATGAAAAGGTAAATCTAAACCATCGTATGAATTTATGAACTTTTACAGTGCTCTTCAGAAAATATATATATATTTTTTTGTAATTTTAATTCAGGTACAGTACTTTGAAACAAGAAGATTATGAACTATTCAATTCAGGTATTGGGGTTTTCTTGAGAAAATGGCTTATTTAAACAAGATGTATGAGATCAAATAATATTGATCAACAAATAGATTTAACAATGAAGTGAGGGAATAAACTCCATAGAACCTATTTTAAATTGGAAAATTTTCCATCAGGGCCGATTTTGTAAATGGGCTTAGAGGTGCAAGAGGTTTGAGGTTTATTGGGGGCGCAAACAAAAGAAAATAAATTTTCAGCTGATGGAATACTCCCAATTTTCCACTGCCTGAGTCCTGTGTGTTGGTACTAGATCGTTGGCAACTTTTTCTTTCTTTGTCTGTCAGTTTGTTTTGTTCAATTGGTGAGACTCACGTCTCCTCCTCGCATTTGGCTTGTGAAAAAGTTTATGACGTTTTTGCTAACTATTTTAATATGATTGTATTTATGCTGGGTTTGGTCTTTTATCATTAATTGTACAATTCTGTCATTGTTATGTTGCTAATGTGAGTGTCAAATTGTTGAATGCCTATGGCATTAGGGTATATTTATTTGATGATTCATATCAAGAGGGGGGGGGGGGGGGTCGCAAATATCTCTAGGGCCCATCGTACCACGTACAAACTGCGGGCCTGGGTCCCATATTTTATATTGTGTTCTGCATTGAGTAAAAACTAAACAGATGAGTTTTTTCCTGTCTCTTATGTGAAGTTTCACTATTTCACGTTTTCTATGGTGAAGTATCACTTTTGTTATTTACTGCCATTGCTGTCGAGGTTGAAGTAACAAGTAATGGTGGTGATCACTTTTCCCATGTTTGGTTGCACGGTCGTTCATCATTTGCGCACTTTTTAATCCTTCTGTAAAATATTTCGAAGGGTCGCCTAATCCCTTTGCATCATTTGCGCACCCTCCCGTCCAGGTAGCCTCAGCCTGTCGACTACAATTCGCAAACAGTCGTCCCCCACACATACCACTGGACGGCAACACATGTGTATCGCACATTCATGAATAACTAGAGATCGTCTCCTGATCGAAATTCGATCAAAATTTCAGTTTATCTGGACCCAAGAAGCTTAAAAACATTTTAGAACTAAAACATCTGTTCTTCCTAATTTTCTAGCAGTTGTTTTACAACAGCTGTCTTACGATTCATCCAATTTTCCTTTCCCCATAAGATTAACATTGGAACTTTGAAAGCCTGTGGGGCGTAGCCCTGGACTCCGATGTGAATTAGAATGTGATTCTGCTCATCTACGGGACTATACCTTTCTAACGGTATGCTCGGATTTCTTCTACCATGTACACGAGCTGAGAAAAAAGGAGGAAATGAAACATGCTTGCGTATTAATATATAGATTTAAGTTTGTAATGTATAAACCTTTTTTGTAATACATCGAGTGTGTACTTATTTTACTTTCAATGGTTGGTGAGGATTGTATTACTTTAATTGCTCAGGCTGAAATGTTTTGTACGAATTGTTTCTATGGCAAGTTTGCCTCTATTCTAACTGTAGATAGCAGCCTCTCCTATACTAACTCCTCAGAATAAAACCACTCATAAAATTCACTGTTGCAATAGAAACAAACTTCAAATGGTAAACATGAAATCCATGTGTTAATGTACGGGTCAACTCCGTGATATTGTGTCTGATTATTTGCCATTATTTCTGTTCTGTTGAATATTGTTTTGCTAATTTTTAAACTTATATGTCTTATGCCAAACACGTTTAATCATTCAAAAGACCATTTTAACACGGACATGTCAAGTTAAGTTTTCAAGCTTTCAATAACATAAGTTTTCAATAACTTTGTAAATAAAAATAATGCCGCTTCCTTCACCCTGCGATGCGCAAACGATGCATATAAGTGAGAGCCCCCTGGAGCTCGATGCGCAAAACAAGCATCCCTTCTACCTGGCTCTACGCATGATGCGCAAATGATGCACGCCCGGTTGCACAACTACTCATTTTACACAGTGCAATAATTTGGTGGTAAATTCTGGCCTACAACAAATGTTGTTTTTAATTACTTGAATGTATAATCAAACTGTTGCTCAACAGTTGTAGCATTTTGAGTAAGCCTATCTCACCTTTCTTTATGCATTGAAGGTTGTAAAAGTTAAAGTAGGACTACTTTTTTTTAAATCATCATTTAACGGCATTAAACCATATCTTACTGGAAGATTTATCATTGTGTACAAGTGGAAAGTATACATCATGGTTAAAAGTAAGTGGTTAGTAGCTTAAGAGACATTTTATCGAGTGCTTGTTATATGACTACGCCTCTTTTTCAGGATGGGGAAGAAAAGCAGGACGAACACATGTTTTCAAAACAACTGGAAAGGTAAGTTAAAATACAATATCTTTAAAGCCACTTTCACCATACAATTACATCTTAAGAAAGATTCCTCTTTTAGTTGCAACAAAGTTGTCAAAATATAAACCTGACTTAATCAATAAAATAAAATTCACAAATCACACCTAATCATGAGGTAGTCTCTAACCCTACAGTACAGACTTTATTACCTGAACAGGCAATGATGTGATTCCCTAAACAGTTTACTACCTAATTCAGTGTAAAGTATTGAAAAAAACCCTTTTGTGAAACATCAAATATTCATTAAGTCTCTACAAATATAAAGAAATGTGTTCTTTTTTTTTGTTACAATCTCTTTTTGTCGAAGCCTCTAGATTATTTAGATGCATTTTTGTTTAAAAGCAGTCAATTAACTTTCAGTGGTTTTATATTCAAAGCCTTCTCAACAATAATGTTAACTACTCACCAAAACTGTGCCATAGGTGTCAGAAATAATTTGTCACGAGAGACTGCAGTTTTGAGTCAATCACAACTCATCTTCAGTCACTAATTATACTTCTTCAACAATACTGATTAATAAAATAAATAACATTTTTAAAATGCACACGACTGTGTTTGTCAAAACAGTTAAAATTACATCACAATACATTTAACACTTAAGACACATATTTATACACTGACCTGCACAAATCAAACAATTACTTCTTGGCTCGACCACGAGATTATTGTAGATCTATTCAAGTTCAGATGAGTACTGGACACAAAATCATTATTCATTAATATAAATGTGCTCGGAAAACTTGAGTCTTACTTTAAATTAATTTAACTTGTAAATTTGTTACAAAATTGCTTTAGCAAGGAAAAAGTGCTGCTACCTATTGGAGTCCCTAAATTATGTGGAAAAGCGTTGTACAGTACTGCAGAACTGAGCAGACCAAAACGGCTGTCCGAATCACATTGTTAAAAAACGCTTTTAAAACTTTTTGTGTTTTTTTTTTTCTTCCTTTGTCTCTTTCTTACCACCAGTGGTATGCATACCAACAGTTGAGAAACACTGAGTTAAGACAAAATTTGGCAACTAGCAATTGTAATACTATTTTATCTGAATTTTAAATTCGTTCTTTTTCCTTTTGCTATCTCCAATATAATCCTCAAGAGCCTCCAAGGCTGATGAGAGGCGAGAGTGTCAAGAGTAGTTTTGAACTCTACCCAGACATGTTTACCACCACACTGTTATCCCACTCTTGTTTCCCTTGTTGCTTAACAGAGTGTGCTTGTTTGTCAGATGGTATATATACAGAAGTGCTGTCCCCAAGAGCTTAATAATTTGAGGAAAATTATCTCAACACAGTAAAAAATTACTTTTCCAAAGATGAAACTTCCTTAATAAAAACTACCTTTAATTACTACTGGTTTATTCCAAACTACCTTAAATTTTTCAGAGGATATTACCACAATCTAATATCATAGATGAAATATAATACAGAGATTGGCAGCCGCATGCGAATTTCCGTGCTTAGTTTAGTTCGGCCCACCCGAGTTAGTTGGGTGGGCCGATGGTTCGCCGCGCCACCGTCGCGCGCCGCGTGGTAACGCAGTACACATTCCACTAAATAAATAAATAAATAAATAAATATCTTTATTGCCGTAAAAATATACAATTGTTACATTGTGTAGCAAGCGTCATGTTATAAATAACAATAAATATATATGTCATCGTATAAAAAAAATACACGTCATGTCATAGCATAAATAAAAAATAGGTCTGAGTGTTTATACAAAAAGCAAACATACGGCAGTCTAAAATATGAAAATTAAATTACAAAAAAATTACAAAATATATATATTTAGTGTACTAAAATTTTGCCAATTTAAATAAAATGTTGTTAAAATAATACATTTGCCTCAAATATACAAATAAAATGGCACAAATATATAAATATAATAGCTGACCACACTGATACAACATTTAATAAAATAAAAAAATACACATTTACACACAAAGGTGGATTAATAAAAATAGTAAACGGACAAACTATGTTGGTTATATCTCAAAGCGGTGGGCTATGAACTCCTCGACAGAGTAAAATGCCAATGAGGTCAGTATTGCTTTAAGTCGGGATTTAAAAATTGTAGGGTTGTTTAACACTTTTAAATTATCTGGAAGTTTGTTTAAAAACTTAACGCCCATCTGTGAAGGGAGGTGCTCAAAAGCTGTTGTTCTATGCCTTTCTACGCGAAAATCTAGTCTAGCTCTAGTAGGATATTGATGGATGTCTTGTCCTTGAGTAAGTTGGCCTTTGAATTTGCAGTGGAGGGTAGTTTCTAAAATGTAGAGACTTGGCAAAGTTAAAAACCCCAGATCTTTGAATGAATTTCTACATGAATCTCGAAAACCCAGTTTTTTTATTATTCTTACCGCTCTTTTTTGTAATTTGAAAACCCTATCGAACTTTTTTTTAGCACAAGAACCCCAGACTACTAAACCATAGGAAAGATGAGGATAAATCAGCCCATAGTAAGACATACGTAGTAAGTTACGTCATCAGAACAATAATTTGACAATGCACGAAGGGCAAATAGGCCAGATGAAACTTTTCCACAGACAGAGTCGACTTGACTTTCCCATGTAAGGTTACTGTCAAGGTGTATACCCAAAAACTTGGTGGAATCTACCTCTTCTAGAAGTGTATCGTTAACAAAAACCGCTGGTGCTGTTGATGTGTCGTGGTTACGAAGATGGAAATTAATGAAACATGATTTTGTGCTGTTTGTTTTGAGGTTAAGGTCGGAAAAAAATTGAATGCATGAGTTGATTTCAACAAAAGTTTGGACTTCTAGTTCTTTGGTGGAAGAATTTCTTGCACAAAGAGTTGTGTCATCCGCATACTGAATGATTTTTGACCTAGTGACAGAAGAATTCAGATTATTTACATAAATTAAAAACAGAACTGGTCCAAGAATGGAACCTTGAGGAACACCAAAGTTTATTTTAGATTTTGAGGATCTAGAATCAGCAATCTGAACAAACTGCTCTCTGTCTTTCAGATAGGAAGTTAACCATAAAAGAGGCACCCCTCGAATACCCAAAGATTGCAGATGATTTTGTAGGGTTGGATGATGGACACAGTCAAAGGCCTTGGAAAGGTCTAAAAACACTCCAAGAGGATGCTCTCGCCTCTCCAGTCCCTCAACTATGTCCTCAACCAATGAAATTACAGCATCTATAGTTGACAGGTTTTTCCTGAATCCGAATTGCCCAGAGTTGAGTATTTCAAATCTGTCAAGAAAACTAGTGAGTCTGCTCAAAAATAATTTTTCAAATATTTTACTTAATACGGGAAGTATGGAGATGGGTCGGTAGTTGGATGTTTGGCATGGGTCGTCTTTTTTGAAAATGGGAATGACTTTAGCAAGTTTTAGACATGAGGGGAAAACACCATTTTCAAAAGATGCATTGATAATTTTAGTCAAGGACTTCAAAATGGAATAGTAACATTGTTTTATGAGCCACATTGACATGCCATTTACATCATTTGATTTTTTTGGCTCAAGCATTTGAATAACCTTTTCCACTTCCTGTTCATTTACAGAATATAACACCATTGAAGAAATAATCTCCACGCCAGGGTTTGGTTGAGCTACATTTTGTTTAGGGTTGTTGTCTGAATCTGCAACTGTCAAAAAATAGTTGTTAAAAATATTTGCAACAGCTAACTGGTTTGATATGATTTCTCCATTGGTCATTATTTCTGGTGATTTATTATTTTTTAAATTGTTCTGACCTTTGAAACTATTAATGACTTTCCAGGCTGATTTCGAAAAATTTCTGGAGTGTTTCAGGGTTTTGTCTATGTCGTAGGACTTAGCAGCTTTAATTACTTTTCTATATATTCTTTTGTAGTTTCTGAAAAATATCCTGAAATCTTCGTTTTCACTTTGTCTGTAAATTGAATGATAAAATCTAAGTTTTTCTCGAGATTTCAGAATGCCAGGTGTAATCCATTTGGTTGTGGACTGCGTAGCTTTTCCTTTGTATGTCTTGTACGGGCATGTCATATCTAAATAAAATAACAGACGATCGTTAAAAGATTTGAACATGTCATCTGCCAGTTTGTTGTCAAGGAAATCCCATGACTCATTCCGCAAAAATCTATTAAGTTGTCGTATGTTTTGTGGTTGAACGTCTCTACTAATACTCTACTTTTACCAGAAGGGTGTATGAAAGGTTTAGTTCCAGAAATGGTAGCCTCAACAGCAAAATGATCTGAAATTGCTGTCTCTATTACTGATACTGAGGTCATATTGATGTTTGTTATTACATTGTCTATGGCACTCACAGTAGTGGGAGTTACTCGCGTCGGGGAGTTCACAGACCAGACGAGGTTAAAGGAATTTAATACATCGCGTAGACGTTGAGTGAGTGCATCAGTGTGGTCGAGAACTCCACTGTCTCCTCACAGCGCTTCGGCTTGGGCCCACCTCGCGCCGGCCCACCGCTCCAGCGCCGCGCCGGCCCACCCGTCCTCAACAGTCAACGCGATGTCGCGTCTGTCCGGCTGGTACCATAATATTCACATAAAACGATAATGTTGAACTAAACAGTAAATTTTTCTTCCAAATTTTTATAAGAATATATTTTATAATATAGTATTAATATATTTGTAAGAACCCCAGGGAAAGTTAAAAAAAATATCAAACTGGATAGCTTCCATAACATAATTATGTTAAAACAGTTTCGGTATTTTATAATGAATAATGAGTGCCGGTGGATATTAGTTTAAAGCCCTGTTACTGCGTCAAAGTTTCCACCTTTAACAGGGAACTTCTTTTTTTGGATAAGAAGTTCTCTTAGAGATAGGCACTAATCGCTCTAAGAGACGAAAAACCAAAAGTATGTCGTTAAAACATTTAAATTTAAGTTAAATTGACATTTAATTTTTGTTATAAAAATTTCAACAAAAGTAAAAATGTTACGCCTAATACACAAATACAGCAGACGAAAAATACACATAACAGCCAGAACAATAAGTAAAAAAATAATTAATGAGTTTAAATAGGCAAAAAATGTAATGAAATAAAGATCAAGCTTAAATTATTTTAGTCCTACGAATTACATGACAGGTTATGTCAAAAATCCATTACCTTTGAGGCCATTGTTCGTTATGATTGAGTGAGTTTTTACCCAAAGTAATTGAAAATTTGGATTCCTCGCAAAAAGTACTATTAGGGACCTGTGCTAACTCAATTTCGGTAATTTTTTATTTTGTTAATTTTGATTTCCCCCCTCATATATACAACTACATTATATACAACAATTAATTTTGTAAATAAACTGAATAGCTTTCAAGTAAATTTGATGAATTGACATCTACAAACGAATAAGATCGATCATATGCAACTCTTAAAATACAACGGCATACAAGCGCAAACATATAAAAAACACATCACACAGAAATACACACATACTGTACAGACACCGGTATCAATAAATTCAATAAATAGAATTTTCTTGATAAATTATCATTGATTCATATATGTAGGGGCCGTTAAATATGCAATAATATATACATACAAAGACACGACAGCAATATATACAAACACCTACCCACCCATCTACACACACAAGGAAAAAAAATCATCAGCGAGAGAGTTCATTCTTCATTATGCTTTGTAACAAAAAATGACTCTTGAGGCAAAATAGACAAGTTTCAAGTTTTGAACAGTTTTAAGTTTTTGTTCAAAAGGTGAGGAACGAGAGAGCGTAGATCTAGGCATTCTGAGGTCTTTCGATTGCCACAAAACAGTTTTCATAGTTTTCAATCTCACCAAAAAATTTACAATGAACCGACGATGATCGAGGCACGGATGTATTTCATCAAACCATTTTGGGTTCTTCTTCTTAATTTCTACTACAGCACGTTCCACAAGAGCACTTTTAACACCTATTTTACACATGATGCTTGGGAAGTGTTTTTGAAAACAGTTTAGTACGATTTCAGTAATGGAAACCATAACTGGCGAAGGGGCGGTCAAATGTGAAATACCTTCCTTGGTTCCGTATGATCTATAAAGGATCAACAGCTGGTTCGGTTCATCTAGGACTACGGGTTTCAAGGTCAAATCAGCTGTACAAGTTTCACAGTGATACTTGTCAATGACAACCTTTGCCAAGTATCCAGCAACGTATCTGAAATAAATAAATTGGTTTTAAAACGATAAATTTATTTGTGGACAAGTTCTTTTTTTATTTTACAAATAGCGTCGGTGTGCTCATAAAACAATAACTATTGAAAACTATAAGCACGCAGTATTGAGGTTTTAATTAGATTAGAAAAATATCTGTAAGTGTTTAAATATTTTGTGCAATAATTGAAGGACATATTCATTATCTGCATTCTAACTCAAATCTAAATTTTTAAAATATTTTCAAAATTATTTTATTTTATTTTTATTACCTTAGTTTTTATTTATCTTTTTAGATGAGAAGCATGGACTTTTTCGACATCTATATACGCTCTCTATTATAGATAGAAAAAAAATATTCCTACTACAATAACCAAAGAGTGCTATGAAGGCCTAAAAAATTAATTATTCACAATAAATTGTTTTAAATGACCACTTTAATTTTTTACATCGTTTTAGTCTTTTATTTTAATTTTACATATTTGGCATGATAAGAATAATAATTAGATAGACCCTAAATCCCATTTTAATTAAAACCATCCACTAAAACTTTATAAAATCTTTTATTATCCTTGACACTTTAAATTAGGAAAAAATTCAAATTTCTTTTACTTAAGTAAAAAAGATGGATTTTTGAAATTTAATGCTACTTTATGTCAGTACAATAAATTTGAATTGTTTTTTAACAAATTACATCATTACGCTATTTTTATACTTACTCAACAGAACAAGTTTCCAGATTAAGGGATTTTTCGCTCGGAACAGAGGCTGCTAGAGGCGGGATCATCGTTGCCTCGACATCAGAGTCCTCCGCGTCGTCAGCGTCCACTGGCAGAGGCTCGTCATCTTCCTCAGTGTCTGTCGCTTGGTGAACATCTTCTGCTGTGGAGCAAGCTTCGGATGAAATCGACACTAATTCCTCTTCGTCTTGCTCACAGTTTGTTGTTGAAGGCGGCTTCATCAAGGAGACTTGAATCCTGTGCCTGAGATTCTGCCTGAATTTCATCGCAGAGGGATTTCTATCAAAGCGCCCTCTTTGGCGACACATTGAAAATTCATTTTCAATGGCATCTTGTGTCAGTCTGTTGGTCATGAGGAAGCTGACTCCCTCGGCGCTCAAGCACTCCCACAGCTGCAAGACAGCGGAAACGGTCTGCTCAAATCCGTGGAAACTGGGAGGTTTACAAAGTTCTCTCTTAAGTTGATTTTTCACTTTTTTGAACTTTTCAACTTGCCACTGTGGGATTGACACCAGTGCACTCTTAAGAGTATCTTCAACCATCTTTCCCTGAGGTTGGTTGGATATAGCCGATTTAAGTGGATTGCTGTCACTCATCCTTTGCTGTTTAGGCAATCAAATATATTATTCAATTCACCCAAGAAGTCTGCCGTTTGGGATGCTTCTGAAGGAAGTTGATTTGTTGAAACAGCGGTCTTCATGGCTGCCTTAACCGAATGACTAAAAACTTGAGCAGCGAATTTCACTTTCATTTTGTCAAAAGCATTCGGTGCAATATGTCTTGCAGACAGCTTACAGAGGGCTCGGACTATGCTAGACGAGACACCTATGTCATAGAGTGCCTTGACATGTTGCCACGAAGCTTTACCTTCCTTGAAAATTATATCATGTTTGAGAAGGTTGTTTCTTACACACTTTAATAAGTGAGGTGCGTCATAAATTGAAAAAATCTTCTCTCCCTCATGATAAAAAAATGGGGTTTCCTTGCTTACACTTAGAGAACGAATGGCTTTGGCATTGTTATTCCCCTGGTCACACACCAACACTCTCACACGGAGGCCCACATTACTTACGGCATTCAGCACATCTTTGATGATTTTAGAAAGAATTGTTCCTTCTGTTACACTGCCGCTTAAATAGTAGGCAACAGGCATTTTCCATTTATGGTAAATACCTCGCACCAAGAACATGAGGACATGTGTAGCAATACGAGCTGAACGCCCGTGTGAACCCAAGTCCTCAAACCCTTCAATGACGTCACGTTTCTCATTATACGCCAGGTGTTTCTTGATGGACATTTCGTCAAACATTAACACAACTTGCCGTTCCTTGGAGTTCATAGTGTTAACCTTTAATTTAAGTCTGTCAAGGACATCAACAGACACACCTGGCATCAAATCAGTTACGCTAAGCCAACTTGAAATTGTTCGGCGACTTGGCAAACTGAAATCTTTATCCGAAATGAAATTTAAATATAATGCTGGTGACCTGTAATGGAGCTCAATGGAAAGTCTCTTTTCACTTTCAGTCCACTGAGTGCCCTTTTTGTGGAGCATTTGCATTCTCAATAGTGTTTTGAATGCATCACTGTGGATGTATTCCGAGGCAATTAAAAATGCTTTCTCTTTAGGTATTTTCTTCATTTTATCACGCCTTGCCTGCTCTGGTTTTCTGTGAAGTAGCTGTTTGTGTTTGAAAAGTCTTTTTTCAGTTTTATTTTTCGAGGTGTATCAGGGGACAAAATTTTAACTGGAGCTATTCGTTTGGTGGCCGGGGTGGTAGGGGATGGGGTGGGCATAGAGGTTTTTTTGCTCACCTTCATCTTTTTAGAGCTTGGCGGTGATGCTAGTGGGGTCGGTGGTGATCGGGGGGATGGTGCTTCAGGCAGCTGTGGCCAGGGGGATGATGCTGCGGGCGGCTGCGACCGGGGGGATGGTGCTGCAGGCGGCTGTGGCCAGGGGGATGGTGCTGCGGGCGGCTGCGACCGGGGGGATGGTGCTGCAGGCGGCTGTGGCCAGGGGGATGGTGCTGCGGGCGGCTGCGGCCGGGGGGATGGTGCTGCGGGTGGCTGCGACCGGGGGGATGGTGCTGCGGGCGGCTGCGACCGGGGGGATGGTGCTGCAGGCGGCTGTGGCCAGGGGGATGGTGCTGCGGGCGGCTGCGACCGGGGGGATGGTGCTGCAGGCGGCTGTGGCCAGGGGGATGGTGCTGCGGGCGGCTGCGACCGGGGGGATGGTGCTGCGGGCGGCTGCGACTGGGATGTTGATGCTGCCGGCAGTGGCGGCGGGGGCGCGTGTGATGTGCTTGGTTGGGAAGGAAGTGCATGTTGCTGCTCAAACCATGTTAGTTGTGGTTGAGGATTAGGGGACACATCAGGGACAAATAATGTGGGCACAGCCTCAGGTTTAAGCTTGCCTGTTCTTAAAGGGTTATTAAAACAGGACTCTTCAAAATGTCTGTCACATACAACCCTTGAACGGAGAGCAGATTGAGGTAAATCTACAAGCTGTTCATTTGCACAGTTTACTACCCACAAGTCACAAACATCAGGATTATTTACAGGAAACTAAAAAAATCTTACATTCGAGTTTTTGGTCTGCATAGAAGAACACGAAATAAAAGAACACTTTTTAACACCAGGCATATTTTCAAACACATCTGTTGATTATAACTACAAAAAACTACAAACCCGTTTAGAAAAATACTACCAATATCACAGAAACACTAATCCACTAAAAATAATTAACTGTCAATAGAAAATATGCAAAGAATTATTAAACTATGAAAGTAATATTTCACAATGGAGATCACAACCGAGAGCTTACAAACAAAATACGCCGAACCACTGTGTTCAAAGCTCGGCAGAAGACTGAATGTTTATACATTTTCATTCGTCCCTAAAATGTGCGAATTGAGTAGTAGCAGATTTACAACCCGTCATAAAGAGACAGCCCTCTTTGAACTACCCTTCGCCGCCGCGCTCAAGCGATGACTCATAGACCACCCTGACTGCCCTGCCTAGAGACGGTGGCGAGAGCTACGTTTGACAATTCAGCATATAATATTCCTGAACTTGCGGCATTGATTAATGACAGATGTTTAATGTTAAATCACAAAAAAAAAATTACATAGTTACAATACAAATTTTCGTGTTTTAAGGTAATTAAGATTGACATTACATTGTAACTTTTAGCCCTAAGTCACTCAGGCGATAAAGGTTGATAAAAACATTTACACAACTTAAGTTAATTATATAATTAAAATCATCCAGAAAAGTCGTTTTATTCTAACAAGCGAACATTAGCGTCACCGAAAAACACACAAATAGTCAGGCAAAAAATGAGATAACACTTGTTTTGGTAAAATCCGTTTTTTCTTGTTAGCCATTGAAATTTAGTGGCGATATTAACAAGAAAACTGTAGAATCTCTTAACATTCTATAGCACATTCAACATTATTGTAGCAAATGATAATTTATGTAAGTATACAAACTAAATTGCTTCATTACGAGCAACGGATACCGGTAACACTATTAAAGTATTTTAATTAATACCTTAGGCTATCATCAGTTTTAATAATTAAAAATATAAATGTAATGAACATTATTTTTCATTGCAATATCGAAAAACTTGTAAACAACATGAATATTTTTGTTTCTTCAACTTGGTATCAAGAAATCCCATAACGGTTATTTTCCGTGCACCTAAAATGCGCAGTAAGTTAACGTTATGTAATTTTGCCATTCAGTAGCGGGAATAACCTATTTTCTTAGCTCATTTTACGTTTAGAATGTGTATGTTCGTGTAATGAAAAATGCTTTTTAATCATACTGCACGCAGACGAGCCGTTTTCTGGCCTGTATTTAGTCCACAAAGTTGGCCTTTTCTCTAGTCTTTTAAAAGTGCGCCGAAAAAACGTCTGTTAATTTTTACCGTGCGCTAAGCTCAAAAGTTTTTTTTCTTAAAAAAAAGAATCATACTAATCCAAAACAAATAAGGCCAATGTAAATAAAAACTACTTGCAGCCTACAGTTTTTATTTAAGATTTTGACATTTCTTTAATTCAAATTATATATCAGCTGTTTATAAAGAATAATTGAGTTAGGATGGAAATCAGCTGCTAAACGTAAACAGATAATGAAGTTTTAACTATAGTAAGATGCACAAAAATAGTCCGATGGAAATTTAAACAGCTGTGTCCCCCTCACCCCCTCTCGCCCTGCAATGTTGTCATTTGTGATTATTTTTACCATGTGTATTACATTATAAAAGTTTGTTTCAGAATAAATTTGGCAACAATTTATCACCTCTCATCGGACTATTTTCGTGAATCCTACTATAATTTAATTTTAAATTACTTATCCAATTTTTTGCAGTAGGTATGATGAAAAACGTTGTACATCACTCGGACGAAAAGTGTTTTCTCTATGTCGCTATTTCCGAGTTTGTAAAATGCGATTGCGCACAGAAAAAGCCACTTTTCATCTTAGCGATGAAAAGTATACTAAAAAACCTCTTGGGTCCAGAACAACTGTAAGTTTGGTCGGATTTCGATCAGAAGGCGATCTCTAGTATTTATTACAACGTATTAAATTAAGTCATTTAAAATATTTTACGTATAGTAGTTAAATACACATGCTTCAGTAGGCCTACATTTATTCGTTTACAAGAGACAACTCACATAGCAGCTAAGGAAATGGTAAAAATGATTTAGAAAGAGATACACAGTAGTCATTTGCAAGACACTCTGTGACCATTAAAACTTGTAATACCCTATGCAACATATTCATAAATTGCTGTATAAATCACTCTAAAGATTACTCGCTGTGTTTGAAGGACCATTAGTTAATCTATACTTATTTAATACGCTAAGGGTTTTTTTGTCTTGAGAACTCCTCCTACAATTTTCAACCGATTTTCAAGTTTTTTGTGTCGTTGGATAGGGCTTGGTCTGTAGTTGTTTTCGCCAAAAATTGAAGATAATCTGACTGAAAAGAAAAGCGCTATTCACCATTAAAATCTCAAAATTTCCGATTTAAATAACATTGGAATTGAATAAAGCATTTAAACATCTGTTAATAATCAGCTGTAAATACTTTTGTAGTGGTGATTAAAGAGATTCACAATATTGTATTGGTCGGATGTCATTGATTTATAGCTAAAAGTAACATTTGTATTGTATTATAATAAATTGCTCGATTTCGGGCAACACGTATACTAGTAAATATTATAAACGAATATTCAGTGGCAAAATAGTATTGCCATCATTCCAGTTAGATAGACTCTCTTTAAGGTAAATTTATTAATTATATTCTGGCGTTTTTTTTTTATATTTTATTAATTACTTCCATTAATCCTAAATTTATCACATCATTTAATTGAGCTTCTCTAATGCAACATCAATTTCTTATCTGACATGATCGTGTGGAAGAAATGACCCTCAATTATTTTGCTCATAACAGGAACATTGGATAGGTGTTGTATATGCGCGAAAAAATGAGGCACAGTCACAACGGACAATATAATTCGAAATCTCGCACAGACGGTGGACGGAAGGGCCGCGCCACGCCGGCGCGGCGCCGCGGCCTACAGTCGCCCCCTACCCTACGGTAATGCAGATTGGTAGCGCTCAAGGTGGCCGTGTGGCAGTAGCACGTTACTGAGGCTAGTTCGCATACTTTCCGCCAGACCGCAGGACTAAAACGGCGCATGCAACCGCCCATATGGTTGCCAATCTCTGTATTATATTTCATCTATGCTAATATATTGTATTGGGAGAAAGTTGTGACTAACAGCCAGTTAGAGTGCGTCTCGGAAATCTTTAGCGGCCCCTGGTGCCTAGTCTTGAGACTAGACAGCTGATGTAACAGTCCAGACGCGGATATTTTTTAAATTTAGACACTGGACTTCTGGGCCCCAGGTTTTGCAGGTGAGAGTGTCTCCCAATACTATATATTAAACCGTGATAGTACCCTATAGTTTAATAAGATACTATTAGTAAATTTATTTTAACTAATCAATCCTTAGGAGACAATAACATAACTAGAAACGAATATGGCCGTATGGTAAATTTATAAATACAGAAAACATATTTTTTTAATGTTATACTTTGCTCTATGCCTTTACAAAGCTTAAAAATATAAAAATGTACTTGAGACAAAATCTAATTTGAGTATTTTCATCTTGACGTAATGAATTTGTATTTAAAAGCATAACAATTTGGTGACACCAGCAACATTTACTGAGTGACATCTTAGAACTTGTGTCTTCCAGTTAACATGACTATTTTATTTTGTGCCTGAACCTGACTGTCCTTAATATTACATTTCAAATGACTAATTTAATTTTACCATTGTTTCAGGAGTAAAGTCAAGCAGACAAGATCTTAAAATACTGGTGTATGAAGAAATTTCATTGTGTTGTCACGTATTATTCAGGGAACAAAATTTTTGTGTTATTGATATTTTTTAAGTTTAATAAAATGCATTTATTTAAAGTGTTTTGTAATTGAAATTCATGAGTACAAGTTCAGTTCGGTTTTCATTACTTGGAAATAATAATATTGGCTGATAGCAAGTCGAATCAAATCAAATCAAATCAAAATTTCTTTATTTGACCATGTACAAGATATACACAAAATAGCGTCACATTTGAGTTTTCCAATGAAGGAAACATACAAAATGGTACAAAATATACATACAGTAGTGTTACATTTGAGGTTTTTTTTCTGAAATAACATATGTGTAAACAAAATTTAAAAAACATAACATTCTCTTTCCAATGGCGGGGCCAAATGCACATCAATTTATGATCATTACCTATAAAACTAAAACAACTTTCAAAAATTAATAATCCAAGTAGCTACTTCTAAAAATCTGTTAGTTTGTTTTTAATTCCCAAAATTCTTCCAATGAGTATAATGATAAAAAAATTAGATAATTTTTCAGTAACTTTTTGAATTTGTTAACATTTTCTTCTTGCAAAATATTTTTAGGTAAGGAATATAAAAATTGACAGTTCTATTAAGTATGGTATTATAGTGTTTATCATTCAAGACTATTGTTTTTGTCTGATTTGTTTTCACGTACAGTACGGTTTCAAAAATGTATAAAGCATATACAGTTAAGATTCCAAATTTAGAAAAATATTCCTTCACAGAGTCTCTTCTTTTTAAATTGAAAATTATTCTAAGGGCTTTTTAGTGTGAAAGAATTTGGTTTAAATTTCTTTTCGATGTCTTTTATTGCTCCAAAAAGGGCAATACTGTATGACATATGGGAGTTTATTAGTGAAAAGTAAATTGTTTTAATGGTTTCAATATTATAAACTATACACATCTGGCGCAGTGCATAAAGTCCTGAGGACATTTTGCTGATGATATGATTGACAAGCTGATCCCAACTTAAATTCTGATCTAAAATTAGTCCAAGAAATTTGCAAGAATCAACCTGGTCAAGACTTGAATCATCAATGTATATATCTGGCTGCAATTGTTTCTATGTCAATTTTCTTCATTGTTTTTTATTTATATTTACATAGCATTGTTCAAATTTAAAATTTCAAGGATTTGAGCATCGTGGTCTTTAGTTACTCATTCCCAGGGGTGCAGAAAATTTATTGAATCCTAAAATTTCCCCGATTCTACTGTTACATATCAAAGATTTCCCACAAAGATACGCAGCATATATGACCTTGCCTTAAAACTCAACAGCTTACAATGGGGCAGTGATATGATAAAGAATTTATTTTTATTTTAGTTTATTACATTAAACACAAGTAGGTCTATTTAAAATCAAATCAAAACTACTTTAGTACTGTACCTGTATAAAAGTATTTCTATACAACTATATTTAATTTTTATACAGGGTGTTTCAGAACTCCCTACCAATATTTTAGGGCATTGTTCCTGGGTTAAAAACATATCTAAATATCATATTTAAATAATTGTCCGGAAGTCTTTAGTTACTCACACAGCCGCCATTTTGTTTTTTACACATAATAATTTTTATTTCCGTAACGGATGGTTGTATTCACATCGTATTTGGTATAAATCTTTATCATACCAATGTACATTTCCAAGAAAAAAATTAATTTTTTCCATTGTATATTTTCAAAATGACGGCCATTTTAAATTTTCAAACTCAAATATCTCAAAATCGGTAAATTTCATAAAAATTTTACGACACAAAAAAGTTGCCAAATTAAATTACCTAACCAATAATGCCAAGTTTGTAAGGATCTAACGACAAATAACGGAGTTATTGCGATTTTTCTTCATAAAAACATTGATTTTGCTGTTAAAATGGCCTTATCTGCATTAAATTCAATGCAAAATCTATGTTTTTATGAAGGAAAATCGCAATAACTCCGTTATTTGTCGTTAGATCCTTACAAACTTGGCACAATTGGTTAGGTAATTTAATTTGGCAACTTTTTTGTGTCTTGTAAAATTTTTATAAAATTTACCGGTTTTGAGATATTTGAGTTTGAAAATTTAAAATGGCCGCCATTTTGAAAATATGCAATGGAAAAAAATAATTTTTTTCTTGGAAATGTACATTGGTATAATAAAGATTTATACCAAATACGATCTGAATACAACCATCCGTTACGGAAATAAAAGTTATTATGTGTAAAAAACAAAATGGTGGCTGTGTGAGTAACTAAAGACTTCCGGACAATTTAAATATGATATTTAGATATGTTTTTAACCCAGAAACAATGCCCTAAAATATTGGTAGGCAGTTCTGAAACACCCTGTAAATTTAACTCTTATGATAGTTAAAAATTTTACTGGCATAGATATAGATGCACACAAAAAAGAAAAAAATTGAAATTTGTTTCATAATTTCCCCAGACACCTGAAAATTTCCCCCGATCCTAGATCGCCGGATCGGACATATTCTGCACCTCTGTATTCGTTATAAAACTGTCTATTCCAGTTTCACAATTGAAGGTGACCCTAGTTGGAAAGTCGACTTATCAATTAAATTTATATGACATCAAAATATTAACAAACTTAATAGGTGTTCTGTCTTGCTTTAAAACATTTATATTGAAATCTGCGGCTATTAAAATGTTTTTAATTTGTTGCTTAAATTACTACACAAAGTATCAAATTTTTCTACAAAATTCTGCAATAAACACCGTTTAGGGGACCTGTAAACACTTGCCAAAATAAATTAATACCCCATAAATCACTAACTGAAATAATGAAATGATATAATGATATTTATTTCAAAAAAAATATTAAAAAATTATTCACAATAATTGCGACTGGAATAATTTTCTCTCTACTTTTCCAGTAGCGTGACCAGCATTTTCACTAATTACATTAACAAAACATGAAAATTATTGAGTTCAGTTCATTAGTACAGTTCATGATAATGATAATGACGCAGAACTCCACAGCGGCTTATCATGTTTGCTGTTGATGGCACTGATTAGATATCCACTCAACCGTTATCTTAAACTTAACTGGTAAAGTACAACTTGTTTCACTTATAACTATTCTTACAAAATATAAATTATTTTTTACAGAAGATTAAATTTTTATATCAAAACCTTATTCAAAAATCCCAGGCCGGCTGCATTCAAATATTTTCTCTGTCAGTAATTCCTCTACTGCTGGAAAAATAAAATGATTAATTTTTATATTTTTTCAACAAATTTAGCAACACTCCCTCCAACAACATGATTTAGAATAAAAGGAACATAAAAACACCTTTAAAACAACATTATTGGAATCAAAACTTGGATGTTTTATATCATAATGGTTTTTTTAATCCAATAGTATAGATACAGTTCAATATTAATTGTATAATCCAAAAGTTTTGTTGTTTTTAGTTTGGGAAACTTATATATTTTTGTGTCTGAAATAAATATCTATTGGAATGTTCTAGATTATGTTATACAAAACAGGGGATGTTAGTTTGTACCTTGGTCACTTTTGCCAGCCGGGGCAGGCCTGTAAATCAGAAGTACAGTCAAGTCGGGAAGTGCTACGGCAAGGCTGGGCCAAAATTGTCATTTCTCTGTGACCAAACAAGGGCAAATCAGTGCATTTCTGCAGTCAAGAGTGCCGCCGTTTACACCTTCCTTGGGCTTAACAGAATGTTTTTCTTCTCATTATGTCATTAAACATATACATCCAGATTCTAGATTAGCTATGTAATCGAAAAATATGAAAATTTTCCCATTTGTACCTTTTTATAAATTTTATGACACACAAAATGTCCTAGTAAATTTAGTGTTACAGAAAAAGTTACTACTTGTAAAAAACAAGATTACAAGGAAAAGTTGTAGGTAATGAGCTGATTCATAATAATTTATCAATAATTGACAAAATAGTATTCACATTTTTTAATTGCATTGTAAATGATCAAAAACCTAGGTCGTCAACATCGTGTTCGTGTTGTCCATTTCAGCTTCAGCTTACAAAAACTGTACAGTAAGATAAACTGTAATATAATAGTTTTTTGGGGTGCTGTATCCGAATCTGAAGTTCGTCCCAAAATATTTCTTGTGCTTTCTGAGATATTTGCAAAGAAAGTAAAAATTTTTGTATTTTTTTAGAGTTTTGCTTATAACTCCGAAACCATGCATTTTTCCTGTATATATATATATATATATATATATATATATATATATATATATATATATATATATATATATAGTGAAAATTCCCAACACATTTATTGCATGCATAAAAGTTATGGTTACGACCAACCATTATGAAACTATAGCAATTTAAAAATTGGCCAAATTAGGCAAATTTTTTAGAATATTGTTAACCAACATTAATTTACACTTAAACAACTCTTTGCTCATTTATATAATGACACTATATATGTATGAAAATAGCATTTATTTTTTTTATATAATTCATATAAAGTTGTTGGTTTGCAATACGGTTAGTTATTAATTAGTCGGTAGACCGCTTTATAATGTTCTATCTTTGCTTTCGCAACCCACCTAAGTTAGGCCCCTTTTTTCATCTCTCAATTAATTTTGCCTACCAGTATCAATGACTATATGGAAATCATTTTTAAATAAATTAAAAGATATTTTGTGTAAATAGTTGCAAATATGACTATAAAATTAAAAGATCACTCCCCATGCAGCAAACCTACATACTCATTGGATTTACAATACTGTATAATAATGTTATTTTTACTGTTTCACCATAACAATGTATGGGCTTGGCTGACTGACCTGGTGAAGTATATCAATTTGTTAAATACGTTAACAGGTTGTGTATACTAATGTTTCAAGTATCCGACAGGCACTCGTGACGTTATGCGGTCACAGCTGTCATTTTTAACATTGAGTCTAAGAAATATCTGGTAGTTTAAGTTTCTAAGTTCGGAATTGGCGAAGAATAAAAGAAAATCTAGACAAACCCCTACTTAAAGAAATAGAGGTCAAGTGTCATGAACAAGGTTTCATTTAGTCAGGCCATCACGATTTGTTTTTGTAGTGCATTATAAGTAAACTGCATTTTGGTCAATCAGCTGAACTTAGGTATCGACAAATTAATGAGGGAAAAAACTATATTAAATTCAATTGAAAACAAAATATCTAAGATGCATGTGGCTAAAATTGCGTCCATACAGCAAAGCTATGAAATCAGGTCAAGACTTTGTGGACCCCCAGTATATATTATAAAAATTAGCTTAACTCTAAACAAAACCATAAAATTTATATTTGGTTATTGTCTTGAACGATTAATTTAGTCACAACAAAATAGATGAATTTCTTTCTCGACAATCCACTGATAAGTATCATTTTAATTTCAACACAGACTTGTAGATTAAAATTATTTAATATTACTATTACACGATTAATATCAATATTACAAGATTACAAGCAGTGCAACGACTGAATTCACTGTCCCCACTGCCTCGCCATGGCTAGGGCACACTCTACAGGTTTTCAACAGCTCCTTGTTGGTCCTCAGTCTCTTTTCTTCTAGTTTGAGCTTTGTTGGTTTGGACCAGCCCTTCAGCAGCCGAGAACGGGTATAACCTCGGGCCCTCGGTGCTCCTATCCCAGTTCCGTGGGGGCCTTGAGACGCACAAGGCACCGGGCATTGCCGAGATACGCCCATTGCAAAGCAGAGCTCAACCTCTACATCCATGCTGCACTTCCTGATCAAGTACCAAAGTGCTGGCGTCGCCTGACATTGGACCGTCATCAGTCATCAGTTGCTCAACCTCTACATCCATGCTGCACTTCCTGATCAAGTACCAAAGTGCTGGCGTCGCCTGACATTGGACCGTCATCAGTCATCAGTTGCTCAACCTCTACATCCATGCTGCACTTCCTGATCAAGTACCAAAGTGCTGGCGTCGCCTGACATTGGACCGTCATCAGTCATCAGTTGCTCAACCTCTACATCCATGCTGCACTTCCTGATCAAGTACCAAAGTGCTGGCGTCGCCTGACATTGGACCGTCATCAGTCATCAGTTGCTCAACCTCTACATCCATGCTGCACTTCCTGATCAAGTACCAAAGTGCTGGCGTCGCCTGACATTGGACCGTCATCAGTCATCAGTTGCTCAACCTCTACATCCATGCTGCACTTCCTGATCAAGTACCAAAGTGCTGGCGTCGCCTGACATTGGACCGTCATCAGTCATCAGTTGCTCAACCTCTACATCCATGCTGCACTTCCTGATCAAGTACCAAAGTGCTGGCGTCGCCTGACATTGGACCGTCATCAGTCATCAGTTGCAGCTTGGCTGTACCGGATCAATGGCAGAAATCACATATGTTAGCTGAAAAAATTGTTCACAGAAAAATATTGATAGTTCTACTTACTAGGATTATTTGTAACCCTTTGAAACAAAGAAAACACAATTTAAAATGATTTATCTGTAGTAGATAATATCTACATTATTGTATTACAAATGTCATTTTTTACAGTAATACTTTCTGCCATATGTAATTCCACAAAAATAAAATAATAATTGAACTCAAGTGTTAATTTTATTTTAATAATAAAATAAAAACATTTTTAAAGTTTGGTAAAGTTATGTGAAAATACTTGAAATTATTACAGTACCTAAATTTTTAATCCATACAATAAATTGTAGTTTTCCATTATATAATACATGTACTAGCTCAATGGGGGCTCCGCCCCCATGTCCACGAACGACTTTTACAAAATTTGTTTAAGATATTTAGGGTTAAAAATGTAAATGATGTTTGAGACTTAGGCAGGGTATGCAAGTGTCGTTTATAGTTAGGCCTACTGTATTTGGGTATTTGTATTTTTACAGTTTATAAAAGCAACTATACAGTAGCAAAAATATCATCGGGAAGTAACAACATCTTCTGCCTCACCCTCTTAGTACAAAGGGGAATTATGAAATAAATTATATATCAGATTTTTATACGACTAAAGTATAACTTTCAATAAACTGAACATTTTTTTACTATATATGTAATACTGATAAATAAATAAAGTAAAATATTTGCTATAAATTAGCAAATTCAATAAAAATATTATTAAAATGAAATAATTAAAAACCTATTAAAACTTGATAGAACTCACCAAAGACCCCAACGATTCACAAAAGAAACCTAAAATTCTATGGTGCGACTCACCAGAAGTATGTAAATTGGTAACACGGGCCCCAACAGTAACTTAAGAAGGTAATCTTACCGTAAGGTAACTTAAATAAGGTTTAAATAACTTAATAAAATAACTTTTGGGTGAGTCGGTGGCGTAGTGGTTAGCGCCCCGGACTTCGGGACCATGGTAGCGATGTCGTAGGTTGGAATCCGCGTTCTGCCAGTGACTTTTTTCAGTAACTTTCACCTTGTACTGTAGCAGCTCACTCCCTTACTTTGTCTAATACTATCCACGCAAAAATCAATAGTCTATGTGGACAGGGCAAAGTAAGGCAAAAAGAGGTCCGCCAACTTCTTTTTTAAGTAAAAAAAATAAAATAACCTACTCCTATTCAATTTCAAACAAACAAATATATTAAATTCCGTTTTCAGGGCTAATGTGTAGAGATACGGCAAAACTTTTTGAACAAATTTGAGCCATTAGTAAGATCTTTTGGTCATGTTCAGTAACATTATTTTAAAGACAAATCGTTTCGTCACTTGAGTGGAAAAACTGAAAACGCGATTTAACAAAAATTGGTCTGGAGGTTAAACAGCCAACCCTACCAAGTGCCGGCCTAGGTACGACAAAAATTCACATGACCAAAATTATAGTTTATCCAATTCCCTATCTTTGTATTTGACTCAATTTTTTTATAGAACTAACCGTTTGGCCACTAGAGCTGAAAAACTAAAATTACGTTTTCTCTTGTTGGCCAGAAGCATCAATATGCTAATCATAAGTGAAAGACGTATATCCTTTTTAGCTTAATCCATTTTCTTCCAAATAACTCCTGATAAAATGGGACAAAAATTGCAATAAAACTAAAAAGCATCATTATGATACTATGTTTTTCCTTTTTTTGTTTGGAACACAAGATTTAAATTATTTACTATTAATGACCTTTAATTTGGATTTTAGCCAAGCTCTTGAATTACGGTAGTGATAGTATATTTATCAGTCACAAACGTCTTCTCACCAAGGTAAATGAACACAACACGAACATTTATCGATAACAACAGTTTGATAACGAACTGCTTTATCACCTAATCCCGAATTGTCGATGAAGCAATTCGCGTCATTTGATAAGGCGGATCGTTTCGTCCTGTAATCTTGCTATAGGCCTATGTGAAGTCTGCCTTGTGTTTTTATAACTGTGAGTACGTGTTGTGTTAAGTGTTTTAACTGACATCGATACTTCAATGGTGAGTAATGCCCAGCAATGAAAATGAGTAATTAGACGAGTTGTTTAAAAATTGTTTGCAAGCGAGCAGTGCCGTCCTTAGGGTGGAGCGAGTGGAGCGGCCGCTCCAGGCCCCGTGCTGAGGAGGGCCTCGCGCCACGAGGCCTTCCGCGCTAAAAAGTTAGTTGCGTAAACGTTTAGGTTGAATAAAAATAATATAGGCATAATAATGAACAGATACGTACCTAAAATATCGGTTTAAATTCCCGCGCAATATGTTCAATAATTGTGATTTAAAAACCTACGAACGCGATTCTTATTCGTACGTAATAGTAGCGACCAAAAGGATGCAAACGCAAAAGCAAAACATCGTTTGATAGCGGCGGCCGGCGGGCGGGGTGACGGGACCAAGCCTCGCGGCCGCCGAGCCATGCTTCAGATACCACAACCATGCATGACCGACTTTGCCTATCTCTAGCCGTTTTTCAACTGTTTGTCTGTATATGAATTTTTAATTGATCAATTATATCTTTGAAGTTATTTAAGGTACGGAATTAAAACTTGGCACAACTGTTAAGTGCGTTAAGGCACAAATGCAAATGAATTTGGACATTTCTAACGTTTATGGTTGTAAAATGGCGGCCATTTAAATTTTTCAAAGCTAAATATCTTAAAAACTGCAAACAAAAAAGTTGAAACTAAGTTTGGTTTGTAATGATCAAATCAGAAACAACGAATTAATCTAAGTTTTTACATTTTTAAATCATAAAGATTTACATAGGCCATCAGTATATTACAGTATATATATCTCGTAATATATTACGAGCGAAACCCGTGTTTCCTCAAAATAAGATTTTAATTTCTCCACTGTCCATTAGTATTTTTACTCCGGTAATTAAATAAAGCAATTTTTTGTTAGTTTGCAAAAGTTTTGTAAAATTTACAGCTTTTAAAAATACTTAGCTTTGAACATTTTTAATTACAGCCATCTTGAAACTTGAAAAAGTAAAAGTTTGAAATGTAGAAATTCACTTGCATTTGCGACTTAATACAGGGTGTCTCTGAACTCTCTTCCTTTTCAGGTATTATTCCTGGACCAAAGACAAGCCAAAATCAAAATATCATATTAAAAAATTCCAAAACACCATAGTTACATGTACAGCCGCCATTTTGTATTTTTTAAGAATAATTTTTAATTTAAGAACGGCTTGAGGTAATAGTTGGAAATTCGGTACACAGCTTTTTGAAGTAAATACCTAGCTAGAAAAAATAATCAACTTTTTATAATTCATGTTTTCAAAATGATGGCCAATTAAAATCTTTAACCTTAAATTACATAAAAACTACCTTCATAAGGTAGCAAAGTTTATGTTCTTATGTGGTTTTTTCCAAAATTTAATTTAAAATTCAACGATGTAAAAATCATGAAAGTTTGTTTATAAATAAGCGAGATAGAGCGATATAACCGAGGCTAGTCACGGTCGGACCGCTTCCCCGGGAGCAGTTTTGGTATGAAATCCATTGTTGAGCTGGCGCCACAACCGCGCTTTTTGCGCGGCAACCCGCTCATATGCGTGACTATTTGTATCAAAATCACTAAATTTTAAATATGATATTTTAGCTTGTCTTTGGTTCAGGAATAATACCTGAAAAGGAGGGTAGAGGGCAGAGTTCAGGGAGACAATGTAATTAATAGTTGTGCCAAGTTTCATTTCTGTGACTCGAATAATTTCAAAGATATAGGGGTCTAATGGATTGAGAACATATATAGACAGTCGGAAAACGTCTAGACATAACTTGGACACATGCTGTCGTATGTTCCATACCCCACAACCCCCCAGCAATCACAGTTAAATAAGGCCTCGCAAAAATATTTTGCTCCAGGCCTCGCATTTCCTAAGGACGGCTCTGCAAGTGAGAAGAAGTATTAAATGTGGCAAGAAAATTAGGAAAGGGTGACAGGAAAAGAGATTAGGAAAGACAGCTGTGGAGGAAATAACTATCACTAGGCCTATATGCTTGAACCTTCCCCAAAACCACTTTTTTGTGGGACCCCTGACAACGCGTCGCTAGTTTTTGCTGATGGACAGGTTTTTAGCTGTAGGGCGCAGCACAGAAAAAGGAAACGATACAGAACGCTCACCTGCGTGCGCTTGTCGCTATTTCGCGTCGACGACGACGTTGGGACTGTCGCGCTGTCGCGAATCGTCCGTAGTTGCCAATTTGAGGCTTTCAAACAGAAAACCCTTGTATATTTTTTTCATTTTATGCTATTGGACAGCGAAAAATGGTGATTTTTATGAAGTTTAACATGCTATAAACTATATAAAGCCAGAAGTTATATTTAAAAGACATGCACCAAAGCATGGATTATTTTATGGGTATTGAGTTGCCGTTTACAGGATGTTTCTGTTTTATTAATTACTTCAAAATTTGAGAAGTACTAAGACGTGCTTTTCAGCAATTTTTCTTAGGTTTAGAGCCTTATTATTGACACAAACTCCATCCTATTATAAGATCCTACTATAAGCCAAACACAATGCGGTATCGGGGCACTGGTGTGCAGCCTGAGACTAGGTGGTAGACGTTTTTCGGTCGAGCTCGCGCAGCTCCCATAATTCGCCATTCTCACAGTAGCTCATCCACAGCACTTGGCTTTGAAGGGAAACTATGAACCACACCGCTACTGTTCAAATATTGCTGTACTTGCTTTCATATATATTTTTGACGTTGAGTTTGATTTTATTTATCTGTTGAGAAAACTGAGGCCAAGTCCTGAAAGTCGAAATATATACTTTAATTAAAATAAAAGCGGAAAAAAATCTGTGGCATTGGCCCTCCGTAACTCCGCCCATGCCAAGAAACAGTTAATTTGAAACGTAACCAAAATACCTTATATCCTACCCAAAATGTCAAAAATAGGCCTACTCGGATTTACTTATGTTATCATTGAATTAGTTCAATAAAACAATATCATTGAAGTAATTACTTCAAATATACAGAATGTTAAGATAGTCTAGAATTTTTATAAATTAGCCTTATTACAATTGATTTACCATTGAATTACTATAACGATGTGACTAAAGGTTACACTAATAAGTAATTAATTGCAAACGTGTTTTAATACTAAAACGTACATAAATATTAATACTAATATATGCTTTAATGCTTAGGCTACTTGGCTCATTTAGTCAGCCACCAAGGTTTAAGAATAAGAAAATAAATTCTGCCATGCAGAGCACCTGAGTAAGTATATGTAAAAAGCTAAACACTAAAATAAAAATTAGATCTCTCTTTATAGAGCCAAAAAAGCGATGTATAAAATCTAAAACTTAATAAATAAAATAAAATTTTAATGAGCCGTCTAATGTAAAATTGACATTTTGGCATTTTCAGATTTATTTAATCGATTATTCAATATTTATGAAACAAACCTTAGTATTGAGCAGTAACGTATCATAGTTAACGTGATTTGTTTTAATACGTAATGTCTTATTTTCGTTTTGTGACAGGCACGAGCCCAGCCGCCCCTTAGTTACGTCACTGGTTTTAGCGCTCACCACTACGGTGATTCATGTCTGGCCGCCGCGCCGCCATCTTATGTCTATGCCTAATGCCTCAGGGTCGCGCCTGGCGTCTATATCTGCTCCATCTTTTGCACTGTTTATGCTCGTTGTGATCGTACGCGTGCTCCATCTTTTGCACTGTTTGTGCTCGTTGTGATCGTACGCGTGCTCCATCTTTTGCACTGTTTATGCTCGTTGTGATCGTACGCGTGCTCCATCTTTTGCACTATTTGTGCTCGTTGTGATCGTACGCGTGCTCCATCTTTTGCACTGTTTATGCTCGTTGTGATCGTACGCGTGCTCCATCTTTTGCACTGTTTATGCTCGTTGTGATCGTACGCGTGCTCCATCTTTTGCACTGTTTATGCTCGTTGTGATCGTACGCGTGCTCCATCTTTTGCACTATTTGTGCTCGTTGTGATCGTACGCGTGCTCCATCTTTTGCACTGTTTATGCTCGTTGTGATCGTACGCGTGCTCCATCTTTTGCACTGTTTGTGCTCGTTGTGATCGTACGCGTGCTCCATCTTTTGCACTATTTGTGCTCGTTGTGATCGTACGCGTGCTCCATCTTTTGCACTGTTTATGCTCGTTGTGATCGTACGCGTGCTCCATCTTTTGCACTGTTTATGCTCGTTGTGATCGTACGCGTGCTCCATCTTTTGCACTATTTGTGCTCGTTGTGATCGTACGCGTGCTCCATCTTTTGCACTGTTTATGCTCGTTGTGATCGTACGCGTGCTCCATCTTTTGCACTGTTTATGCTCGTTGTGATCGTACGCGTGCTCCATCTTTTGCACTGTTTATGCTCGTTGTGATCGTACGCGTGCTCCATCTTTTGCACTATTTGTGCTCGTTGTGATCGTACGCGTGCTCCATCTTTTGCACTGTTTATGCTCGTTGTGATCGTACGCGTGCTCCATCTTTTGCACTGTTTATGCTCGTTGTGATCGTACGCGTGCTCCATCTTTTGCACTGTTTATGCTCGTTGTGATCGTACGCGTGCTCCATCTTTTGCACTGTTTATGCTCGTTGTGATCGTACGCGTGCTCCATCTTTTGCACTATTTGTGCTCGTTGTGATCGTACGCGTGCTCCATCTTTTGCACTGTTTATGCTCGTTGTGATCGTACGCGTGCTCCATCTTTTGCACTATTTGTGCTCGTTGTGATCGTACGCGTGCTCCATCTTTTGCACTGTTTATGCTCGTTGTGATCGTACGCGTGCTCCATCTTTTGCACTGTTTATGCTCGTTGTGATCGTACGCGTGCTCCATCTTTTGCACTGTTTATGCTCGTTGTGATCGTACGCGTGCTCCATCTTTTGCACTGTTTATGCTCGTTGTGATCGTACGCGTGCTCCATCTTTTGCACTATTTGTGCTCGTTGTGATCGTACGCGTGCTCCATCTTTTGCACTGTTTATGCTCGTTGTGATCGTACGCGTGCTCCATCTTTTGCACTGTTTATGCTCGTTGTGATCGTACGCGTGCTCCATCTTTTGCACTGTTTATGCTCGTTGTGATCGTACGCGTGCTCCATCTTTTGCACTATTTGTGCTCGTTGTGATCGTACGCGTGCTCCATCTTTTGCACTGTTTATGCTCGTTGTGATCGTACGCGTGCTCCATCTTTTGCACTATTTGTGCTCGTTGTGATCGTACGCGTGCTCCATCTTTTGCACTGTTTATGCTCGTTGTGATCGTACGCGTGCTCCATCTTTTGCACTGTTTATGCTCGTTGTGATCGTACGCGTGCTCCATCTTTTGCACTGTTTATGCTCGTTGTGATCGTACGCGTGCTCCATCTTTTGCACTGTTTATGCTCGTTGTGATCGTACGCGTGCTCCATCTTTTGCACTATTTGTGCTCGTTGTGATCGTACGCGTGCTCCATCTTTTGCACTGTTTATGCTCGTTGTGATCGTACGCGTGCTCCATCTTTTGCACTGTTTGTGCTCGTTGTGATCGTACGCGTGCTCCATCTTTTGCACTGTTTATGCTCGTTGTGATCGTACGCGTGCTCCATCTTTTGCACTATTTGTGCTCGTTGTGATCGTACGCGTGCTCCATCTTTTGCACTGTTTATGCTCGTTGTGATCGTACGCGTGCTCCATCTTTTGCACTGTTTATGCTCGTTGTGATCGTACGCGTGCTCCATCTTTTGCACTGTTTATGCTCGATGTGATCGTACGCGTGCTCCATCTTTTGCACTGTTTATGCTCGTTGTGATCGTACGCGTGCTCCATCTTTTGCACTATTTGTGCTCGTTGTGATCGTACGCGTGCTCCATCTTTTGCACTGTTTATGCTCGTTGTGATCGTACGCGTGCTCCATCTTTTGCACTATTTGTGCTCGTTGTGATCGTACGCGTGCTCCATCTTTTGCACTGTTTATGCTCGTTGTGATCGTACGCGTGCTCCATCTTTTGCACTGTTTATGCTCGTTGTGATCGTACGCGTGCTCCATCTTTTGCACTGTTTATGCTCGTTGTGATCGTACGCGTGCTCCATCTTTTGCACTATTTGTGCTCGTTGTGATCGTACGCGTGCTCCATCTTTTGCACTGTTTATGCTCGTTGTGATCGTACGCGTGCTCCATCTTTTGCATTGTTTATGCTCGTTGTGATCGTACGCGTGCTCCATCTTTTGCACTATTTGTGCTCGTTGTGATCGTACGCGTGCTCCATCTTTTGCACTATTTGTGCTCGTTGTGATCGTACGCGTGCTCCATCTTTTGCACTGTTTATGCTCGTTGTGATCGTACGCGTGCTCCATCTTTTGCACTGTTTATGCTCGTTGTGATCGTACGCGTGCTCCATCTTTTGCACTGTTTATGCTCGTTGTGATCGTACGCGTGCTCCATCTTTTGCACTATTTGTGCTCGTTGTGATCGTACGCGTGCTCCATCTTTTGCACTGTTTGTGCTCGTTGTGATCGTACGCGTGCTCCATCTTGTGATCGTTGGAAGGACCTGACCTGAGGAGGAGAACTTTCTATTCTTCGTTTCGTATTGAGTTTAGTTTCAGAAGATGGTATAGTTGTGCTCTTCTCACGTTTTGCCAGTACAGTATTATAAAGCCCTACCAGACAAAAAAAACCTGCGCATGTGAAAATGATGGATATCATATCCATCCAGGTCTTTGTGATGGTTGAGTAGCCTACGTGTCCTAGTAAAAGGCAAAAGGACAACAGTTATTTCGTAGTTTAAAAATAAATTTTAGTCTGGGATGAGGTTAATCCAAGACAAACAATTACAAGATTAAATTTGGCGTCTCGTACATTTTTCAATAAATAAATAATCTTTCCAAAAAATTGACTTTGCTATTGGCGAAAATTTGATAAAAATTAAAATTTTGATATTTTCATGTGGATTAGAGGTTTTTTTATTCAAAGGTGCTTATTAAAATAAATATTGTACCTGTATCTTAGTATACTATTCAACTAAAAATTTATTGGTAAAAATTACTGCTGGACATATTGGTCATAATTTTTTAAATCGCATCTTGTCAAATCGTAGATTCGTAGGCTTAATCTATGGACGTAGTCCCGTAATTTGCCGTGCCTTAAGGTTTGTTCAGTATGGGATGAAAAATGTTGTACCATCGACTTAGGTACAATAAATTAAAAATGTATTTTTACAAAATGCTATGTATATTTTCAAAATGCCATTTTAAAATTTTTAACTCGAATATCTTAGGGGTCGTCCATAAATTACGTCATCTGAAAACAGGGGGGGGAGGGTCCAGATTGAAAATGACGGTAAGGTGATGTGCAAGGGGGGGGGGTCGGCTTTGATATGACGTCATTTTAAATATGATTTTATATCATATTTCAACAGTAAAAAAATGATAAATTCTAACACAACTCAACGATTATAAAATAATTACTGTATCTATAAAATACATTAGACTATTTTAAAGCGTTGTTTTATAGTTTATTTTTCCATTGAGCCTGTTATTTTGGCTTTATTTCTAAAGGTAAATTCAGATTTGATTAGTCAATTTTTTTTAGTTTATCATGTAGCGTTTAGAAAGCATTATTTTTACTTCAAACGGAGGTTTGTTAAAAATGACGTCATTTTTCCGAGAGGGGGGGGGGGATCAGACAAATTATGATAGTAGGATGATTTTAGGGAGGGGGGGGGGTCCAAAAATGGCCAAAAAGCGATGACGTAATTTATGGACGGCCCCTTAAAACCAGTAAATTTTATTAAAATTTTACAAGACCCATAAAAGTTGACAAATCTAATTATCTAAATAATTATACCAAATTTGTAAGGATCTGACAACAAATAATGGAGTTATTGTGATTTTTATATTAAAATAACCTTCATTTGCATTACAAAATCAATGTTTCTCTACTGAAAAATCACAATAAATCCATTCTTTATTGTCTGATGCTTAAAAACTTTTTATCATTGATTAGATAATTAAATTTATCAACTTTTTTGTGTTTTGTAAAATGTTGATGAAATTTACTGGTTTTAATATATTTGAGTTTAAAAATTTTAAATGACCGCCATTTTGAAAATATACATTGCAGAAAAATAATTTTTATTGTGGAGATGGAAATTGATGTTATAAAGGTCCATGCCAAATACGAAGATTCTACATCAATCCGTCACTGAAATAAAAATTATTAAGTGAAAAAAACAAAATGGTGGATATCTGGGTAAATATACATATTCGGACATACCTTCAATGAAGGTAAATTACTTTACCCGGAATCCACACTTTATATAACTTTTTTGCATATTTTGACCCAATAAGCCATTTTATGAAGTTTGGTGACGGACTTTCAGGACACCCTGTATAATTGGTCTCCAGTATGAGTAGGAAATGGTTCAAGCAATGAATACAAACAATATTTTGTCCCGCAAGGGAATTCCGGGGAATGCAATTTTGATTCCGGGGAATTCCGGGGAATCTGCCTGTGGATTCCGGGTAAAATAATTTCGAAACGTTGGCAACGCTGTAGTTGGACCGTTGAAGTGGTCAGTAGTGAGAGAGTGTATAGGAATAACCAATGCTTCTTAAAAAGTTTTAAGTCAATGTGTCTTATTTAATAGTAGTTTTAATTTTTAAATATAACCATCGTGATATTTTTATGTAGTGTAAACTTTTTTAACTGTTTATTTACTAGTATTTCATTATCTGTTTCTGTGCAAATGTGATTTATTTCGAAATCTTGAATTAAGGTAAGAGTCACTATGTTTTAAAATCGCTAGGTTTATGAAGTTTCTTAAATTTGTATAATTACCTGTATTGATACAGAATTAATTATACTTGTTTAGTAATATTATCAATTCGCACATAAGCTGATTTATTTTACTATTCATGTTTAAGTTGCTTTATACGTCTAACCTCAAAAGAGTAGCCTATAGAATCCTAAGCTTATAGGCTTAGGCTACTCATTCCATGCGAATGAGTTCACATTCCATGAGTTCACATATATGGTTCATATTCCATATATGTGAATGAGAACGACGAGTTGGTCAAGCGACATCTGTGTGGCTACGTTATAAATGGGTGGACGTCTATATATTTGCGACATGTTTAGGCTATTGGTAATATATAGGATAATTTAAGTTGGTCGGATATAAAGTAGGATTAGTGTATGAAAAATTGTATTCAGCCTCTAAGCCACTCATGAGATGTTTAGAACCCTCGCTTCGCTCTTGTTATAAGTTACATCTAAATTGTGAATAAAATCGTTTCATAAACTACTATCAACAATAATACGTCTACTAGTTGTTGCCCATCGATACTCGACGGATATAGCTCCATTAGTGGTAAATGAAACGCTATAATAGTGCAAACATGTAAGGTAGGCTAGTCTATAAAATGTACTTATTTGAACTGCCATACCAAGAACAATAATATATTTTACAGAAAATACAACGATTTTAGTGGAGCGTCGGAAAAGTAGGCCTATTCCTTAAAACCAATAATGTTGCATCCTTGTACTTATAGGTCCTACTCTTTAGTATTTTATAAACATGTCAATTTGATTGTTTAGGTAGGCGCAAACCTAATTAACATAAGGAAACCGTTCTATTAGGTTCAACAACATCAGAGATAAGTAGACCAATATCCACTTGTAGGCCTATTGGATAAATTGTTCTTAACAGTTTTTTCAAGAATTAGGAAAGGCCTACAGTGTTGTAGCTTATGATGGATAGCTTTAACAAATATTGGTATTAGGGTAGGATAGAGCGTAGAGAAACCATTTATAACCACTTTCATATAGCAATATTTATGCTGTAGTGTGCAAGTTTCAATAACTATCCATATTTAAAGAATACAAATTTATTTCACAGACAATTACATAATTTTAGTTGGAGTAGGCCTATTTGCATATTCCTTAACAACAATAATGCTGCACCCTTACTATGTAACACAGTCACTCTTTAGTATTTTATAAACATAACAAATCCATTGTTTACTTAGGCCTAAACCTTAGTAGACTAATCAAAACATAACAAATAAGCAAGCCTAAACTATCAAGTTGTATTTATTAATTTTTTAAATTTAATAAATAAGTTTCTTGAGAATTTGAAAAGGCCTATAAATATTTTAATGTCTCTATTTTGCTTAAAATAAATATCGGTACCATTAGTAAAACATTTATTAGTGACACCGTTGTTAGACACAATACAAATAAACGGTATCAGTTAACTGACACATACTTTCTCCCAACAATATAAAAAAGGTGTTAAAAGCTCCAAACATTAATGTCTTGATGACTCAGTCGGATAGCTACCAGCTGAGCAGCGCTCGTTTGACCCTACGCGCGTCTGTGACTTTTAACAACGTACTGCGTTTACCGCTAAACGAAAAATTGAATTTTCTCCGCAACCACTTGATGTAGAGCAATAATTTAAAATACTGGATTACTTAGTTTTTTGAGCTTGATTTAATGGTGATAAGTAAAATTTATTTCAAGACAATAGCTATTTTGAAAATTCAAAAAAATTGATTTTTGAAACACTTTTTACTCCATAACTTTTGAACGCGCATTTTCTCGGAGATGCGGGTGGTGTCATTTTATTCACCATTTTAAGCTTAATAAACCACAAAATTTTAATCAAAATCGTTAGAGCCGTTTTTGAGAAATTTTGATTTTTGACGATTTTTGAGGGTTTTTGGGGGTAAACTACCCTTAAAAATCAAAAATTCAAAAAAAAGAAAAAAAACACCTGGAATTATCGTTGGTTTGGACCTACGTACCAAATTTCACCAAAATCGGACCATTGGGGCATTCTCTAGCTCTGTATACATCCTGACACACATACACACACACACACACACACACACACACAGACATCACTCCGAAAACCACTTTTTTGGACTCAGGGGGAACCAAAATGGATAAATCCACCAACAACTCAAATTCGAAAATTTTGACGAAAACAATACTTTCTCCATATACTATGGTATAGGGGGAGAAAGTAAAAGTATACTTGAGGAGGTCGGCTTGGAACCCGGGCCTTCTCGTTTGCATAAAGTTACGCTACCGACTGAGCCACAAATTCCCTTGATAAGTAGGAGAAATGTAAAGCATTACAACCTGGCAACCGACAAATTGATTGCACAACGAATTTCCGATACATCCGTTTCTTTTAATACAAATGTAAACAATTTATTTAAACTGAACCTTTACAATTCAGTCTTAATTTCATAGCAATCAGCTATTTTACATAATTAAGCGACTTTCTTTCCATTTAAAGGACAATACATCATAATAGACTAATTGTAAACGTTTTTAGGTACTGGCCTTAATAAACCAAATCCTTCATGAGCTTTTGTTCATCCACTCTGTATTTAGACAAAATACCTCGTGTGTTTACAATCAGCTGATTGAAATCGTGTAAAATAAATAAATTGTAAAGGTTTGAAAATGTCGATATTTTTAATTTAAGGAAGTAAGATAACGTTAAAGTAAATAAAGTCTGCTAATATACAAAGGTTTACGTTTTATTTGGTACCTGCGTGTAAATTGGTCCAGTGGAAGTCTCAGACGAACTGTCCAAAGGATTGGAAATGTTGGCTTTTCCCCATGTTAAATATCCATAAAAAAGTTTATTTTTCATTTTTGACCGATTAAACGTAAATATTTTTTAAATACGAATAAAACCTGCTAATATAGAACCGAAAACGTTTATTTTGGTGCAACCCGCATGTGAATCGGTCCAGTAGAAGTCACAGACGAACTGTCCAAAGGATTGGAAATGTTGGCTTTTTCCCCATGTTAAATCTCAGTAAGAAAAGTTTATTTTTTATT
Organism: Neoaliturus tenellus; assembly: GCA_030545055.2. Classification (NCBI taxonomy): domain Eukaryota; kingdom Metazoa; phylum Arthropoda; class Insecta; order Hemiptera; family Cicadellidae; genus Neoaliturus; species Neoaliturus tenellus. The sequence goes on along the minus strand of CM061535.1, from coordinate 41,450,355 downwards.
TTTGACCAATTAAACGTAAATATTTTTGAAATACGAATAAAACCTGCTAATATAGAACCGAAAATGTTTATTTTGGTACAACCCACATGTAAATCGGTCCAGTAGAAGTCACAGACGAACTGTCCAAAGGTTTTTTACCTGTGCGTTTTAAATATTTAGATACATCTATATTATAATCACATTGAACGCCCTTATTGAGTCATCAAACGCCTGCTGAGAATTAATACCGTACTATGGCAGATGAAATGTTGCTGACTCAGCTGTGCAGGCGTCCGAAAGAGCATTTAAAAATATGATTACATTGCAGAAATACCAATAACATTTCATGACTTTTAATTTGTAGTCTTGAAAGTTGCCTACTATATTTTTCGGTATGATAAACCAAGATAAACTTTATACCTTTGGTATCGAAGCCGCTTTTTAGAAAATTGTTCTGAAACGGGACGACTCTTGAGACGAACGATGAACTATGTTTCCATCACTGTGAAAATATCATGCTAAACATTTACATAAAATTGGAATTAAATAGCATAATTATAAGAAGCCGTAAAAAAATTAAGTACGGTCTCTTTGAAGTAATGTCCAACTTCAATACTTCATTACTTCAATATGACTAAACAATTCATTTTCACTGCTTTGATAATAACCCTTTTGTAAAGGTTAAAACAAAAGTTTATTAATTTTTTAACCATTAACTTAGAACACGAGCCAAGGGCTTAACAGTTGGGTTAGTTGCACACACTAGGCTACTTTATATACGACAAATTTAAATTTGATTAACTACTGTAATATACATGTCAAATTTCAAATATTATTAGTTATTGACGGTCACCCATCCAAAACGTATCCACCACAGACGTCGCCGGAACAAATCGTCTTTCTCACTTTTTGTTATGATCATACTCTTTTGAGGTTATAACATAAAGCAACGAAAACATGAATTGTAATAGAATAATCAGCTTAAGTGGGAATTGCATTATTTCGATTACAACCCTTCTTTCGTCAAATGCCGAGTTCTCATTGATCTAGAACCTGAACTTAAATGTGAAACCTGGACGTTTGAGATCCATTCGTCAGCAGGTTTCAATTTGGTTCGATAATGTACCCCTTAATTTATTATTTTACTTGTAATATTTTTATTTGACGTCAGTAATATAATTTTATAGATTGTCTCTTATAATAAAGAATTTTGGATTTGAATTAAGTTCTTATTGCAACGATCATAGATAGATTAACTATATCAGTATATATAGTTAATCTATCTAAGACTATGAAAGAAAATCTCACTAAACACTCTTCTTTGACAGATGAAGCCCAGATTGAACCCCTCACATTAACCAAAGCAGTATTAAAACAAAATTACTTTATGTTTAAAAATAATTATTATAAACAAAATGAGGGCATGTCAATGGGCTCACCATTATCTAGTGTTTTAGCTGAACTGTTTTTGAATAAAATTGAAAATTAACATCTTTAACCTTAACTTTACATTGGAAGAAGAAAGAAAGAAATAATTCAATAAATTTTCTAGATTTAACCATCTCAGAAAGTAACAATAGGTTCGATTTCAACATTTATAGAAAGCCAACTACAACAGACCAGACTATCCATGAAACTTCACACTACCCATACAACCAGAAACTATCAGCTTGTAACAGTTTTGTACATAGACTGATTTCCCTCCCTCTCAGGAAAGCAAATTTCGAAGAAGAAGTATATACAATTAAATACATAGCCGTAGCTAACGGATATAAAAGCACAATGGTCGATAAATTAATAGACAAATATTTGATCAAATCTGATAAAACCCCAGTAAGCAGTGAAAAAGATTTGTCTGTGCCGAGTACGGGGTTGTCCTTAACAACACTTTGAAGTCGGAAATGTCAAAGAACAACGTCACACTATCTTTAAAACGTCCATTAAACTGTCACACATGATAAGAAATAAAAATACAACAGATAAAAATGATACAGACAGTACAGGAATTTATAAAATTAAATGTGATGATTATCCCAGTTTTTATATTGGCCAAACTTCCCGGTCTTTCAGCACAAGGTTAAAAGAACATTTGCCTAGGAAATTCACCAAATCTGCTTTCGCAAACCATCTGATCAATTGAAAACATAACTACACCGGAATCAATGAAAACTTAGAAATACTCCATATTTGTAAAAAGGACATTACATGAGCACAATAGAAGAATTTGAAATATACCGATCATCTAAAGAGCAACCCCAACATCTCTTAAATAAACTTTCATTCGAATCTAACATAATTTACAAAAAAACAATCGGTATAAGTGGTGACACCGGTGATTTTCGCCCATTTTCGAATGGGCGAAAATCATGGAAGTCCCGGGACCATTGGGTGGCAAAAAGCTATGGGGCTGAGCGACGGGAGAAAAATGTACTTAATAATCTCAAAGGCATTAACTGTAGATAATGTTGGCTCATCACTACCACCAATATTGTAACTGCACGAGTTAGGGAGATCAGGTTATGTCCAATGTGTTGAGAGCGTCATGCCATTTTAGTCCAAATGGATAAGTTGTCAATATAGCAATAGCATCAAGTATTTTCTACCAACACTTTTCTGAGAAAGGTAAATTTTACTCTCACAAAAAGCTGATCTTTACTCAAAACATAAAATCTGTCGAATTGACACTTTTCCATGCTGAAACATTTTGTTAAGATATGTCCACGCATTCAGAGAAATAGGAATAGTAACAATAAAGAAAGAAATAAGACAAAGCTCTTCTAGTAGCAGTGAAAAACCCAAACATTGTCATAGTGAAAACTGAAAACTGCTGCAATCAGAAGCAATCTTCTCGCAGAGCAAAATTTTGTGTTTTAAGTGTTTTCTTCCTTACACAGGACCGTTGGGTTTGGGTTTTTATTTTTTTCTGTTTTTGTAATTTTGATGGGGTGAACAATTCATTTTAAGAAGCTCTTCACTAAGCTTATTGGAACTGTTATTAATTTTAAATTAACTTTATTCAAAATGTCGAATAAATTAAAATTTTATTAATTAAATTCTCCATTGATAAACATCCGAAACATAAAATAACTTAAATTCATGAATATACAAAACTTTTTTATAGTACACATTATCATAACTTATAAACTTTCTTTTCAAACAAATCACCAGATGTACCATAATATTAGAAGCATATGTTTTGTAAACTATATTTTTAAATTACTGTATCAGTTGATAATGGTCTGACGATGTATTCATTGAATATGAAAGGCCTCACAAAATAAAATTTAAATTTTTAATTTATTGGAAATTTTGAAGAAAATTAATTTAAAATTATTAACATCTTAACAAGTTTTATCTTGGAATAGTGCTTATTACCGCTATATTTAAGTTTTGGCTATAAATCCTATTTTGTTCGAGGGTAAAATCTACTTTTTTAAGATGTTGGCAGAAAATACGTGATGCTATACTGACAACTTATCCATTTTTACCAAAATGGTATAGGACACTCTCATGATAATCGACGTATTGTCGGGAGATGACTTGTTGGCCACTGAGGGGAAATTGACATCCGAAACCTACCGGGCAATTGGTTAACTAAGGAATAAAAAAAACTTAGATTGTAGTATTCTACATAAAATCATTTTGTTAAAAAAAGTAAACAATTATCTTTGTTGACAAACCAGCTAGCCTAATTCAATTGATATAAAAACAGCTGACTGCAAAATAAAAGAAATCAACGTAGGGATGCTGTATCTTTTTGGTTTTGTTGATAGCTTGGCGGAATAAAAAAAAAAAAAAAAAAGCAAATTGTTTTGGCCATTGGCATGCTTCAGCTTCCCCCTCACCCCGCAACCCCTTCACTGGCCAACAAGTCATCTCCGGGCAATAATCTGAACCTCCCTAACTTGTGCAGCTACAATACAACTGTTTCAAACTCGCCTGGTCCCCACAAGACACACTGTATAATAAAAATATGTCAAAAGTAAATAATGCAAATTTAAAGGCACAAAAAGAATTATTCAAATTAAAATTTAAACAAGCTGGAAATATAGGTCAGATTTGTGTTACTTTGGCCTTATCACTTCTATCGCAGATAAGCTATGTTGAAGTACGTACTCTAGTAATCCACAAACTTACTCAATTGTGACCTAAATGAAATCCAGCTCATATGCTCTAGGTACAGTTTAACGACCACATTTCTATCCAATGAACAGAGTTCTCAAAAAAGTCATTTCTCCTCAGCGGTAATTGCAATGCTGTCTTTATATGAGCATACTCGTATAAGTCTTTTGTTTAACAACATCTCAGGCTGATATTCATAGATTATTGTTGAACTCAATTTTCGTATGCATTATTTCGTATGAATTATTATACAATAATATTGTAGCATTTAGCATTCAACTATTTATCGTATTAAATCGCTAAGAATATTTTCTTGTATTTTCTATGACAGAGGCATTTTGATTGAGAAATTGTACTATGTACACAAAACGCTTTTAGGAAAACGTCCAAAACCAATCAAACTTTCGTGAATATCCCGGAATCGAACCAGTGACCTCTTCCAAGTCCAAGACGATAACCGTCAGTTAACCGATAACCGAGCTGTTTCTGTAACGCGAAGTCCCTACTTAAATCTCTTTTAACGTTGGGAAGATCTCGAGTAACATTCCTTGATAATGTGTCGATTTTTGCTTTATTAGTTACAGGATATTTCTTCCAATATCAAATCATGGTTAATTACGTTAAGTTACTCCTTAAAAAGGACAGTAAAGTAAGCATCATTGGCATCAAAATTACATAAATTCCCATTCTTGTTTTAATCAAAATCAGATTAAGACTGATGTTAATATGTTATTAAATTTCCAATGAATAAAACCATTCTGAATTGAAACTAAGTATAGATATTTAATTGTGCTTATTCTAAGAGTACCAAGATGTAAGATGGGAACAGGAACACCCCTACATACCAATGTTGTTGGCCTTCACGTTCCTTTGTAAACGGGCCTTGAGTTCCAGTGTTCCTCCCCAATCTCGGTTCTCACTACCACTGCCTGCGTCCTACGTGTTGCTATTTTATCGTTTTGTCAACGTTGTCTTTCCTTGTCAGTTAGTTTTGTTCAATTGCATGTGAGACGCTTGTATCACAGCAGTTGGCTTGTGAAAAGGTTTAGGCCTATTGACGTGTTTTGCTAACTATTTTAATATGATTGTTTGTGTTCAGTTTGATGTTTGATCATAAATCGTAAAATCACACGCTTTTTGTGAAGTTAGTAAAAAATCAAAGTGGCAATGGTTTAAATGTTTACTTTAGAATTGAGGTACTCTCATTAACGATTGAAAGTGAACACAATAAAACTAATTCTGCCATTTTTATGCTGCAAATGCGCGTGCCAAATCAGCACATGGCATTTCTGTAGTTTTATTTGGCGAGTCTATCAAGCGGGGAGGGGGCGCAAATATCTTACGGGCCCATAGCGTATCACATTGGCTACAAACCGCGAACTTATGTCCAGTAATACTTGCCTCAAAAGTCGTGACAGATAACCTGGAACTGACTTGTTGCAATTGCAGTCATATTTTAAAAGAGTCATTTTCGCAGTTGTAAAATTAGTATTCTATAAAATTAATGTATATTGAATGCTTAATGTACTTAATATACCATATACTGTAGTATAAAATAATTATATGTAGCTGTAAAATAGTAATACGTAGAACTGTGTAAAGTTAAAGAGCACAAGATAAGTTATTGGTTTATTACTGCACTGACTTAATTGTTGTAAAATCACACTCCTGAAAACGTCCGCTCACGACTGATATGATGAACATATTGTAAAACAAAATTTCCATCATACTGCACAAAATCTGCATTTTTCCGTCTCATAAGTCGTGCATACCCCTTAAATAATACGCAATGTAAAAATCCGTCCGTATTTGTCTTAGACCAAGGGAAGCTATGTGAATGTTTAAATAGCTATGTATAACCAGTAAGCTATTACTGGACCACGCAAAGTATAAATGAGCGAAAATCATGGAAGTCCCAGGGCCATTGGGTGGCAAAAAGCTATGGAGCCGAGCGACGGGAAACAAAACAGCGCTAAACCAAACCATTGAATGAATACTTGAACTTTACACTAAATTTTTTTCCTTGATATGGTGATTTTTACAGTGTTTATTAGTACAATAAAAAGGGTTACATATAATAATAACGTCCATTTTAATAAAACTTACTTTTTTAATTCAATTCAATAACATCATAAAAGTACGATGCGAGAATTTTTTATTTTTTTTATCAAGTAAAAACTGTCAGCGAATATATTGTAGCCAAGATTCCAAATTTTATTTTTTATTCTAAGCATTTATGTTGTAAAAATAACTATTTAAAAAAAAAGTCTGCAAAACACGAAAGAGCTGTGATTATCCCAGCTTACAAGTTGGTTGCACGAGACGTGAGACAGCCCCCCAGAATTAGTGCTACATATTGCCAGCTCTATCCCGTGCAACATGACGTAGAATAATCATTATAATGATACACGTTAAAATCATTACTAAGATCTTCATTTTAAATAAAGACTGTTAAATTGCCCATATGTAGCACAAATTCTGTCTCACGCCTCGTGCTCGTGCAACCAACTGTCTGAAAGACGCGACATCTAGATTAAGAGGGAGTTAGAGTCAATCCAGATTCCGTCTTTAAGAGCAATGTTAAACGGAAACCAAATAACTTTTTTATTTGTTATCAGAAAATAATGGTTTATAGCTCTAAATAAAGGATTCATCAAGGCGGATTTGATTTGCGATAGGATTTTTTTTAAGTAGAGTTTTTTACTAACTTTAAACAACAAAGCAAGTATTTTACTACTTTTAAAACATTTTCTACGGAATTTTAGAATTATTTACAAAATATCGATCTCGCAAAAGGAACGGTGAATTTAATTGAGCTTCAAACTATTCTGAACCAATCGGACAAAAAATAATGAAATTATATTACATATGCCGGGGACAAGTTTAGCACTGCCCTTATGGAAAATTAATCCAACATGGCGGCACTCCAACGTCCTCTTAACAACACGAATCGCAATCACCATCGTCACAAACCATTGCATAGAGTTAAAGTCACCAACACTTTTCTTTATGATTTTCTTCTTTCTATATGAAGAGTTTTAAAATGTTTACCTCTACCGTTTTATATACACAATCGTTTACAGGGATAAAACAAACACCCATACTTCAATCAAACAGAGGAGAACCCAGCATGAGTCCACGGGTAGCGAACTCATCAGCTCTCGGATGAAAACGTTTTTTATGGAATTAAAAAACACTCTCGCTGCAACGTTCCGTACGCTCAATGTTTTGTAATAACGGCGTGCAGTGTCCATCGTACCTTAAAAAGTGGTCGCTAGTGATAACCCACATTAAAAATACATTTCAGGACTAACCAAATCTGATTAAGTTTCTTTCATAAAAGATCAAAACTGAACTTACTGAAAAAACTGAATCGCGCTTGTTCAGTCTTGAACTCAGATGTTATGCAAATGAATATGCCTGAAATCAGGCCTGACTTTGGACTATAATTTTCTGATCAGCCCTGAACTTCTTGAATCGGATTTATCAGTCCTGATGTTAGAAGTTTTGCCACGGAATCAGGACTGAATTCATGCTTTTAGTTAGATATGAACTCATCAGTCCTGAAGTCAGAGGTTTTTTATTTTGACCTAAATTAATAAGGTTTGACTTAAGACCATAAGGCAAGAGTCTAGTCAAATGAATTTCCTGAATCAGATTTTGTTATTCCTGAAGTCAGAAGATTTGGGTCAGTGTTTTTCAAGCAAAGCACAAGTCCCGCGGAAGTGGAGGGCTAACGCGACGCGGAAAAACAATTGCCACTCAATCAATTGGGAATTTGGAAAGGAAATTTCCGCTCGCCGTCCCTGCACCCGCAGGGTTGCTATATAGGTGTGCACAGGGTAACAGCCTAGAAAAGGCAACGGAAGTCATGTTCGGATGTTTGTAACGATCTTCGTCTGCTCTTCGGGCGTTTCCGGAACCATCCATGCACCTTCCTCACCGCAACTCTGCAGGGTTGCCACGTGTAAGCCGGAAACCAGCTGACACGTGTCTATATCAGCCCTGGGAAAAATCCATGGCGGCCGGACCATCCGGGGCTTCCACTGTAGATCATTAGATGAATTATCCAACCTAAAAAGCTGCTAGATTTCGTAAAATCGGTTGACACAAACCGACAAATTATCAACTTTACTCGCTTACTTGCAAGATGTTATCAGTCGCTATTATACCTTGCGGCTGAGTCAGTCTTTCTACCTCACAATTTGCTGTTAACTGACGCAGAGCAACCTTATCAGAAAATAGCAATCTTAGCAATAGTGCCAACTACGGCATTTAAAGTTCCTCAAATTTATATAAAGGATTAGGTCTACTAATTAATGTTTTAGTTTCTCCTTAAACAATTTCATGCAATCTATGTCTCTCAGTTCCACAGGTAGTCTTAATAACAACTTTGCACCCGTGCATGATTTTTTTTAGTTCAAGCCTGTGGGTTTCAATGGTAATTTGATTTCTGTTTCTCGTGAAATATTTATGACTATCCCCCAGTCTAGAAACTAAATTATTTTTGCTTAATTTATTTACATGAAGTATTGAGTGAAAAGCATACAAACTGTAAACGGTCATTATGCCTAAATCAGAAAAATGTTGGAGAACAGAAACATCAAAATTTAGATTCAACATGGTTCGGATTGCCCTTTTTTGAAGAAGAAGAATTCTAGCCAAATTCTGTTTTTATGTGCCCCCATAGATTGCAATACCAAAACTAATTGAGGATTTTATAAGTGAAAAATAAATTACTTTTAATGCGTTTAATGAGCAGAATTTGGACATCCTGTGTAATGCATACAACCCACAGGTTACTTTATTAACTACGTTATTCCATGACAAATTTTCATCTAACATTTAACCTAAAAATTTCGTAGACCTTACTTTTTCCAAAGAATGGTCATTTTTTATTACTGGATCTATTGAAATTTTACTTTCGCCTGCATTGAAAACAATAAAATCGGTTTTACTGGTGTTTAATAAAAGTTTATGATTATTTTAAAAATAGTTTTTGCCCGATAAACTTGAAGAAGCATTAATTTACAAATTATTCAATGCACTACTACTAATTTTTAAACTTGCATCATCGGCATAAAGAAAAAGAGTAATTTTCAAGCCTGAAGACATAAAATCATCCCTCCGAAGAGGTCGTCAAGAGGTTTAAAAACACATACATCACTCATGACGAACAGACAAAAAAAACGACAAACATACAAAACACTTGGCCAAAAAACTTATCAACATTAATCTTGAATAATCTCACGGTAAACACAATAAACGCTGTTTTTTAAATTATTAAATTGATGGTTAATATGTGACCTAAGCAGGAAAGTTAAACTGATGCAAAATGTTTTTCATCACACTACATCGATATCACCTGTTTTCGACCCTCACTTCTACCAACGAAACACCTGTTTTGCCGGCCTAGGGTGGTAATGGAAACTGTAACAGAGAAATCTAGAATATTAGTTGGTATTTAACAACAAATAACGAATCAGTGACGTAGTTAGTAGTTCAGCTGATAGCAATTGTTAAATATGTATGACGTAGATGAGAAAATAGTGCTTTTCCATTTTAATCAGCTGTGGTCACTTACCGTTAGAGTACATACATACATACATAAATCCTTGTTCGTCGTCTCGATTGACCAGCTCTTGGTATGAGACCTGTCAGTTTTCTTCAGCTTCACTTCAACTAGCTCCACTTATTCAGTAGTTGTCATGGCGGAATGGTAAAAGGTTAAACTTTAGGCAAGGTTAGGGTTAGATTAGGTTAGGCTGAAGGAGGTTGTATCAGTAATATCAGGAGTATCAGTTTTGGTGGCCTTAGCTGATGTGAAGTGGTTGCCTAGCAACCAGAAACTCAAGCAGTACATCTCGCTAGGTTAGTTGAAGTTGAGGTTATGTTTTGTTTGTTATGAACGAAAATGTAATTTTTTCACTTGTTTAGAATTTATTTAATTGTGTAGTGTGATGAAAAATATTGTTCACAACTCGGGCCGAAAACGTTTTGCCAACCCTCGATCGTTTCAAGTTCTCGACTTCGTCTCGAACTTGAATCACGATCTCGGGGCCGGCAAAACGCCACCTTCGGACCTTGTGACGAAATATACTATACCATTCATCACATTTTAACAAGTTTTTCGTCATTTCAAGCAGTAAAAATAGATAATCCATTATAAATTAAACAGCGTTCACATCACTCACCGTGTTCTAAAACTCTCTTATGTCTCTTGTTGCAGGAAAGAAAAAAGAAGTGCCTCTATTCGACACATATAGCTGTGTTGGAAAAGACCTGCGAGATGGAGCAAAACGAAGTCAAAGGTATTGTGAATCAAACGTTTTTAATATTACAAATTTTGTTCGCATTCATCATCATTCTTCTCAATCATGAGAAACGAGTATTTAACATGACATAAAAGTATGGACAAGTTGTTAGTTGCAAGTTTTATTGTTCAATTAGACAACATTAGATTACACAAAGCTTAAACTAACTATAAAATAAAAAGAAAACAACAATTCTACATCTTTGCTCAAAATTTTACAATGGTATGATCAGAAATTAAACATCATGAATCTGTCAAAGAATTTTGATCAGTGGAAAGAGTTGGTGTTTTGTTTCTTATTCTCTTCTGAGTTGTAATTATGATCGTCTTATCAGCAGCATATTCGATTCATATTTTTTATGAAATTTGACAGGTGAGGCTAATATGTTAGATGAGGATTGTCCATGAACATGTTGCGAGCGTGTGGCTGAAATGATGAGAGATGATTGAGAAAAACAGAAGAATGCCCGATCTGTCTCTTTGTTGAGTCCGTTTTAACGAAATTGTTCAGTACATATTGATATTTCAAAACTAAAAACCTAGGTAGAACTTCAAGGTTGGAAGCTGAGAAGATAGCTTCCAGATTTTGTACAGTCTATTTTAAACTCCTCGCCACAGAAACTTCTTATAAGATTCTACATGATCTATTGTTGTATGCATGTCGTAATGATGGAAATTGAGAATCAAATTGTACTACCGTTTAGTTCCAAATTGGTACTAAATGGTGTCACAGAGGGAAAATGAGGTATCAGATAACTGACACATCTGATACATACTTTCTCCTAATAATATAAAAAAGGTGTTAAAAGCCTCCAAACATTAATGTCTTGATGGCTAAGTTGGATAGCTACCAGCTGAGCAGCACGAGTGCAAAAATCAAGTGACTTCGTGTAATCACGTCGTGATGATCACGACGAAATTTGCAAGATGGATTTTGTTAGATCCCTGTATTAGGATATGACTATGGCCTGCTAAGAAGGGTTGAAACCCGGGTCATCCACCAAAGGATTGAGGAGGAACTGAAACGGAACAGATTCGTAAACCACTTTTGTTAATCTATTCAGTTTTGGACGCTTATTCACAATGAATAAACTACGATATCTAATTTTCCTACATAACAATAAAGTACAAATACTCACGCTTTAGACCTCGGGGCCCAATACTACCTTAGCAGACCACCTCAGAGTAGACCAGAGACCACAGAACTTAATAGACTGGCCGAAGCGAACTCAAGGGTGAAGCCGACGTCTGATCCAGTTACAACTCCTATATGGCGGACGCGGCGATGAGTCACCCTAGTGCCTTACCCTCCCGGGGCAGCCACAACCTAGCCAAAACCCTAGGCAGGTTGTTTAACGCTTAAACTAGTGCGACATTCCCACAAATTGTGTGGGAAATGGGTGCTTCAGCAAGGTTGGGCTGGAGGTATCACTTACCGTAGACAAGTTTGAGCTCATATCAGTGACTGACTTAAGAGAGAGTTGGAGTGCCACCATGTTTGATTTATTTCCTAAAAGAGCAAAGCTAAACCTATATTCTCAATTTATCATATTATTTCTTTATTTTTTGTCCGGGTTGATTTAGAATGAATTGTGTTTGAATCTAAGTTAAATTTACCGCGCCTTTAAAACGGTTCCGATCGAGACCAAATTTGGAAGAGATGTGTAATCCTACTTTATTTGGATGAGTTTGTCAACCAGATATATCGACCTACCAGAAGGGGTAGTTTGGGGGGGGGGGGTTTGTACCCCAAAATGGGGGTTTTTTAGTTATTAGTATGTAGTTAAAAAAAAAAAAATAATTAAAATTTTTACAATTGGAATTAGCTTAAAACACACAATTTAGTATATTGAAGCTTTTGATCTCCAATGGTTCCCGAGATATTAAAAAGTCTTAGTACATTTTATTGTATGGGGCTCCAATGTTAATCTTATGGAGAATAGTATGTGATTATATTTCACTTATTTACCAATATTTTTGGATGAAACTTGGTATTTATCTTCATTTGGTTGAGATCCATCCGTTTATGGTAAAATAAGTCTTCCAGATGCAAGTCTTCCCTTCATTAACCAGAACAATTTTTTGTTTCACTTTTATTTACTACTTCACATTACACATTCATACAGGAACATATGACAGAAATGATTGCTGAGGTGGCCAAAATACATAACAATTTAATTTATGTTAGACTAGGTTATATCAACCCATTATGAAACAAACATGGTAAGTTACTTTGGTAGGTTAAAATAATTAAATGTAGGTGTTTTTCATCGTCGTTGTGGTAGGTCAGTTGCTAGGGGAGATGCCCTGGCTAGCCGTTGTCTACAAGTGCGAGATGGAAAATATCAAAGCAACAACGATAGCGGATCACTTTAAGAAGTTTCTATATTACTTTTAAAACCCTCCAGTAATTAGAGAACGTATTTTATTCAGCTGGAGTAAATATAAATATTATAAGAATTATTGTGAAAATAAGATATTTTAAACTATTAATATATTTAGAGAGACACAACACCTTTAATCAAACAAGTTACTACGCCTAATATCAGATTAAAGATCGAAACTAATAGAATATTGGTTAAATGAATAATTTAACAAATAAATTACGACAAATATTTTACTTTATTAAAAATTTATTTAACTGAAGTTTGGACTCTATAATATCTATCAGTTATTAAATAAGAGTTTGTTAAGGTTGTGCATCCAAAAATTTTTTTCAATTTTTTTGCCTTAAACTACTTCTTACGTTGTAACTATCGCGTACAATTTTTATTATTTTTATTATATTTTATTATTATTATTATTATTATTATTTGACTACTGAATGGCTATTAACGTCAGAAGTACTGAAATATGAGTATTTTGGTACAATAGGGGGAAACCGGGGCAAAACAGAACCACGGGGCAAAACAGAACCACGGGGCAAAACAGAACCCCCCTAATTTTTCCCCCATTCGGTGGTGCAGACTGGTGGAAACTCCTGGAACTTCATAAAACACCCTACTGCGCATGTCCAAACTATCAAAGCCCACAAGAGTCGGCTCCAGACGTATTTCATACACGTTCTTGGTTTTTGAAGACTATGTTGTAATTGTATCGTGTTTTCTCCTTAAGGTAAGTCAAATAAGTTATTGATATATTAGTATAATCACTGATATTTCTTTAATAATACTTTTAGGCTGTTCATTCATGTGCTTGAATAACTGTTCCTGCGTGTCTAACCGAGTATTAGAACAGTTCTAGGTTGACGTCTACACGTGGGGCATAATGGACCGGGGCAAAATGGAACCGGGTTCCGTTTTGCCCCGGTATATAATTTACATATTACAGTGCTAATGTAATCTCATTTATATGGTAAGTGTGGTGAAATTAGAAGGAATTTTCATAGTTAAAGCCAAAAAATCGTTGTTTTACTATGTTTCAGGTGGTGAGAAATTACACCCTTAAGTCCACAGACAAGAATGGTTTCTAGGCAGTTTGAAGATGGCTGTAGATGCAGTAATAAAAAATAAACTGGACTAAAGAAAGCTGCAGCACAATTTAATGTTCCAAAAACTACAATAAGTTACAACTACAAAACATATATATTTTTTACACCTCACTGAATGCTTGAGAGTTTAAGATATTAGCCTACATAAAACCAGGTACCGTTTTGCCCCGGAGCCGGGGCAAAACAGACCACTTGACATTGTTTACTAAAATTGTTATAACATTTTATGTGGTAATCATAGGTGCGTTTTGAGATACTCTATGTATGGACAAGTAAATAAACATTATAGAGATACATTTTTGAACGTCTCTGAGTATTATTTTTCATTTTATATCCATCCAAACCTTAAGTATTCCGTTTTGCCCCGGTTTCCCCACTCACAAGAAACTTATTTCGTCTATAGAGCTGAAAGTTCGGAAGAGTATGGAATTATTTCCATACACATTCTCGTTGTCGCTTTATAATATTTGAAATTAGTTCACAGATTCGTTGCGTTAATGAAATAATACGAATAAATAAAAAATAAACAACTCCATATGAATAAATCAACAAATTATTTATTCGTGTTTCACGACAAATTATTCGTACACCCATTAATCTTGGATTTTTTGTAATTATCATCGCAGCAAACCTGCATACCTCTTTTCCCATGTTAATTATAGGAGGGCTTCATATGGTCGAGATACATTTTTATGCTAAAAAAAAACAATTTTCAGTGTTCCCCTTGGTAGGATACCTGTATACTCTTTTTGCTTGAATCTTTTATTTGGCAGCAAACCTTCTTTCCATGTTTTATATGAGGAAAATGAAAAATAGCAATTTTCATTGGAAATTCACTGAGTACGCAGGTCGACTACGACGGGGGTATTTGTTTGGCTTATTTTTCACCAAATGCTAAACTAGAAACATTCAGTATTTTTTTTCAATTTCATTGTTAGTAGTTATGAGGCTAAAATAGTTTTGCTGAGGGATTTTAATCTGCCGGTATATGGTCGTAATTTTAATTTTGTATCTGGAAACGCATGTTGAAAGTACTGTCAAATTCTCTGAGTCTAAACAACCTTCAAAAGATTATCAATATAATTAATTTCAAGGGTAAAATCTTTGACCTAGTCATAAGCAATATCACATATATGAAGGTGGTCCGATGTTTATCTCTACAGGAATGCGGCGCCACTCCAGTCACGACGTCCAGTGCGGACGTGTCCAGTCACGAGTTTTTTTATCTTATCGCTTGAGATTGCGTAACGAGACTAGGTACAGTTTTCGCCGAACTGATTTATTCCCTCTTTATCGCACTTTAGTTTCAATTATCTTAAACGAATTGAAAGGGTAGACATTGCCGTTGAAAGATTTTATGAATTAATTATTTTTTAAGAGGTTGGCTGACCTCTTTTTGCCTTACTTTGCCCCGTCCACATAGATTATGTGCATGGATCGTATTAAACAAAGTAAGTGGGTGAGCCGCTACAGTACAAAGAGAATGGTACTAATAAAAGTCACTGGCAGAACGCGGATTCGAACACACGACCTGCCATGGTCTCGAAGTCCGGCGCGCTAACCACTACCCCACCGACTCACCCAAAAATATACTCAAGACATTTATTGCCAACAAAAATGTTCACATTTTCAAAATACAGTACCATCCACAGTGGTTTACAGTAGATATAATTAAATATAATTACTGTGTAGATGTAATTATAATACAGGGGTTTATTATTATAATTGGAGTTTTTTTAATTAAAAAATAAATTCCAAGACTCAAATATAAACCTACCGAAGATCATACTTACTATCAGCAATTTTCAAATTTACGAGCTCGTCTAAAAAGATATATTAAAACCGCAAACGGCAATTAAGCATTAGAGGTGGAGAGCAAAATAGAATTTAATTCAACTCATTCCTGTAAATTTATTCAAAATAAAGCAAAACACCTCAATGATATCCAGTCATGAATTTTAGAGGTATAGATATAATTAATGGAGTGGAATTAGTTAGTGATTTTAAATCATACTCGTGTATGATTTAAAATGATTTAGTGTAATGGCTCGGTACACTCAAGTTATATATGTTAACAATCCCCCTTTCCTGACCGAAGTTCTGCGAAGCCTCGCCATGCTAGTTGTGGATCATCTATTTCTCAATACATTTCTGAACTTGATGTTCGTAAGGAAATTGTATCTTTGAAATCATATCGCATAACTGGCCCAGACCATTGCCTTAGTTTTTGTTTAAATGCTGTGTTGACATTTTTGTAAATCCCTTGTGTTTCACTTTTAATTTGATTTTTAAAACCTCTAAATTTCTAGAAAAGTGGAAAGTATCTAAAGTTATTCCTATTTCAAAAATGTCCAAACACAATGTAATAGAACAGTATAGACCAATATCTATTTGGAAACCAATATGATTAATTTTACTGATTTTGTTTCTAAAGGCTTGGATTCACAGGTACAATCTGATGTAACTTATTTAGATCTGGCCGAGGCGTTTGACAGAGTGAACCATAAGGTGTTATTTAACAAGCTTAATTTTTATGGGGTTTTCGATAATTTAATCAAACTTTTTGCAAGTTACCTTTGCTCGAGAAAACAATACGTTTCCTTCCAGCGATATAAATGCAATAGCTTCATTGTGGAATCAGAGGTTCCCCGAGGGTCAAACATGTTCCCTAGTCTATTTAATACTGTATAATAATTAATGACATAGGAAAAACGGTAAATATGTAATGTTAACAGAGACCAAAGGCTGAGATATCACATCTACCACCTGTTTCAGCCATGATGAGGACATGCCATAAAAGTCTGGGCTGTCTGAAGTCTTAAAAATTAGCCACGATGAGATCAACTTCATCAGCCGAAATAGCTTCCCATGAAGCAAGGGTACCCTCAACAGTTAGATTAACAACCCACTGTATGTGGAACATTTATGTAATTTCATCTACAGACTCAATAAAAATAGTTAAAGTTATTTATTTAATTATTGATTTGATTTATTGGCTGTAATACAGATTACAAAAACCAGTTACATTACAGCAGTACACTCAAATTAATTATTTATCATGGAAATAAGTCCTCCGCTTCATTTAAACAAACACATCCACTCCTCAATTGAGAAGAAAAACAATAGCTGTCTCTTGGAAAAACAAAACAGAAAAATACTCAATTTACAATTTAAGTCTTAAGTTACTAGGAAAAAACAACAGGAAATATACAAGGTAGTGAAAGCACAAACAGATTAACAATTACCCTTCTACGAAAATTTATTAATAAATTCTCTAGTTTTCAACATTTCCATTTAAAAATTTTTTACTATCCGTAAATTATGTCAGGATAGTCTGATCCGAGAGGTATGGCATTATAGGATCTCATACCTAGCAAGATAAGGCGCCATGCACTACTGCTCTAGACCTAGGTTATAGTACCACCCAGACGGGCTACAGCCGATACACTTAGGCATTTTAATTATAGTTCTGTAGTGCGGAATGAGTGCGGATAGTCTGTATATAGTTGAAGGGGTTGGTAGGTAATTCTGGGGAGATAACAGGGAAATATTGGAAAAGTAATAGAACGGGGAACGGAAGCAAGGACAGAGGAACCGCTCTTCCGGTCGAATGTCCCCGTGAAGCCACCCCCTAGCAGTTCTTCTGATTGGTGAGTGGGCGTTCCCCACCAAATAATATCATAATTTTTTAATTGTACCACTGAGAAATTGTATCACTCAGACATTGTACCGCCCAGAAGGCCTCCCACAAAATCATATGACCTTTAAGTGACATCCTTCAAAAATGAACTCATTCAACAGTTCAACCTTTATCTTAATAGTTCTTTAATTTTCACAGACAAGGATGAGCTCAAAGTGGACTTTGTGAAAATATTGCCGGTGGAGTTGGCAGAGAAGATATTCCTGTGTTTGTCACCCAGGGACCTGGCAGCCTGTTCGGCCGTCTGCTCGTCGTGGAGGGAAGCAACCAACAGCAACAGGGTAAATGCAAGCTTTGTTGCCATTTTGTTCCATTTAACCCAAAACTAAGAAATGTTCCAAATAATTCAAACTTATTCCACTAATTTCAGACTACTTCGAACTATTTCAAGTTGATTGATAGTGTAGAGAAAATTTTTATTTATGAATTTTGTTGTTTTATATGGTCATAATGGAATATTTGTTGGTGAAACGGTTTAAGCGAATTTCCCTATAGGGAATACTCTATTAAGGGAAGGCTTAAGCCCGAGAACATTTTTTTAGGTCTCCAAAAACACCGCCCATTTAAACCATTTAAAAAGGATAAAATTTAGAAGTTTGTATTGTGCATGGTTGTATTAAGATCATATTTGGTATAACCTTTTATGGAGCAAATTAAAATCATTTTTGACCCTCAAGGAATATTACAGCGTCCAGGAGTTTAACTAAAAAGTATTCTTATCTGTTAAAAACTGAGGTGTGATTTAATTTTAATTATATTTATCACTGATTGTTGTATGTTGAAACCAACAACCAACTGACCATTTGTCTATGCTATTGGTATAGTTTTATGACGAATAAACGTTCTTGATTCTTAATAAAAGTGTTTAATACAATTATGTAGGCCTAAATATTAGTTTCTTAAGAGCATAATAATTCATGAGATTATTACTGAATCTTTGGTTGATTGAACAAAAAGGAAACGATTTATTGGAAATTCATTGAGTAGGCCTACTCAGGTCTGGTGCGAAGGGGTTTTTTAATTTTGTGAGTTGTGGTTAAATCATGTTTACTCATGTTTTGTTTCAGGTCTGGGGATTTCTGTGTGAGAAAAATGGTTGGAAGGATGATTTAGACCCTAAAATCTCACATTTTTACAGAGCGCACAAACAATTTAGGAAAATGGAACATTCTACAAATGATGCCTTGTCAAATATTACAACAATGTGTCAGAAGCGACTACTGTTTAACAAGCATTCTTGGCTTAGAAGGAATTTTCGTGAAGGGATATATTTAAGAAAAAATATCTTCAACACACCTGAGGCCTGTCTGCACCTAGAACCGATTTGCTGTGATGGAAGATATGTGATATTTGATGAGAAGAAAGTATCAAATAATGAAATCTCGATAGGAGTGTGGTCAATGGATGGTGATCCATCCAGGATCTGTGACCTGCCCCTGTCGAGCCAAGTCAGGTCGGTCGACGACATAGCGTTTGATCATGCAACAATAGCTTTGGCTGAGGCAGGTATAATCACTGTCTTCCAGTTGAAAAACGAAATATTTGAAAAGTCATTTGAGAAGAGGGAACTTAAGGGACTCGAACCGAAAAACAACCTAATCAGAGATCTGAAACCTGTTACTGCACATTTGAAGATTACAAATGATTTTATTATTTGTGTCCCCAATCACTCGCACAGCACAGTGGATTCCATCCCGATTTTATTTTGGGATAGAGTTACAGGCACTTTGAAGCACACATTGAGTTTTGATTTTACGTATCACCAAATATCAAATCCCATTTGGTTCAAAGATTCTTGCTACCTAAGTCTAACCAACGAGTCGGAAATGTCATATCAGATTGTGGAGTTTGGAATAAAAACTCCATCGTGGAAAGAATTCACACAGAGTGTACCCAAGGAAGTAGAACAGGTTGTTGTTGGGGAGAAGTATGTTCTAGCAGTGACAAAAAGAAACAGTGATGGATTAGCAGGAGATGCAATCACTGAAAAAAAGCTGTGGCTATGGAACCGAGTCACAGGATCTCATCTCAAGACAATTTACTTGTATGGGAAAGGCTTCACGTTCCATGATGACTACTTAGTATACTACAGTAAAACTTCATCAATGAAAATATTTACTGTAAAAGTTACAGACAGTGATAGATCCCATGATTTAGAGGTCCCCGGTCCAGTGACGACTGTTCGAGTGTCTCCACATCCTGGAATCATTGTTATAAGCAAGGCCAAGTGAGTTTTTTCTATAATAACTAACATTAGTTAACAATTAATTGATTAATTTAATTGGGCTCATATTGTGCTATTTCACTAGAATTCTACCTTCACTTCTAAAAATTGTGGGTAGTGTAATTAATGTGACCATCATTATATTATTTATTGCGCTTAACATTTTTACATAATGTAAAATGAACATTGACGTAAAAGACCTAAATCTAATCTTAGGACAATAACAAACACAATAAAAGTACTGTATCTCTATAAAAGGCTTTTGTCGGAAATTCCTCCACACTTTCGTGAAATTTTCCAATAAATACTTCAATGTTTTTAAAGGTGTAATGATGCTCTAACAAGTAACACTTTTATATATTAAAGGATTTTGATATCAATTTTGAGAAACATGTACCGTTATGTCGGATGTAACACAAGTTGTTTAAGCTTTCTTAGAACTCAAAACTCCCACAACCATATACTTAATTGAAAGCTTTTGACGTGACAGCTCCAGAAAAATTGACGATATCCTCCGAAACTTCAATCGGCTCCGCCCCACAAGTCTTTAAGGTTACCAATTTTCTTTTGGGAGTGAAATTCTAGTGATAAGTACATAATTAAATTTAGGGATATTGATTTATAAACAGTTATCTTTAAAGTATTGAGGGAGGATTGGTAAAAAAAACTAAATAAAAAACCTAAAGGATATTATAGACTTGAGGCGATTGAACGCAGCGAACAAGCTCGCCTAAAAGTTCAATCAGTTTCCTCGGGTTGGAATTGCAATCTGAGTACCGTTGTGAAGTACTGGTAAGTTAGCTAGTTTGTGATTACAGTAATAATAATACAGTATTACTAGTAACATCATAAATAGGTACATTATTTAACCACATACAAACTAGTTTCATAAAGCAATTTTTATGATAGTCCTAAGGTTCTTGACCTACGAGAGCTTGGCATTTGACGAATTATTGTCGTGACATTATTCGAATAATAATAATAATATTCGGATACAATTTGTCGTGGTAATATTCGAACTGCGCAATCCGAATATTACATGAATGTTCAAGTACAATGTTTTAGTTTGCTTATGTGCCTTACCTCAAATGCTAATTGACTTATTCTATTATGAGTTGAAGTGTTGAGTTTTTATTCTTATACCGAAGGAAGATATAAATAAAATAGTGCTATCTAATAAGAGTTATAATTTACACTGACATATCCTCGATTTCAGTTGGCTCCTTATCTTTACTATATTTTGGTATAGTTGTTATAGGTAGAGCCTATAACAACTATACCAAAATATAGTAAAGATAAGGAGAATTTTACTCTTATTCAAATTCATTTCTTGAGCCGTTAAGTTTGGTAAATAATTTTCTAAGTCACTTAAAGCTAATAGGCCTAATAATAACAAATCGACTGTCACGGCGAAGTTTAAAATACACACTTTTTTGACACACTTTTTTTTGACACACTTATTTTTGACGACCCTGTTGGTATTGTTGGTCGTAAACCAGTAGTATTCAGCCTTTAAGCCACTACTGAGATGTTTGGAATTTGGAACATTAGCTTCCATCGTGTTCTTTGATCTCACTCATGGCTTAAAGGAATTCATAATACTGTGCTACTATCGTGTTCTTATTTGTTTCTAAGCAACATTCAATGTTTCTGTCACAGGGGGAGCATAGAGGTGTGGGACTGGCGCCTGGGCTGCCGGCTGTACACCATCTCCTTGGGGGAGTTCTACGGTAGAGGACTGTGGGTAGACGACAAGTCTATCATGGTGTACCCCAAGGGACCCGAATCCACTGCCTTCCACCGTGGCGGCCTGCTGCTACTTAGCTTCTGGTGACCTTCCATCGTGGCGGCCTGCTGCTACTTAGCTTCTGGTGACCTTCCACCGTGGCGGCCTGCTGCTACTTAGCTTCTGGTGACCTTCCACCGTGGCGGCCTGCTGCTACTTAGCTTCTGGTGACCTTCCACCGTGGCGGCCTGCTGCTACTTAGCTTCTGGTGATCTTCCATCGTGGCTGCCTGCTGCTACTTAGCTTCTGGTGACCTTCCATCGTGGCGGCCTGCTGCTATTTAGCTTCTGGTGACCTTCCATCGTGGCGGCCTGCTGCTACTTAGCTTCTGGTGACCTTCCATCGTGGCGGCCTGCTGCTATTTAGCTTCTGGTGACCTTCCACCGTGGCGGCCTGCTGCTACTTAGCTTCTGGTGATCTTCCATCGTGGCGGCCTGCTGCTACTTAGCTTCTGGTGACCTTCCACCGTGGCGGCCTGCTGCTACTTAGCTTCTGGTGACCTTCCACCGTGGCGGCTCTGGTGACCTTCGACCGTGGCGGCCTGCTGCTTCTTAGTTTCCGGTGACTGTGTTTCCGGAACATCTGAAGATAATAGCTTGACTATCATATGGCCTCCCATGCATAAAAGTATATTGGTGTTTTGTTATTATGTAAAATGTATTACTATGTCAAAATTGTGTTACTTCATAGCTTTTCTTTTTTCTGGACTTGTGTATGTGGCTATAAAATCAAATCGAGTTTTTATTATAAGTTGTTGCTAGGTAATTTTGAATATGCGAATAGGCCTAAGGATGTTTTAGTCGCTTTATTGACTGCTGAGTATAAACTCATATTTATGTATGTCAAAATAAAATTGTAAAAGTTTCAGAACATTAGATTTTAGACTAAAGTGCCTCTTTGTCAACATTACAACACTAGCTCGGACCTCGGACTCTTTCCGATAATGTCTGCTACTGACTGATAGTCACACACGCTTGTGTTGTTCGCTCTAGATTAAAAAAATGCCAAAAGTGCATTACATTACAATACATTCGTACCTTTCATACCTTACATTCTCATTATATTTTGTAATGTAAAGCAACACTTCATATAGTATTAGGATCGAGTGTGCCCTTACCCTATGGACTACAATTTTGTTTCGCAATTCACTATTTACGCTTATTACTGTCGACTTTGGGCGCTTTTTACCGCTGATGAGAAAAAAAACGGTGTACAAAATACGTTGATAGACATAATTACTATAAATAGTCAGCAGATGATGTAACTTTTTTCCTTTTCTGGTGAATATTATAAAACAAATTTAATATGTTTATGAGTCGTACAACTCAGAAGGCTAAAACTTGGCTAAAACTAAATAAATCTAGCAAGTCTTTACTTAATATTAATAAAAATTCAAATATACATTTTTACGGACAAATACTACTGTAAAATTTGTCAAATCAAAGTATTAACTCTAAAAGTTAACTTTTGTTGATTGTTTTGTCAATCTTCTTGGTGTTAATATTGCAAGCCTTCATGGCATTTTGAGTTTGAAGAACTGTGAAAAAATGGCCGTCTTGATCTATGTAATTAGACATCTAAGAGATTGTTTACATGTTGATTATTTGAGGAATGTTCCGTTATTTATTAGTTTAATGACTTACTGGGTGTTGTATTGGGGTAAAGGTACCCAAGTCTCGAGTGATTTACTTTTACAAAAAAAGCATTGAGGATTATAATGTTTTGTAACTAACACGAACATTGTAAACAATTGTTTGTCCAAGAATATATTTTTACTTATTGTAAATCAGTTATTTTTTTTTTGTAATATACACCACAGAAAACCTCAATAACCCAACTTTAAATCACCATGTTTACAATCACTGCATAAGAAACAGATCTCATATTTATAAGTTTTCTAGTCTTTGCAAAAAACCCTTTTAAAGAAATAGGAATAACCATTTTTAACACACTATCAGTAAATGCTCGTGTTGTATGTAATGTTAAGTTCAAAAAGTCTGCCCACGTATGATTGTTGACAAACCCTATATATAAACTAACATAAATTTCTGATTTCAATTTAGTTCATTGCGTTTTTATAAACGGAGCAGCAAAAATTGATGACTCAGAGGATAAATTCCCGTGCTCATGAGACAATTGATTTGCAGGCTCAAACAAGCCGTCTTCTCTACCCTATAAACAGTCAACCAACTCCTGACTGACCCATCATGTTCCTCCGCACGGGGTTTCTCTACCCGGAAATTGGCAAACTCCTGTTGTACAGAACATGAATGGATTGTGAGGCAAGGATTTCTCATAGTAGACTTAAGAGTCATCTTCACCTTTGGGCCGGTAGTCCATTGTTGCGCAGTCGGCAATGTTAACCATACGACTTTTATGCTAAAACATGGTATTTTATTCCCCTGTTTCGGACGCCGTTTTTCAACCGATTTTCTTTAAACTTGGTAAGTGATTAGTTGAATAGTTATATTAGGCCCCTCATGCCTCGAAATTTTGAAAATTAAAAAAAAATATTACTCTCTGTGACGTTGCAAAGTAACTCGATTTTCCTTAGTATTATTTGTAAAATTTTCAAAATTTCGAAGTATGAGGGGCCTTATATAACTAACTAAACACTTACCAAGTTTAAAGAAAATCGGTTGTAAAACGGCGTCCGAAACAGGGGAATAAAATACCATGTTTTGCATTAAAAGCCGTATGGTTAAACATTGCCGACTGCGCAACAATGGGCTTACCACTTATTGTGAAAATTTGGCAGCTGATATAAACCAATTGTTGTCCTGTGACGGTTGTGTTGTGGCCGTGACGCGTGCGAGGCGGGCTCGCCTACGCGCGATAAGCGGCGGGCGATAGCGGTCTAGCCGCGCCGCGCGTCGCGATATCGACATGCGCGTTGGAGCTGCGCGCGGGCCCGAGCAACAGGCTGTCCCGAGCATGTGCTCGTGCTCCCTACAACACTAACACGTAAGTAGACCTGTTAATGTCCTATAATAATATTGTGTCATCACATCGCTGTCATACACTCACCATTTCCTGGTGTAGAGTCTGGCTTAAGTTGGAACTGAATTGACTTGCGTACACTCACATAACTAGGCCTATAGCACTTTAGGGATTAACTTACTGAGAGTGTACAATCTGTGTACATTGTGCCTGTAAACAAGAATGAAACATTGTTGAAATTCCTGGAGATGGAGTTAAGGGGGATATACTTCAAAGATATTTTTACACTTATGGTGGTTATTTTGTTTTATTGATTTTAAAATAAATTTGTAATTAACAACTAAGGTTGTGCAGTTGGTTAAGAGCAATGACCTTACCACTCTTATGTTTCTAGTGGTGTACAATATCACATATTGGGCCATCTGGGATGGAGATTTCGACAACCTTAACCTCATTTAAGAGTCTGTGTTTTGTGCTGTTAAACTTTTTAACACTAAGTACTGTCAAAACCAAGTGTTCCATAATACCATACAAATACAAAATAAAACACACTTTTAATAGAAATTATGGACATTTTTAAAGTTAAATACACAAGGCAATAATAAATAAGTCAACATTTGTAGTTTATCAGTTTGTTTTAGCTACTGAATAACTTATAAGCACTAAATAATGTGTATAAATAAATAAATAAGCACCTTAATTTGACATTATAGCGCAATGAAAACTATTTATTTTCACTATGAAAGCTGTTTTTGTTAATCCACTTTTGGTTGGTCATAAATCCCTATAACCTTTGTAGTATTTTTCTAAGCCAAAAAGCTATATAGCTGGAAATATGGTAAATCTTGTCGATTTTACTATACTTTTATTCCATTAAATCTTTTGTCTGATGAACGTATTTTCGATTTTATTTCATTTTAGTTTCACCCAGAAAAGCTCAGGACCATTGTAACTTTTGTTAACATTCCTTGACTAGTCAAGCCATCAAAGTTGTCGAACTACATCAAGCGACAGTTTTCAAGGAGCCTCAATTTTGTATGAAATTTTGTGTTAATATGTCGTAGATTTTTTATATTTTTTATTTAATTTTGAAACTGTGTGATCGGGGTTTATGGTTTTCTTCGGCTTCACCATATGGCCCCAAAGGTATTTTTGCCCTTAACTTTTTTTTACTATACACTTTATTTCCATCAATTGATTGTAAAATATAATTCGGATCTTTAACTTTGCTTGATTGGTTACTGATAAAAAATATAAACATATGTTTTCGTTTCATGGGAAATAAACCTAACGTTGTTGTACTGTTTATATACCTATAAGTCGATAGTATTATTTTCTCCAGGTGGGTATTAACTAATAGTTGCTCATAACATCCTCATGACGTTAAACCTGCATACTAAGCACTATGATGTTTTAGGGAAAGTATACAATTTCTCAATTTCATCGGAATTCGTTGGGTAAGCAGTGGCTGAGATCATTTGTAATTTTGCTCTCAAGTAGTCCTATGTATCGTGTGTAAGATGAAAAGATACTTGAAAAAATATTATTGTTAATATTGTTCTTTTGTTCATTTTGAAAAACCAACAGTGTTTTATTTGAAAATGGAGCATCTAGCGGTTTGTATTAAGTACGCTCTAACCAATATTCCATACAAAATCAGAAGTCTGGCAACTGATATTCTTTATGAGATAATGTCAACAGGTTGTACATATTTTACGTTAAAACATAGTCCCTTTTTTCCTATAACTTATTATTTATTTCTACTTTTAACATCTTATTCAAACTAAAAAGTAAGTCGTGGACTGAGCATTTTCTCGGCAAAATATACAATTACTTTGTAGTAACAATTTTGGTAGTCACATACCCCGGAATGCCAAAAAAATTCTATTTCTTTCTAAAACGAGCTTGTTCGCATCGCTCTTTCGCTTTTAAGAAGTGTTCATTCGTTTTTCATATTATTTTTACTTTTGTTAAATTTCATTTTAGTAAACGCATAAATTTTGTTTTCTTTTTGTATTGTTTGTCTAGTACGAAGTTCATTAAAAACTGGCAAATTATTTTTTATAGTAGCATTATTCGGAATCTGGCTAAGCTACAAAACTCTCAAGTTTAGGCTACGCGAATAGTAAAAAATTTGACAGTAGTCAGCCAGTTTTCAGCAATTCTTTTGTTTTGATTTCTAACTCAATAAAATCAATGTAAAATGTAATAAAATGTATTAAAATAAGTAAATGTATTTTCAAACATTTTCTAATTTTAGTTTAAATGGTTTAAACGAACTAAGATATTTCGAAGCATACCAAGAGTCCTGTTTGAATATGATTTTTATCCAAGGACTAACTTATCTAAAAAATTTGGAGAAAATCTTCAAAGCTGTTTTTTTTAACCAGTATGATAACATACAAACTTTACTCATATTAGAATATAAAGTATAACCTTTTGAAAAATTGACATTGACATTATGATTTATAAAACATAACGAAATAGACACAATAATTTCAAAGTTTTGCATACTTCACACTTGTGTAGTGGTTTAAGGACTAAAAAGTCCTTTAAACACATATACTAAAGTTTCTTTTGTTAAATAAATGTAGTTTTTAATATTACGGAACGAAAAGAAAGAATGTCAAGACATTGGTTTAACATTGATAACTTCAATTCCTAGACAACTTTGTTGTTAAAACTGATGACCATACCATACCATATTCAGCTAAAGTTCAGTTTGAAGATTTAGAAATATCAACGGGTTTCAGCTTTAAATTTATAACATAGTTATTTGTGTGAAGCAGAATATTAGCTCTCTATGTACACTTTGATACAACCATGACTATAATACTAGACTATAATACTAGAAAAATCAACCATTGTATTATAGACACAACAGGATATTATTTAAAAAAAGAAACCCGGTTATGCAGGTATAAAGTATTTTAATCGCTTGCCAGATGACATAAAAACACCGACTACTGCATTAAATCTAGAAAAGTTAAAGTTGTATAATTATTTTGTAAAGAAATTCATAAAAGGGACAAGCAAAGTTGTTCATCGCTCTGGTTTTTTGTTTGAGGCTAGATAATTTGACACCATTCTATACTAGGCACGTAATATAATGAATAAAGAGAGTTTGATTTGATTTTAAGTGATAAATGCTGAAATAATAACTTAAACTAGTCATGACATAGTTATGGACGTTATTAAACTGTTCTCAAATATAATTTTATAATACGCACAGACGGACCAAGATGGGTTATGATGTGGTCTATAATGCTAAATTTCGTTATTTAATATTGGAACATTGTATGAATAGTTTCAAGCAGTACACGTTACTTAAGAAAGGTTAGACATCATTTAATGTAAAACTAAATGTTATAAAACTATGACTTATTTTTTATGCCAGATACTAGTTTTTGGCCTGGCTTAGTGTAATAATTTGTTTTGCCCCCCTACGGAAAGGTCTATGACTGTCACAATATTGCTTTCGACGTGACATAACGTAATTTTCTTTCATTTGAGCTTGACAAGAATACAACCCTCAGTTACATTTTATTGTTTTGATTGGTAAAGCCATAGATAATTTTTTGCGAATTTTACCTGAAGTCCGTAACAACAAAACTAATGTATCTCCCACACAACAAAATTAATATAAGGTTTGGTCACTTGAAGGCAAACTTCATGTTATTGATAAAATAATTGATAACATTCAGATATGACATATTTAAGGCTAATCCAATAGAATGTTTTAAGAAAAAGGGAGTCAATTCTCCACATAAACAGTGAAAGCAATCCATGAATGAAATTATATAACAAACATTATCTACTATTCTTTGTTTAAAGTTCACTGTTGGTGATGGTGAGTTGGTTATTGTTTAGTGCATTATTGCAGACATTTTCCATCACTAATCTATTTCACGACATTTCTTGATCTGGAATCTGATCCCGTCTTCAGGTGTAATACCTGTAGTAACAAAGTAATACCTACATAATACTTCCATAATTACTTCCACCTGGAAACAGGATCAGATTCTAGATCCCGAAATGTCGTGAATTTGTGTTACTAATCAGTGATGGTAAATGACAGTAATAATGTACCGTACAAAACAATACCATTATCGACTAAGCTATAAAAACCTGCCGTTATGCTTTACCACACTTTTCTAACCGCAACCACAAATCTGAAATGAAAAGAGCAACAAAATCGGAAATGTCACTGGGCAGTAAAATCATCCATTTATTTATAAACTAAAAAGCATTTACTATACTCTTCAGTTAAATTTGGCTAAATTTCATGATCGATGATAAACAAATGACGTTTGATATTTCTAGGTGAAGATTCCATATGTTTTATTCGATAGCTATGAAAGGTAATGAAAACGTTAAACATAGCTTTTTCATTGCGACTAGGTGCATTGCAGACATTAAAAATATGTTATTAGTCTACTTTTTTCTCGATGCCGTTCACTTTGAAAGTTGCATTTCAATTCCCTATTTTATATGTTTTTTTCCGAAATCAAATCAATAAAAAAATAATATTTAATAATACGAGTGTTTCAAACAAATGAATTAAAGAAGGATGCATGCATATTATTAAAAAGAAACCATCTCAAAACATGCGACATTGAAACAACATTTTTAACATTTAATTTTGTAGCATGGTTTTGGAGGAACACAAAGTGCTTTTCCATATGCATTTCTATTGGAGATAATACTAGACCTCCACTGCCACTACGAGCTGCCTATTATTTTGGTGCAGAGGAAGAACAGTTCTTAAAAACGTATCCCAAAATCGAATTAACATATCACTCTTACTAAATAAGTTTTCATATAATGATTTTATGATTATTTTAACCGTAGTAGTTAATAAACATCAAACATTTTTAAACACAGTTTATTGCGAAAAAGCTATACAACGGAAACTACAGACAAAAGATTTGTTGTTGTGGATTTACATAATTCTCCATCTTCGTGTAAGACTATCCCAAAGGGCTCACATATTCTTCCACGATATATGTAATGGTTAAAACTATTTTATCTACGACCAATGCAATAAGCACATCAACAATTGCAAACCTAACCTCAAAAGTGAAGCTACATCAGGCGAGGCTGCGTTTACGATAGGCGACCGCCTAACATATAATAAGTGGTCGTCAAGCCACTTGATTTATTTTTACAGTTCTCTACAAAATTTAAGTTGCTTGTAGATAAAGTATTTAATGATTGTATTCAGCCTTTATAATGCAATCGTTGTTTAAACTGCTGTTAAATGATACACAGAATTAGGTCTACTTCGTGAGTTTAATTCCATTATATTGGTTGTTGAATAAGTAAAGAATGGATTTAATATTATAAGACAGTCATCTGATTTGATATTGTATATGACCTATATATTTCACATAACATGTTTGTAATTCCAAATTTTTTAATTTAATTTTTACTGATGGTTTATATATGGTTTGATAGGGAGAAAAATTCAAATATGAGACACTAACAATAATGCTAGCCCGCGGTCTTTCTAACTGCGGCATTTATTGTCTTTACTTCAAAGTCAGGGTAGTAGGAATGTGTTGCACTACGGAGAGTCACGCGTCAAAAATTACCTAAAATTTGTGTACGGTAACGGTACCTGTTTTGTGATCCAGGACTGAATCTCATCCTAATGAGGGGTTGAGGTGGGACCCTCTGTTTGCATTTCGGGAAGTACGAGACTTTCAGTTTCTGGTAATTCTTTTTCAACCCAGACCAGCCTTAAAATCCCGTCTCAAAAATTACCCTTTGCAGAAAATAGTAAATAACTAGAAGGCCCGTGCGCAAATTGCTCATTTTATGTTTCGATTAGAGAAACTCACCTAGAAATAACCTAGAAATAAATCAACGGCCAGGGGGGCGAAGCCCAAAACGAAATTTTATTTTTAATCATCATTCGCCCACACGCTATACATCATAAGCTTTAAAATGACACCTCAATCTTAAAATTGGTTAAGTATGTCGAGAGAGAAAAAAGGATGTTACAGACGAAACCCTTATAGAAATAAGTATATTAATTACATTTTTTCTTTCGTTTTGAGGTTATATATTTTAACATTGATTTAATTTCAGACATGACTCCTTAACTGTTTGGAAAATAATTGTTTGGAATAAAAATAACAGGTCTCACTTTTATTATGTTAACAAGGTTTATATACACGTGTTGCCACTATTTCATGGAATTTAATTTGATTTAAATATTTGTATTCAGTCAACTCGTTGTGGATTACAAGGCGCACGTTTGATGGTTTTCTGATCGCTGTTGTTTGTTAGGTCAAACAGAACTCCGCAAACCCCCGTTCCATTAGAACGATCATTCGGGTTGATCAACTCGTAAAATTAGAGCGTGTTCTTACACCTACAAATTGAATTTTATCAAAATGCAGATCTACTTCCAAATCAATAACATTGACAAAAACATATGCTTAGCCATTTCGGGAAAGCTGTATACTAACCAATTTGAACACTTAGCCACTTTAAACGGATATATGTATTTCAATAATTTATCCACCTTTAACTGACTAAATAAAAATAAAACTCAATTACGCGGAAAGTTATTTCATTGCGAATCTTGGCACATCTGTTTCCCTCTCTATTCTCTCGCCACTCTCAACTATGTGTTTCGTTTCAATAAATGTATCCACCAATTGCGATACAACTAATAAATTTAGGGGGTGTTGCTAACAAGACTAAATTGATGTAATGGCACTTTTACTGATCGCCACATCTGGTCTGCAGACCAATTTTGAAACCTTACCATCTAGAACGGCTCTGCAACCTCGACTTATGCAAAAGAACTGGACCTAATGACATCTAGGATTAGCAATGCATCTATCCTTAGGCATTATTGTTTCGAAACTTTCACAGCTCTTTTCGCCGCTTTTTAATAGATTTGTCTCAGTTGAAGTATTTCATAATTCCCTTAAGCATGAATTTATTGCGTCTGTTCACAAATCTTGAGATAAATCTTAAATAACAATTACAGAGCAGTAATTTTTTACACTGTCTTCGAGGGGTTTGTCCCAGATAAACTGCCTCCTCTGTTCAAAAATTTCATTTGTCAACAACATGGATTCTTCTGAATATGGATTTTACATTCACTAACCTGCGCTGTTCTACAAAATTATGTTATGTCAGATTTCAAGGAGAAGGAGCAGTGGATTATCTGTATCTAGATTTCTCTTATGCTTTAGACTTCGTCAATCATAACGATCTCATTTCTAAAACTTCAATCTTGCCACTTCCATGATCCAATTCGTTCCGGACATACTTGTGCAACAGGCCACTCACTGATAGTTTTGGTGACGAAGTGTCTGGTCAATTAATTATTTCAACTTCAGGATTTCCTCAAGGATCCTTCTTAGGTCCGTTTCTTATTAAAATATTTATCTACAACCGCCTTCATCAATCGGCCTCCAAGTTTTTGCTCTTCATAGACGACGCCAAACTCTTCAGTGAAATATAAAATAACTTCAAACATAAAAAGAGAGGAAACAGCCTTAACTTAAGAATTATGACTGCTCCCTCTCTTTTTATGTTTGAAGTTATTAGTTATTGTGTCAGAGAAAATAACTCCATTCAGTCTCATAGTAATCTTAAAACTACTTTTTTATAAAACCTGATTATATCGGTCCAAAGTCTTTATCTAAATTGCCCCTGAGTTTGTGGGAAATTGCATTGCAAATTTTAAAGTTTAGTTTATCTACAATGAAGAAGTAAGAACTAAGTACGGTAAGTAAGATGTCCCCCACTGAACATTCCAATTCGAAGCGAAATTATCTGCTTCTCATCGATTCGGGATGATATAAAGATGCCATGCTACTAAATGTGACCAAATTCGTAGTAATTTCCTTTTTATCAAACTCAGAATCCAATCCACTTTTCACACAAACTTAAAGAGCAGACAGTCAACCGAGTTTCTTCGTTCAAGTATCTGAAAGTCATTATGAACATAGCTTTGACTCCCGATGA
Organism: Neoaliturus tenellus; assembly: GCA_030545055.2. Classification (NCBI taxonomy): domain Eukaryota; kingdom Metazoa; phylum Arthropoda; class Insecta; order Hemiptera; family Cicadellidae; genus Neoaliturus; species Neoaliturus tenellus. The sequence goes on along the minus strand of CM061535.1, from coordinate 41,417,809 downwards.
GCACATACTTTTTATATGCAGTAGAGAAAAAAAATGATGGGATACAACTTCAGGTTTTCCAAAAATACTCATGGTCCATACTCGTTATGCATACGTTATAAATCGCTTTATTGGCAGATTCTTGAATATGTCACAGACAAAATTGGTCCCCTACAGAGATGGTCACTGCCACATGCTTCAGGGAGTGCAAAAGCGGTTCCTTCGCATGCTGGGCCCAAGACTGGGTTTTAATTACTTGGAGGTGTCCATTGAAGAGCTGCTCGCAGTTGGACTACAATCCTCGACGTTTGAGTTTTGTTCAAACTGTTGTAGCCCTTATCTACTCAAGGTGATGGATCTGAAATGCGAAATGCGTCACCTCATCACGAACTCGCTCTCTGGTAATTCTATTCACTGGCTTCTTCAACACTTCCTAGAAAACACCACTTGGGTAATCTGGCTTCTGCGAAGAGGGATCTTTTGTGTACACTGGTTAGTTTTTTTAAATGATTGTTTACAATTATAAAATAATTTGTAATGGGATAGCTTATATAGTCTATTGAGCAGAAATACAGCATTTGTATAACTATTATAAGGTTATGTTTTAATAAAATGCTCCATGGTATGGTATGATATGTAACGTATACGTAATGGATTTTTTGTAAAAAAATATTATTTATTTTTTTATTCACTAAATTACCATTTTTTTACAAAAATACAAAGTGGTTACATAATATTGAGTTGAAATAATACTTCCTCTGACTTTTAATGTTACCTTCCGTTGTTTCCTTTGTTCTTACCTTCAGAATAACCTTCTGAATGACCTCATCGTCAAATAATTGCGAGACGCCATGAATAATTCTCTAAACCCGACCTCAAATGGATAATCGGCTAGAAAATGAGAGTTGGTCGAACGTTTTGTTGAAATCAGAGTAGCAAACTCTTACAAAATCTAATAACTTTCGACATGCGCAATTTGTTCGTGTTTGCAGCAAATTACTCTGATTAAAGGCCTTTTGAGTCAATCCTCGTTCTCTCTCGTTGGCCACCATTTTTACATGAGACTGGTTTATTTTTGCTTGTTTGTATTAGTTCAAAATATTGTTCACCATTGACTAAATCCACGACTGAAAAAATCACTTATCTTTCAGTTTTAATCTGAAATAAGTTTTGAAACATTATCGGAATGTATTGAGTTTATTTAAAATTAATTTTTATTTCTTAAAGAGAATTGACCAAAATGTGCTGCTGTAGAAAGTATATTTTCTGCAGAAAATTTAGTATTTGAAAGATATTTTGTTAGTCAAGATGATCAGCATAAAGTTTGATTTTGTTTTTAATATGTTATAAAAGCTCTAAAATGACTTGGCCTTTTGTGATAAGCTTAAGGGTTCAATAAATATATATAAATCAATATAAATCAATTATATAATCATAATTGAAAATATAAATCAATATAAAAATGTATAATAAAAGTGATGTAATTTAAATTAAGATAAAGCAACTAACATATTTCACTATTAAAACGATCATAAGAGTTTAAGCGTGTCACTTTAAGTGAAACACTGACATGAATTGGCCCGATTGTTATTGATAATTGCTAATCCTTTTCGACTGATTTTGACCACTATTGGTCTTTACAGATAATGATTGATACTTCATCATAAATATTAATTGCTTCTGATTTGAGTGAAAATGTAATGGACGCCATCGCGTTCAATGTAAAATATATGGTAACAGATAACTGACCCATACTTTCTCCCAACAATATAAAAAAAGATGTTAAAAGCTTCAAACATTAATGTCTTGATGGCTCAGTCGGATAGTTACTAGCTGAGCAGCTCGAGTTTGACCCTACGCGCGTCTGTGACTTTTGACAACGTACTGTGTTTACCGCTAAACGAAAAATTGAATTTTCTCCACAACCACTTGACGTAGAGCAATAATTTAAAATACTGGATTAGTTTTTTAGCTTGATTTAATGGTGACAAGTAAAATTTGTTTCAAGATAACAGCCATTTTTTTAATAAAAAAAATTATTTTTTAAACACTTTTTACTATATAACTTTTGAACGCGCTTTTTCTCGGAAATTTTTGTGATGTCATTTTATTCAGCATTTTAATCTTAATAAACCACAAAATTTTAATCAAAATCGTTAGAGCCGTTTTTTAGAATGTTTGATTTTTCATGTTTTTTTTAGGTTTTTGGGGGGTAAACTACCCTTAAAAATAAAAAATTCAAAAAAATGAAAAAACGCCTGGAATTGTCGTGGGCCTACGCACCAAATTTCACCAAAATCTGACCATTGGGGCATTCTCTAGCTCTGTTTACATCCAGACACACACACAGACATATCACTCTAAAAACCACTTTTTTGGACTCATGGGGCACCAAAACGGATAAATCCACCAACAACTCAAATTCGAAAATTTTAACGAAAGCAATCTCCATATACTATCGTATAGGGGGAGAAAGTAAAAATAGCAGCTTAGCTCTACAATCCACCCTGCCCAGTGCATTCATTTGCCAGAGGTAAAATTAATGTGAAGCATCGGATCGTATCTTAATCGATTAGTGGCGCCCGGGTTGGAAATCCAATTCCTTTTTAGAGGACAAAGTCAAAGTTGGTGACCTGAAACATAAGACGGAAGAACGGTGTCAAAAAGAAACGATCGATCTTGATTCATTTCCAGCATTTACGTCTATGATTTTAACGGAATTCGAATAATTTTATTTTTTAACTGTAAAGCAATATCATTTACTATCTGATAAAATAAAATCACTAGTATTACAATCCAAGCTGATTTAATGGACATTAGAACATTGAATAATTGATTTTATGGTTTGAGATCTATAAATAATTTCATGATGTTTCGTACATTTTTCATTTTCATAGACAATCCTTCAAAAAATGTAGGACATGTGAAAAATTAAGGAATTTCTCTCAATATTTACTTGTCTTATGGGTTTCAATAAAATAATTACTTGTTATATGAGTTTCTCGGTTCATGCAGCGTTTATTAGGTTAAGTTGTCAGATAGCTCTTGCATTAGTAACCAAAGGTAAAGGGTGGCAGTATTAGACAATTTATTTGCTAAGCAAGTTGCAAGTTACTTATTAACATTTACTTATTGAAATGAAATAAATAGTACATTTTCGTTTTAGTAAGTGGCTTGTGATTTTGAAAGAAAACAAAAAATGTCGCAGTTATCTCTTATAATTATAAGAAATAAAAAATAATAATATTTTCCCTCGTGAAATTATGACTATACAAAATTTAAAATTTATAACATTTAAAGATTTTGATATATGTACAGATTTAAATAATCACCTTAACTAAATTAATTCAAACAAATCTGTAAAAATGAAGGAACGTACTATTTTTATTGTTTCAATATTAGAAATAAACAATGTTTTATATGGTCAATGAATATTATTTTAAATACCGATCTTCTAAGACAAATAGAATCCCCGACGGCCGACCATCAAGCCATTTGTTAAGGAGCCCGCTCAACGGTTAAGTGTTAAGAGACTGTTTCTTGCTTTTAACAAGATTGCCTTTTCACCAGTTTAAACTCATGAAGCTTGCTTTCTTACTTACAATGTAGATGTCTACATTGTAAGTACATCTACATTTGATCCTGTGGTATTGTTACAATTGTTTTAACGTGTTTGAGTAAAAAAGACTTGAGAATAATTTACAAATTTTTAAAGAATAATTATGCAAATTAAATATGATACAAACTTTTTAAAAAACCACAATGACTATAGTTCTCAGATTAGATTTCACATGAAAGATAATTTATTTATGTGTCTTTCTACAAACTTGTATGTAGCCTACATGTCTGTATGTAAGGATTCAAATATTAAGTTTTGATTTTATTTTATCTTGGTGTTACTATACACATTGTTGACTAGACCAACAATTTCAATACAGTACAGTATAGCCTTAGACTAAACAATCACTAATTTTAATAGATTACTAGACAACACTACACAAAGAGATTTAAATGTTTTCTATGTTAAAGGGGCAAATGTTATGAGCAGTTGTCGGCTAGGGGTAGTGCACCGTCCCTCTAATGGAACCACCCAGGGGTCCTGAGTGTAGACCCAGCTTCCATTCTGATCTGACCTCATATCGCACTCTCCCACGGTTGGATATACAAGATTGAAAAAGTCTTGAAACGATATAATATCTTTAAAAGTATATAAGTAATAAAATTAAAACTTTTCAAATTGATGTTGAGTGACAAAGTATACTTCCTTAAGTTCTTATTGTCCTTGGACCTCCAAGGGGAGACGGTCCACAAGGAGCCAGAAGAAAATCTTAAAAGTAAGCATAGGTCAATATGTACATAAAATTAAAGGTATTTAAAAATGGAGAGCATTACCGCAAGCCCGACCTCAAAAGGACGACCAAATCAAAAATGTCAGGCAATCAAATTTTGCATTGAAATCATATTGACAAAAAAAATCAATAACTCAGGATACACTCAACCTTTTGAAATCGGGTTTTTGGCAAATTGCTCAGAATGCAAAGCCCTTTAAAATGATGTATCATAAGACGTAGATCATTGCAGTTTCCCTGACGACCTCCTATGGGGTACTCCCTAAAATAAGTACTTTAGGAAGTAGACTTTGTCGCTCAACATCAATTTTAAAAGTTTTTATTTTATTACTTAAATACTTTTAAGGATATTATATCGTTTCCAGACTTTTTCCACCCAGTAGTTGTAATACAGTTAAAATTTAATGTATAAAAAATTCAAAGGAAAATTTGTCATATTTTGTCTTAAGTGTTTTTGAAGTTTAATTATTTTATCGGTATTTGTTTTCAAAATTCTACAATTAAAATTAAGATCCTTAGAATGAAAGGAGCATTCAATCAATTTTCCATCGAAGTCTCGAAATATTCCGGAATTAGCCCACAGATCTTCCATTACAATATAGAATAAAGTATAATAATATCAAGTAAGTAAGTATAATATTGGGTCTCTGATAAGTTCCCTAAACAGTTGATAGATAGATAGATATCAATTTATTACAACCAAACTCTTTCCAAATTATAAATATTTGTATTTGGTATTTCAGCTGGAAGTGGGTAGGATGCAATTGGCCCATCCTGACCTAATGTCCGTGGTTTTCTACAACAATTATTGATTACTAGTTCCTGCAGAAGTATTATATATATCAGATATCACAGACATGACTTACTAATTTCCTGGACAGATTTTTATGTTCATGGTAGACAAGTGTTCATGATCCTACAAGGAGATGTTTTCAAAGTCTTTGGTTATTTACTTTTTATTTACTGTCGATGTCGGGCTCTCGTTCCCGGCGACCGAGGGCGCTAATGGCGGCCCTCGGGCTTCGACGCCCTGGGCCAAGACCTCACTACACTTGACTTCTGGGCGGTCGCCCAAGACTAAACAACGTTCTGTTAAACAACGTTAGCGAGTCAAGGTACCAGGGACCGCCGGACTCTCCTGGGCCTTACACTTTTCACTATGAGTCGCGACTGTATGATTTTAGACTGAACTAAGTACTGTAGATATTTGAGATAGCTAGTTTTAATAATTAATAATTTTAAAAGCGATGGTTCAGTAATAGTTTTACGCTATTAATCATTATATAAATCTTGCCACATCATGCAAAGACAATATTATACCAAAAAGTTATAAAGAAAAATCTATATATCTTCTTAATTCAATAAGGGTTTCGACTGTTACATCCCTTTTTCTCTTGACCTACTTCATCGATTTTTTCAGATTGAGGTTTCATTTTAAAGTTGATGATCTAGTGCGTGTGCCAATGGCGCCTTTGATTTATTTCTAGACGGCGCTTTAAAATTTTGACTAACTTTATTATAAGCTTTTTAAATGTGAATTGTAACTTAACAACATAGGTACAGATGAGTTTTTAAGTTAGGTTGTAAACAAAAATGTAGCCTACTGTAGAGGAGTTTTTTACAAACAGAATAAAACTATATATTACAAAAAGCTCAAATTGAACACGGGCAAGGGGTTTTTGTTGTATATTTAAAAAAGTAAATCAGGAGACCCACGACCAAAGAATTCGGATATAAGTTAGTATGCCGCAATGTAAAAAAAGGTTAGGAATCGCTGAATAGAGGGTTTTAAACATGAGTGTCAGAGCCGTGTCCGATTGTGATCCACCTTGATTGTCCACCTGAAAATCTGATTAAAAAGAATGGTTCCAGAAAATTTTTGAAATAAAAATAACCTATATGATATAATAATAAAGTTTTGTATGTCAGGTCTTGATTCTAACCCTTAACAAATCCAAGTAATTGACTCGTTGACAGCTAAACACATTTTCTGCCTACTTCTTTGACGTAATGGACTTTATTTGATCTAGTTTACTTATTTTTAAGAGGCAAAAGCAGAGCCTAATTCGTTTCCTCTCATCGCCCAAGGTGGCAAGTAGTTTATATTAACCACATTATACAGTGTGTTCTTTTTTTATGCTCACCATTGGGATCTCGCAAATTATAAAAGCTACAGGAAAGGTCAAATTAGCAAAGTAGTGCGGAATTATAAGCTGAACAAAATTATGTGTAAGAATCCCAGATATTTCTACTGATTCGTTCGCTGTGCTCAAAAACTGTTTTTTACTCAAAACCTATAACTTGCCTATAACTTTGTTATTTGTTGAAATACAATAAAACTTTACTAACATTTTATGTAGATCCTGAAAATTAAAATTAAAATTTTTTACTTTAAACGGTTTTCGAGATATTTTAGACAAGTTGATTATTTTTAATGCAAGTATGTATTTTTCATCATGATAAAAAAGGAATAATTTTTCTGATCACGAAAATACCAAATATGGTGTATTTATTTATCATAATAATTATTTAATTATAAAAAATGTGATTAATAAGCAACCCTGAAATGCTAATAATGAGGATGCTTCTAGCATGTGGTGCAACAATGGTGTAAATCAGCTGTTTTTCATTTTGTGTTTCATATTTTGTTGCTTACATTGTTGATCAGCTGTTTACCGGCATCCGTGGTTCCCATGTATCAGCTGATTTACACCATTGTTTTATGGGAACCGCGGATGCCGGTAACACGTTTTGAACAAGCATTAATTTTAAACAATATTAATATAGTACGACATGTACTAACACAACAAACTGATCTATTTACAATTTGGTTTGTGAAGCAAATGGCATGACGTTTTCCGTTAATAACCATCTCATATACAACATGGCCTTACAATATACAACAAATAATTCTATTTTATTAGTAAAATCATTCAACCCTACATTGTGTTATAGTTTTCCATGACAGGTAAATCCCAGCTGTGCACTACAGTAGGCCTACTATAGGCCCATGCTCTACATACTCTACATCAATAATTAAATTGCGTCGGCTTAAGAGTCATCTTTACCCCAGTGCCAGAAGTCCATTGTTGCGCAGTCGGCAATGTTAACCATAAGGCTTTTAATGCAAAACATGGTATTTTATTCCCCTGTTTCGGATGCCGTTTTCAACCGATTTTCTTTAAACTTGGTAAGTGTTTTGTTGAATAGTTATATTAGGTCCCTCATACCTCCGAAAATTAGAAAATTTAACTAATATTACTCTCTGTGACGTTGCAAAGTAACTCGATTTCCCTCAGTAATATTTGTTAAATTTTCAAAATTTCGAGGTATGAGGGACCTAGTATAACTATTCAACAAAACACTTACCAAGTTTAAAGAAAATCGGTTGAAAAACGGCGTCCAAAACAGGTGAATAAAATATCATGTTTACCATTAAAAGCCATATGGTTAACATTGCCGACTGCGCAACAATGGACTTCTGGCACAGGGGTGAAGGTGGCGCTTAAGCTGCGGCCACTTCCCCCTAATAAGCGGTGGAATTTGCAATTATTTGTGTGTTCTACTCTACACCCTGAGCTACACCTTTTTCTTGTGACTAAGTACTAAGAATTTCATTACTATTGCTCAGTGTAGGCCTACCAGTTAAAATATTTTAAGGGAAATCCATCAAACCTGTCCCGTTTTTGCGAATCCCATTTATTGAATCTGCACCCTGTTAAACTGAAGCCAAAGCCGATACCAGTTAGGCTAGTGATATGCTAAAAACAATTGGTCTTTCAGTTCTGCTTTCGAAATAAAATTATCTGAAATCCTTTCCTGTATGTACGTAATATTGTCAGTGCCACACATCATTAGTGTTTAAAATGAGATACAGTATTTGGTTCTTCCTAGAGTAAGGTAATATGCGGGCTGGGAGTGATGTAAAATTTCGTAAACTTATTAATAAATATGCATGTATAAAACACGTTAATAATATAAAACACGAATAATATATGATTTATTCTTTTAAACACGTTAGCTGGGGCAATGAAGTTTGGGCGCACGCTGTGCAGCCGAAGCCGGAACGGGGTTTTATGGGGTTTCAAAAGGGTAAAAATGGGTTTTTGGCATTTTTTTCTTTAATTTTTAAATCCAGCAATTTTTATATAAATCATTTACTAGAGCTTAAAAAATAAACAATTAAGTATTTTAAATTTGTAACTTAGCTTAAAAGGTTACGGAGAAAATCCAAAAATATATTTCCCATGATATTTTTATGGGAAATTAAAAAAACCTTCTAGCTTGCTTATTTATCAACATATCTTGATCAAATTTGGTATGTATATTAATTGGGAAGGATTTAACTTATATTTGCTTACAAAGCCCAAAGGGCGGCGAACCTACGTATTCAACTCCATGGGGTTTATGGGGAAATTGAAAAGAATATCTTAGCTTGATAAAATTTGGTATGTACATTCACAAGGTAGGATTTAACTTATATTTGCTTACAAAACACATATGGCGGCAAATCTACATATTCAGCCTCATAATTTCTATGGGGAAATAGAAAAAATAGAAAATTCCATTGGAAATTCGCTGAGTACGCAGGGTATTCTGCTGCGACTGGGGTATTTTTTACTGTGGCGTTCCTTTTAAAATGGCAAATCCTCTTATAGTATAACTTTTAATATACAACAGCGAATGTGTGAAAGGTATAAAAATATAAAATTTTAATCAAAAGATAATAATCTAAAAAAGTATGGCATTGTAACGATAATCCGTTTTCTATTGTTTTACCTTAACGTAGCCTACTAATTATACGTTGAATCGTTACATCTCTGTGGTTTTAAATAAACGAAAGAGCTTATCAATATTGGTTCCTAGAATTTGCATATCTTGCTCAAATTAGAAATTATTTTTCCAAGTTCCACCCACCTAATGCCAAACGTGGAAAAGAATAATAAAAAGGAAATAACACTCTTCACGTAGAAAATCTAAATATATTTAAACTCATGTTTCAATTAATGTTTATATGGATTCTAGAAAAACCCTGCACACTTATTCTATTCGTATTCCATTTGAATAAATCGCTTATATCAATTTAACTTCAGGTTCTTTTATTCAATTTCGAGAAATATTTAATGAGTAGTGGCTTCCAGATAATGTGGAACATCCGTCAATCTATTGCTCGACATCATGCATATAATTGATTGGCATGTCGAATAGTAGACTAATTTATAGGATTTATTCGAAACTCCTGTTGAATATTCACGCTGAATGTTGAATCCACGACTAACAATTCAATTATCAACCGATGATATTCCAACAATTATAGGATTTAGAAGCAATCACTAAACAAGTTCAAATATATTACGATGTTTTTTATTTATATATTTTTTTTTAGTTCTTAGTTCATTAATTTTAATTTAATTTAACGGGAAATGATATATTTATTAGTTATTTTTCCCTGGTGAAAAAAACTACAACGTCATAATCGAAGACATGGATAGAATATGTTTTATTTTTGTCCCAGTTGACAAAAGAACCTTTCAACTTTCAATAACTTCCAATAATATACAATATACATAGTTATTATATTTATGTAATAAACTATAAAGTTTAATATACTATTTGAATTGACTTTTAAATTGAGGAAAACAAATTATTTATCTTTAACCGTGTTTTATTTTTATCCATGTTTAAAATGCATGTGATATGATTTTTTTTTCAAATTCAAGTTAAAACCATCATATTATACGACCATACATATAGTTTTCTCCGGATTTTTAATCTTCCAAGCTCTCCTTTAACGTGCCTTTAGGGGTATACAACGTTACTACAACGCTCAATAACTTTGTACAACACTAATTTCTTAGTCATTCTTTCGTGGTCAGATCCTAGGAGCGATTATGTAACAAAAATATTATTTCTCAAGTAACCGCTATAGATTACCTAGTATCTTTCCTCCACGCCATGGGGAGCTAACACACAAGTTCTGTGAGCCACTGCTTTGTACCTGGTATATTTCACTGCGCAGCATTGCGCTCCCGAGTGGTTAAACATAGTGAGGTCGACGTTCAGCTAAACAGGACCACTCATGACAGCCCACGTCCCCTGGCTCCCGGGGCTGTGTAATATCCCTCCACCTGTAATAAGACGAAGGGATGCACTCATTAGGGAAAATACAAAGATCTTAATTGCTCCACAGCTGCCCATCTATGATTACCTAAACCTAAACCATACGGGCCAATTGAGGACCCGACAACCACCTCAGCGGACGGCCTCCCAGTTGATGGGCACAAACTTCACCATCCATACAAACTACAGGGTGTTTGATATGTATATACACCATTTTAATTTGATGTAGCTCACGAAATAATAATGCCAGCTGTATCCAACATATGTCAAATTAAAGACAATTTAATGAGGTTTTATGTAAACAGCTGATCATTGTTGCGGCAGTAATTCTTAACCTCAATTTTCAGTCAAAATGCCAGCCGTGTTAAGTATTGAGGATAGGGCTAGGATTGCTGCTAGATATGAAGTTTTTCGATCAGTTGTGGCTGTACAAAGATGGTGGAGACGTGTAAAAGGGATACACGAAACTTTAAATTCTAGAACTATAAAAAATTGTCATCAAAAGTTAGTGGAAAGGGGTAGTGTCTTAGACAAAAATAAATCTGGGCGACCACGTGTTTCCGTCACCGAAGAAAACATTGCGAGAGTCCGTGATGTGTTTACAAGAAGTCCAAAGAAATCAGTGCGTTGTGCCTCCAGAGAAACAGGTCTTTCTTCTTACGCAGTTCATAGAATATTAAGAAAACATATATCCTTTAAACCTTGGAAACCACAGTATGTCCATGAACTTTTTTTAGATGACTGTGATCGACGAATGGCATTTTCTGAAGAATTCATTCAGTGGTACAATGAGTGGCCTCAACTGTTTGACAACATATTATGGAGTGATGAAGCAGTGTTTCATGTCGGGGGCTTTGTTAACAAGCATAACTGTCATTACTGGGCACAACACAACCCAAAAATGAGTGTTGAAAAACTGCAGAAACGGCCTAAATTAACTGTGTGGTGTGGCTTCACTTCTTCAAACGTGGTTGGACCATTTATTCTTAGAGAGACAATGAACGGTGTAAGGTACCTGAACATGCTCCGGGAACAGGTCTGGCCAGTTATTTCTAGGTGGGAAAATGCAAAAAGCATTATTTTTATGCAGGATGGTGCCCCTCCTCATTACCATATTTAACATACTATTGCTTAATACATATTAAATATTTAATATACATTAAATTATTTAATATAACCGTTTGTAGACTTCCACCTGCGACCCTTTCCAAGTTCGGAATAACTTATTGATATCTGACACGACCTTGGTGGAGAATGATATGATTTTTTTGGAAGCAGATGACATTACTCAATCGTTTTGCGCACTGGAGTGGGAAGATCTAATTATTGGAAATACAAATAAATGGGGAATGACACAAGACCAGTCATGCGGCTGCGGCCCGGAGTATCAAACAATGGAGCACATAGTCGCAGAGTGCCTACTGAGTGCTTTCCCCGAAGGTTTGATCGGTCTACATAGCTCAAGTGAAGCTGGGCTGCAATAGCTTAGCGCCCTGGATTTAGCTCTATAAAGAGAGATGAACTATTTTATTTTAGAGTTTAGTTATTTACATATTGACTTAGTTGCTCCGCATCGCAGAATTTATTATATTATTCTTATAACTTGGTGGCTGGCTAAATTTGCCACTCGAGATACTGTTGTATATCCACAATATAAAATCTCTCAAACGGAGAAAATACAATTTTAAATTCATGAAGTCACCAACTTCAAATTGAAAATAAATCCTATTGCGTTTTATAAGCCAATATTTTCACATCCAACATAAGCAAAATCCATTAACGTTGAGGAAATAGAGTATTATAAACATAAATATTTAGGGAAGTATTCTATGTTTACATTGTAGTATTAGAATAATTGTGTGTAAGAGTAGGCTTGTAGATATTTCCAGAGTTGAAGCTTTTGAATAAAGAAACAAAACAATATCTTCTTATTAGTTAGGAAAATATGTTATGTCATAAATAACCTGAATTACTTTTATAAATAAAGGATGTAGTGCCGGGGAGCTGAGCTTCGCTCTATAGAATACAGATATGTTGTAAAATATTACAAAATGTTTACAGTGGCATTGAGGTTAATAATGTGAGGGTGAGACGTCATGGCACGCCAATCGTCCCTTTTCTGTAGATCGTTTTTTTTTTTTTTTTTTTTTTTTTTTTAACTTGACCCTGCTCAAGAATATTGGGGTGGGAGACTATTTAAACTGTAAACAAAAAATTTTAACTTGCGATAGACGTTTTTGAGTAGCAGTTTTTCTTAAATAATAGTTTTAACCTCTTAGTTTAAAAACGAAATATTTGTGTGTCTTGAATATGCGCAAAGACTACTGGACCGATTGACCTGAAATTTTGTAAAACTAACTTATTTGTCTAGAAGAAATATTACTGTTATTCGTAAGCTTCTGTACTTTGCTCTAGTGGCCTTGCAGATGTATTGTATGTCGAAATTTAAACGTGTATACAACAGAATTATCAAACGTATAACTGGCAAGAAACTTTTAAGTACGTTGTGTCATAGAATAACTAACCTTTGTATCTTTGACTATACACACTAACGTGAGTAGACTTCTCATAGAGGCGTGTTTGTAAAATATTGACGGTAGGGCGATCTTCTGCTGCGTACATGAAGTACAATTGACTTATGATAGATAAATCAGTATTACACGCTTCTCAACCAAAGATAAAACATTTTATAAGTGAATGTTATGTTTATGTTGTGGTAAAGTGATTTTGCAGCACTGAAAAATCCAGCTGGATAATAACAACATCGATTGCAGCGAATATGGTGCTGCGTAGGCCTATAAGAACTTTCTAAATTTTGGTATCAAAGAAAAAGCATTGGATGAGAAGTCTATCCAAGTTAGTGTACGTGTACATAGTCAATGGTTGTATTTAAATTTCTCTAATCTTTAATTCAATTCAATAATTTAAATAAATAGCTGATAAAGATTTATTCCTCACGGCATTGGATTATTTTGGTAAATATTCATATCCAGTTACAAGGGTAAACACTATGCAAAACTTAGTATATTTAAATTGTAACACAAGGTTGTTAAAGCATTCCCAGAAGTCAAAACCCCCACAACCTTATATTTGATTAAAAGATCTTGACGATGTCCTCTCAACCTTCATAGGGCTCCGCCCCCCGCGGACATCTTCAATATTACCATGTTATTCTTACGAAAGCAACATTTTAGTAATGAACACATGAAAACATTTAGGAAAATTAATTAATAAACAGCTGTTCTCATTTAAAGCATTGAGGGAAGATTGGTAATTAAAAAAACTTAAGCATATTATAGACTTGAAGCGAGTGAGAGAAGCAAACGAACTCAGCTGAAGGACATACAATAATATCTCGGGTTGGCATTGCAATTTGAGTACCGTTGCAAAGCCAAGGTTAGTCAACTAGTAATATCTATAAATTTAAAGCATAAACTGCCTTCATTGTGCCTGCCATTTTACCAACGATTCCCAACATTTCTTTTTAACCAGGCTTTGGTTTACACTTATCCATGCTATTAGACAGTTTACCCACAGTACGAAGATTCTGTGGTAGCTAATATAAGCCTAATCACAGACCATCCTTTTAAAGGCAAAAATTAATCCCACATTTTTAAAGTATAATGTGTGATTTTTTAATCATTGCAGCCAATCAGAGTACCTAAAATGGGTAACCGAGAAAATGAGGGTAAAGTGTGGGTGGTTACCAAGGAAACGGCGGAAACCATTGGTACAATGGCGCGAATGATCAGAGGACAACAAATTAAATGTATCTATCACTATATTTCTATTTTAACCTCGTTGGAACATAATATTAAAAAATTCGTTTGGCAATCGAACACCAGAGGTAAATAAAGGTCTAAAACTGTATTCATGTATAGGATTACTACTCCCTATTATAACGGAAGCGCTCGTTCTATTAAATGCCTATTAAATGTCAAAATGAGCATATTTGTTTCCAAAAATCAATACAACAACAAACTGCTGCCAAATAATTTTGACCATCTTTTTACAATTCAACAAATCAGCATAATTCGTAAGTAAAAATTACATCTTATGGTGCTATCTGTGTTTCTAGGGTGGCATTCTTGGTTAATTTATCATAAGTATGTCAATACTTTATTCAGTTCTGTACACATTGACAAATACATTTTTTAAACCTATTATAATAATATGATTGACAACTATGATTTTCTTAACGTTATATTATTTACCAAGAATGTATCGCTCAATACCGGGTTTCCAATCGTGCTTTTGGAGATTATGCCCAACCATGCTCAACCATTTACAAAACTAATAACTTTTCTTGTTTTCAATACACAAACTGGCTACATGGTTAAAACACGGGACTTACATTTCAGAAAAAGTTTTATAATCATGTGATCGCTCCAATGCTTTTCTTATGGAGAAAAATAATTTTTATCAACGATTTTACTATTCCGATTTATTATTTTGCCGATTATTATACCATTATTTTGTACCCAAGAATAGTTATTTTCCATCCGGAACGGTCTCCCGCTTGTACTTCGTGAAATAATTTTCAACCACATACCCCACTACAAAACTTTCTCGTTTAATATAATAGGATTCACGGTTTTTTCATTCCTTAGTAAAAAAAGTTTCTTGGAACACTTTTATGCTCTACATTTCCTAGTTAGAAATTCATTGCACACTTCAAGTCCAGTTCTAATTTTGTGACATTTTTTGTCTTGAAAAGCAGGTTAAACACAATACAAAATCTATCTTTCATATTTGAAATATCAAAATCCAAATTCATATATAAATTTGAATCAGAATCAAACTGGCAGTTAATTGAGTGAGATACTCGGCCTATGAGAAGTCATGTGTTGCAGTGAGGGTTGCTTTCTATAAGCTCTTGATTGGGAATCATTTAATAAGTGATCGTATGGTGCGCCACTCCACTCCCGCCCCCTACCACCCTCCTCCCACCGGGTTACTTATGAGCGGCTTCTGCCTTCTGTTGACTGCCAGTTTCAGCCGTTGACGCCTCAGATCACTCCTTGGGACCAGGTCTGAAACAATGTCTATTATTGTGTTGATTTACTTAACAGTTTGGAATTACCTTAGTAGTGGGGTTTGCCTACTCCTGGTCCAGTTCAAGGTCAGCGGTTGTAAGTGTTGTAGGGGTAGTAGCGGCTGGGGTTTTTTTTTGACAGTGATGGGTGGGTTTTGGAAGTGGGTCAAGGTCATCAGGAGGGGGTTTTTAAAAATATATTTATTTAATAAAAACTCATCAGTAATTGGAGAATTGCTTTGTCATTATTTGCAGCGGTAATAGTTATTTTATTACTCTGTATGGGTGAATCCCGCTGTGTGTCCATAATTGCAAAAAAGGAGAGGTTCTAGGTGGTTACAGTGCGAGTTGATAGAGCAGAACAAGACATGTGTCTGAGGAAGAATAATCATATAAACTTGGTAATATAGTGAATAAGAATAATTGGATAGGATTGTCAATAGGTGTAACAAGATTGAAATTTTGATATTTCAGCATTTCAGTTAAGACAGAGTGTAAAATAGAATCAGTAGAACAAGTATTACAAAGGTTGGATTTTACAAAGTACAACGGGTGACAACTGAAGTATTTTTTAAGCTTACTCAATGTAGTACGCGGTTTTGAAATTGTAGAGTTAGATTGTTTCTTTAAAATGTGTTTAGTACGCAAAAGTTTTAAATGTAAAGTGTGCGAATCCATAATAATATTCAAAGGGGAGATGTGTACTCTCCAAAATTCAGCGAGTATATGAGTGGTGCCCGCAAGTGTGTCTGAATATATAGAGACTAATTAACATAATAAGCGCAAACATATGTTAGAGTAAGAAGAGTAAGTTAAAAAAATGTTTGATAGTCTTAGGGACTTACGGATAGATGTTTACTGTCGCCCTATCGCCATTATAATGGCGCACACGTGAGGTACCGATGCCGCTTATATAGGGTAGTGTGAACCCTCAACCCCCTCCCCTAAGAGAATGAGATAAAAGGGAAGAACTTCGGAGATTTCAGTTCTTTGTCGGGGCGGCAGCGTCGCGAAAGGTTCTAGTAGGAGGAAAGAAATAGTTAATAAATTTTTGTAAAATTACCGCTAGTGGTAGAAGTTAGTTAATTATTTTATAAGGGTTTAAGAACTGTGTCGTAGACGATTAATCGCAATTACATCTAGCATTTGTACAGGTAAAAATTGCAGTATAATAATTATATATTAATATATGGGTGTTAACTGTTTATAGTCTAAGTAGTTTAGTCTAGTAGCAGAAGTTAGTTAATTATTCTGTAGGGGTTAACTTGTATAATAAGTATAAACTAAAATAAAAATAGTAACGCGAGATTATTTGATATATTATATATAAAATAAAAGTGCATTTTTATATGTTAAGAAATAAATTACATAAAAAAAAAATAGCAAGCTTAACAGGTGTAAGTTAAAACAAAGCATATGTTACATTACTAGGTGGTAGAGACTTACAGATTAGTTGTTTCAGCTGCGGTACCTGGGGAGTGAATGGCAGACGCGCGACCGCGTTGCGGCTTATATAAGCACAGATAGCGATTATGTTGAACTTGACCCCCCCCCCCCCCCCAAGAAAAAAAGTGTTGACCCCCCCCCCCCCCCCCCCTGTCACTTTCACTTATCAAAATGAATTAGGTTGATAGTGGTTACATTTATATAACACCAATTTAGCTTTAATATTGCCAATAGTTTAATAACTATAGTTAAGTGGCAAAAGAGGACAGATAATTTTTTGCCATTACTCAAATAATAACAGGCAACAATTATGGTGTTACGCGATGGGGAAAGCCTCAGTGAAGCTCAACGGCGGATTAAACCAGGTGTTGCCTAACGTTAATTGCAAGGTACAACGCTCCACCTGCATTAGCGGCGACCTACATGTGACGAATAGATCATTGGAAATTTCCACTGACGTTGGACGTTAGACGTTGTACCCCCCTCAAACCCCTACGGCTCTCCCCACCACTTTGTGAGCCGAGAACCTTTTTGGCGACTATCGCTGAGTTAGTTCGGAACAAATCGTCGGACGCGATGGTTGTTCCGAACTCAGAGGGTACCTCAAATATATAAGCGGCCGATATATATTTGAGTTATTCTTGCTGTTAGGGTTTTAATATTAATACTTGTGTGTGTGTGTGTGCAAAATGTTATTTTTAGTTTTAAGTTGTGTTAGTTTTAATTTGCGCATTGCGATGTTAGCATTAAGGTGTTATGGTATTGTTGATTTTTGGAAAATGTGTTTTTGATGTTGAGTTTTGGTATAATTATTGTATGTGTGTGTGTGTACTAATAACCTTTCACAGCTAGCTGTTAGGAGGGTAGATTAAATTTAAATTTAAATTATAGAAGTTCTGTTGAACTTCATTAAATATGGGTGGGACATGCGTGTTGTGCCATAGGCAGCGCATATTTTTATTTTTTTAAAATTTTTAATTTTTTGTTAGGAAATAATTATATTTGGGTGGGTTTAGATTAAGGGTGGGAGGTTAGAGTTGCGTCTTGCATTAATTGTTCCAGACTCCCTATTATAATTGGATGGTCAAGCCCAGTGCCTTCGGGCCCGAGACTGAACCGCCCGTATCACAGCTCACCAAACTGGATCGCCACGTGCGTGCGGGCCAAAAATTGGGATCCCTTGCAAGACGTAACTATAGTGGGTTGGGATTTGGGGAAGTGTTAGGCAAACAGAGTGGTGGGGATGGCTCTGGCCGTCCCCATCACTTTGGTACATTATCATTTTTTGGTGACCTTGACCTCAATTAGGTTAATAACCCCCCCCCCCCTCCCCCTCCCCCTCCCCCTCCCCCCCCCTCCCCCTCCCCCTCCCCCTCCCCCTCCCCCCCCCTCCCCCTCCCCCTCCCCCTTCCCCTCCCCCTCCCCCTCCCCCTCCCCCTCCCCCTCCCCCTCCCCCCCCCCCTCCCCAGCAATAATCTGGATTAGAAAATGACTAATAACTCAAGGATGGTTTGCCGGAATAGGGCAAGTGATACATCAATGAAAAGCTCTAATTAAGAGCAATATTGTGGTAAAGACAGAATTGTATTATTTTTTTTTTACTAAAATTGTACCATAAAAAGAACACTTTCCACTCAATGACATGGCGATATAAGAGTGGTGTGGTTTGTGTTGAGAACATTCTTCACCTATAATAGCTAGAGTGAACATGTCTCCCCAAGATGCTTCAATATTTTATAACAAATGTACAAAAGTTGAAGAAGTATTGGAGGTGGATGAAGAAAACAATGAAGAAATTAAATAAATTGAAGTGCCTTTGTTAAGTGAAAATGTTGTAACAAGAATATTTGTGGATCTGAATTCACCAATGGATATTATAGGAAGGTTTTTAATTGAAGTTGTGACATAGATAGAAAATGGAAGATTAGTAAACATAGGATCTCCAATTTTGGTAGATGATAGACACACCTTTGGTGTATATTGGAGAAACATAGATCTGTTATGGCTGTGGGTGGAGGCATATGTGGAGTATTTGCAATTGGAAGAAAATATAGGCTTTAATCATTACTTTTCAGCTTTAGTGTTAAACTATTAATTCTAACATTTCACTAAAAAAAAAAACCTTACAAATGTGGTGGGGGAAGCATTATATAAAGGGAATAGAAGAGAGAAGCATTTTATTTCCGTGCTAAATTTCAAAGAGTAAACATCAACACGATGCATCAATGTGAAATTTGCTCAGAAACTTTTCATGATAATATTCTACTAGAAATACATAAAGAATTATTCCATAATAATAATGAAGATGTAACAGAAACAGAATATGAAGATTTAAAACTATATGAAGAAGAAGAACCAAAAGAAGAACAACAAGAAGAAGAACCATTAGCAGGACCATCTAATGAAATACCACATCAATGTAAAATTTGCTTAGAAACTTTTCATGATAATATTCTACTAGAAATACATAAAGAATTATTCCACAATAATAATGAAGATGTAACAGAAACAGAATATGAAGATTTAAAACTATATGAAGAAGAAGAACAACAAGAAGAACAACAAGAAGAAGAACCATTAGCAGGACCATCTAATGAAATACCGTGTTTAAAAGTATTTGCTTTAGAAGGTAGAGTAGTAATGCACCACAAAATTCAAAATGAAAATTTGGAATTGGATCAGTTTTTTAAAGAAGTAAGAACAATTGTAAGTAAAACACTCACAGAAGAATTAAGAAGACTAAACTTTATTAAATTTGGCATATTATTAAATGCTATGTTTACTAATGTAGAAGGAGAAATGTCACCAAGAGGATTCATGACAAAAAACCAGACCATCATGGCAAGTTCAGATATTAATTCAATAGTTGAAGATTGTTTGGAAGAAATACTAACAAAAATTCAAGAACATGAAGGAAGAGGATCTGGTTGGAGTTTGGTTAGTATTGAGAGTATGGATGTTAGAGTTCATAAACACGGCTATGGATTAAGGGGTAGCAGTTATATTCCGCTCCCAAAGAAAATTTCAGACACCAAATCATGTATAAATGTTCAAAATGAAGATATGGAATGTTTTAGATATGCAATGACGGCAAAATTTGTACCACCTAACCATGCGGTTAGACCCAGTGAAGAATATGAAACACACAGATTTAGATATAATTTCCAAGGATTGACTTATCCAGTGGCTTTGAAGGACATCCCAAAGTTCGAAAAACAAAACCCTGGAACATCTGTTAATGTTTTTGGTTTGGACAGTTCGAATAAAGTGTACCCATTGCGTGTGGTGAAGAATGAACTCCCAGATCATACAGACTTATTATTACTTACAAAAGGTGATATTTCCCACTATGTATGGATTAAAAAATTTGAAACTCTTGTAAGTTATCAACTATGTAAAACTAAAAATAAGAAGATAGTTTGCAAAAGATGCTTCAATTTTCATGAAGAAAGAAGAGAAGGAAATGAATGGTTACAAGAGCATAAA
This sequence comes from Neoaliturus tenellus, assembly GCA_030545055.2. Classification (NCBI taxonomy): domain Eukaryota; kingdom Metazoa; phylum Arthropoda; class Insecta; order Hemiptera; family Cicadellidae; genus Neoaliturus; species Neoaliturus tenellus. The sequence goes on along the minus strand of CM061535.1, from coordinate 41,397,394 downwards.
AAACTATGTAACAACAACTATGAAGCAAAAATTATCTTACCGTGTCCAAGTAAGGCAGAGTTAAAATTTGAGAAAATCTCCCATCAATATCGGATTCCCATTGTTGTCTATGCTGATTTTGAATCGACACTAGTGCCTATTGAAAATAATGATGGTGATGTAGCAAGGAAAAGTGTTAAGTATCAGATACATGATCCAAACAGTTTTTGTTTAATGGTTAAATCTACTCTTTCTGAAGAACATCTAAATAAATTTAATTTAACTTCAAAACCTATTGTCTATCGTGGTGTTAATGCTTCTAAAATATTCCTTGATCAGTTGTATATAATAGCGGAAAGTGTTGAAAGATTGTACAGTGATATTATACCGATGATACCTTTGGACGAAGAAGAAGAGATTCAACATGAAAATGCAACTCATTGTTATTTATGTAGAAATGAATTTACTGTGGAAAATCACAAGGTTCATGATCATGACCATCTGACAGGGTATTATAGAGGTGCTGCATGTAACAGCTGTAATATCAACTACAAGATCCCTACAAATATACCTGTAATATTACATAACCTTAGTGGTTATGATGCACATTTTATCATTCCGGAATTAGGAAGAGATAATGGAGAAATTGATGTCATAGCTGAAACCACGGAGAAGTTTATAAGTTTTACTAAAAAAGTTGGAAATATTAAGCTTCGGTTTTTAGATTCTTACCGTTTTATGCCATCTAGTTTAATGAAGCTTTCTGAAAACCTGAGAACAGAAGATTTAATAGAAACCAAGAAGATTGTAAGTAATGACAAGGTTAATTTAGTTCTTCGCAAAGGTGTTTTTCCGTATGATTATATAGATAGCTTAGAAAGATTTAATGAAATATCCCTTCCACCAAAAGAAGAATTCAAAAGTAAACTATATGACACAGATATATCCCATGAAGATTATGAACATGCGTGTAGAGTATGGAATGAATTAGGATTTAAAACACTTGGAGAATATTCGGACTTTTATGTAAAACTAGATGTAACTTTACTTTGTGATATAATGGAAGAGTTTAGAAATACATGTTTTAAGGCATATGGATTAGACCCTCTGCATTCTTGTACATCACCTGGACTAGCTTGGCAAGCAATGTTAAAGGAAACAAAATGTAAACTCCAACTTCTTACAGATATAGACATGGTGCTGATGTTGGAATCAGGTGTTCGAGGGGGACTAACTCAAAGTGTAACACGACATGTAAAGGCGAATAACAAATATTTGCCCAATTTTGATGCAACAAAACCAAGTACATATTTAGGTTATTTTGATGCAAATAACCTTTATGGATGGGCCATGTCGAATCCTCTCCCATATGGCAACTTCAAATGGGTAGACCCTGATTCTATTGGAAACATCATGAATATAGCAAAACATGGAGACACTGGTTATATTTTGGATGTAGATATTGAGTACCCTGAACATTTGCATGACCACCATTATGATTTACCTCTACTGGCCAAGACGGAAATATCACCAACCGGCAGTTGGCCTAAATTAATGATGACTTTAACCAACAAATCAAGATATGTTGCTCATTATTGGGTAATACAACAAGCCCTAGAGTTAGGATTGAGAATAACAAAAATTAATAGAGCTTTACAATTTTCTCAATCCTGTTGGTTAAAGTCATACATTGACAATAACACAAAAAGAAGAACTTCAGCTACATCTAATTTTCAAAAGGACTTTTTTAAATTGATGAATAATGCAATATTTGGCAAGACACTGGAAAACAAAAGAAAGCATAAGAATGTGAAATTAGTTAGTGATCCGGTAAAACTACAAAAGCTGGTACAAAAACCTAACTTCGGATCATCCATAATAATCAACGAAAATCTTGTAGCTGTTTCCATGAACAAAATTTCAATTACAATGGATCGTCCTTTATATGTGGGGATGTCTATTCTAGATATTTCAAAGACCCACATGTATGACTTCCATTACAACAAGATGGTTAAATTTTATGGAAGAGAAAACATCGGCATTGTATACATGGATACGGACGCTTTTATTTATTGGATAAGAACTGAAGATATGTATGAAGACCTACGCTGTTTTATCTACAATAACGACTTTGACTTTTCTGATTATCCACAAGACCATCCCAACTACGACAACGGTAGAAATAAAAAGGTATTGGGAAAGTTTAAAGACGAAACAAATGGCGTGCCAATGGAAGAGGTTGTTGCTCTAATGTCTAAATTGTATTCATTTAAATTGTACAAAAATAAAAAAAGAGAACATGAAATCGTGAAGAAGGCCAAAGGTATAAAAACCTCATACCTGAAGAAGAATATACAGTTTGAAGAATACAAGAGATGCTTATTTGAAAATGTTGAGACAACAGCAACATTTAACACCATAAGAAGCTTCAACCATCGTCTCTTCAGTGTAAAGCAAACCAAATGGGCTTTGAGTTGTAAGGATGATAAGAGGTACATCCTGGAAGGTAATATAAAAACTCTACCATTTGGACATTACTCCTTATACCCTATCGACCAGTAAACCTATTCTTCGTCCTTTACCTTCTTCCTTTCCGTAAAGAAGAGGGGACATGACAAGCTCAATGTCATGTTCCCTCTTTTTTACACCAATGTAATATGGCCTTGACCTATAATCTAACCATATAAAAGAGGATAAACCATTTTAGAGATCAGTATTTTTACAAGCGGTGTGGAAGACACAACTGAAGATGGAAGATTTAAGGAACAAGATTGTAAATGAACTTCATAAGCCGGCAAGAAGAAAATTTCCTAGAAGAAATACAATTATAAAAGGAATGAATGATCTTTTCCAAGCCGATCTTATTGAAATGATACCACATAGTAAATTAAATAAAGGATTCAAATACATTTTAGCGATTATAGACTGTTTTACTAAAGTGGCTGATGCTTTACCGCTAAAGGACAAGACTGGTAAAAGTGTTACAAAAGCTATGGAAATGGCTATACTAAGAAATAATTTCAACATCAAACATCTACAAACTGATGATGGAAAAGAATATTTTAACAAAGACTTTGCAGCTTTAATGAAGAAGTATAAAATAAATCATTATTCTACAAATTCTGAAGTTAAAGCTTCAATAATAGAAAGATTTAACAGAACGTTAAAAGGAGCAATGTATAAAACATTTTCCAAACGAGGATCATATATTTGGTATGATATATTACCACAACTTATAAAAGAATATAACAATAAGTATCATCGAACCATTGGTATGAAGCCTAACGAAGTAAATAGTACCAATGCTAAAATGGTATTAAAACGTATTAAAAATAATACTACTCCTAAACATGAAAAAATGCAGCCCAAAACATTTAAAGTTAATGATAAAGTTCGTATAAGTAAGTACAAAGGAGTATTTAGCAAAAGGTATCTGCCAAACTGGACTAATGAAGTATTTACAATCTATAAAGTGCAACCAACAATACCTGAAACCTACATTTTAAAGGACAACAAGGGTGAATTGCTTGAAGGTGGATTCTACGGACATGAATTGCTAAAATCATCAGTTGGCGATGTATATCTTGTTGAAAAAATTTTACAAAGAAAAAAGGATAAGGTGAAAGTACGTTGGTTGGGATTTGATAAAAGTGAAGACTCTTGGATCCCTACAAAAGACTTAGTGTAGCAATTTATGAAGTCATTACATGTTTAACCTTTACACAAGATGGAGATTGTGCAGCAAAAGGATCGATTTTTTATTGATAATATTGATGAGTTAACAGTTGACAACGACAAGTTAAATCATGGAAAACATGGTGAATTACTGCCAAACACAATAAGATGTTTAATAACTGGACCATCAAATTGTGGAAAGACAAATGTGGTTTTTAATTTAATAACAAATCCTAAGGGATTACGTTTCAACAACATTTATATCTTTTCCAAATCTTTGCAACAACCCAAATACCAATTATTGGATAAGGTACTCGCAAGTGTGCCTGAAGTTAATTTTTACAAGTTTAATGCTAGTGAAACTATAATGGAGCCAAACGAGGCTAAACCATTTTCTATATTTATATTTGATGATGTATCTTGTGAAAATCACGACACTATTAGAAGTTATTTTGCCATGGGAAGACATTACAATATTGATAGCATTTATATTGGTCAAACTTACAGTAAAATTCCAAAACAACTAATAAGAGATAATGCAAATCTACTAATTATCTTTAAGCAAGATGAAACAAATTTAAAGCACATATATTATGATCATGTGAATGCAGACATGTCATTTGATAAATTTAAAGAAATGTGTGGCAAAGCATGGGCTGAAAAATATGGATTTCTTGTTATTATGAAAGAAGAAGCTATAAAAAATGGAAGATATCGTATAGGATTGGATAAATTTGTATTAATTCATTGAAAGATTGATGATACGTTTAGTAATAGATTGGACCTCGCTGCGTAAACATGGTGAACCAAGAAAAACTATTAAAAGAAATAAAATCACTGAGTGACTCGATTAGACTTAAAAATCGAGCATTAAGAATGGGTTTGAATGAAAGAGAAGAATTTCTGGAGACTACATTTAAGCCTATTACAGAACCTTTAAAACAGATAACAGAAACAATTGGTAAACCTCATTTTGAAGGAGATGTTTTACTACCTGTTTCTAAATTTGAAGTAAAGACTTTAAAAAAGGAAGAAGATGATGATTCTTACACAAGTGATAGTGAAGTTTCTCAAAAAGGAGAAGAAAGAAGACAAGAAGAACCAGAAATAAATGTTCAAAAAGAAGAAGAAGAAGAACAACATATACCTGAAGCAGAACAATCAATTCCAAATCTAACAAAATTAAGTAGTGATATATTGCAACAAGGACCTCTTGGAAGAAAGTATATCATGAAGATGTTACATGAAATAAAAGCTAACCCAAAACTACACAAGTCACATGTATATGGAGCGAGAATTGATGGAAATGAATTAAAAATAGGAGATTCAAAAGTATATTTGACTGAAGATGATGACATTGTTATTGGTGAGCATAAATATAAAGGAACAAAAGGATTATTTGAACTGATTTTTAAAAATATACCTATAAAATATACACTACAAGATTTAAATACTTTTAAAGAAATTTTGCAAAATACTAATGCTCATAAGAAGAATTACTCCAAAGATTCAATGATAAATAGAACACGCGCAACTAAATATTCAGTTGTAATAAAAAGATTGTTTCCCCTGAGAAAACTACCAACATTACGAACTGCGCCTGCTTTGAAGAAACCGCTAAAGAGGAAATCTTTATCACTTATGGACTTATCACTTATGGATGAATATGGTAAAAAGAAAAAAGGAGAATCTTCAACGTCTGGTAAAGGTTTAATGAAAAACCTATATAATACAAATGTGATTTACTATAATGATATAAACAAATTGGTCGATAGAATGAGACTATTACATGAAGCCATGGAAGCTGGTCATACAGGTTTAAATAATAAATGGGTGGCTTTAGTTGACGAACTTCGAAATCGTGGAATAGTTGTATAAATCATTATGGATATATAAGAGAGCTGTGAGTATACAGTGGATCAGTTCAATCATGAGTGTCGACAAGTTCGGACGGTACTCCGGGCTAGGAGTACAAGGAGGAGAAAACAGAAAAAGAAGTGGATTGCCGCAAACACCTGAAGGTGACTATGATATGAGTAACAAACGTTTAAAATTTATTAAAGACCCAGAAGAAGATACTGATGGAGCGAATTTAAAGACAGTAAAAGAAGCAACTTCAACATCATTGAAATTAGACAAAAATACTTACGATGTCAAATCACATAGAATAATTAATGTTGGTAAACCAACTGACAGTTCTGATGCAATTAATAAAGAGTATTTATCATCTGAACTTTTAAATACTTTAAAATTGCAGTGGGGTAATAATTTAAAAGATGGACAAACATATGATGCTGGAAATCATAGGATAACCAATGTGGCAAATCCAAAAAATGATAAAGATTCAGTTAATAAAGAATATTTACATTCTATAATACCGGAAAAGACTCAACGAGGATTTTCTTTTTATAAGTTTATTATAAATGACATTGGATACCCAAAGGAAGACGGCGATGCTGTAAACCTGAAATACATCAAAGACAACTGTATTTTACAAGATGGTGATGAAATCGATTGTTATGGGAAAGTGTTGTCAAATGTAAAGTTCGGTTCTCAACCAAAAGACGCTGTTACTATGGAACAACTATCTAAAGAATTAAAAAGGGGAACATCGAATTTTGTAAAACATGAAGATGCCGTGCTAAAGCGAGGAGATACATTTATACATGGAAATGAAAAGTTTGATTTAATGCAAGGAAAAAATGATGAATGGGATGCAGGACGTAAAACAATAACAAATGGAAGATTTGGTATAAGAGATACAGATGTACCTCTAATGGTGCAAACATTAATTGCTACTGGTGGTACATTAGGTACATACAATGGTCGTAATAGAAGAATAAAAGATATTTATCCTGGTTACGAAGCAAATGATTGTGTTACAATGAAACAAACAATAACTTGGGATAAACACTTTGGGACCAAATATGATGCAAAAATGAAGAAAATAATTAATATTTTACCAGGAGAAGATTTAAATGATGCTGCTACTATTGGACAAGTCATAACAACATCGAAAAGTGATTCGACCGCTTACACGTGTAATGATAAACGTATTATGCAGTTACATGATCCTCAACATCCGAAAGATGCTGTAACTTTAGATTGTTTAATAAGAATAGTGGGCAATTTACTTATCGATACCCACAATCATATAGCTAGTACAACGAGTCATGTGATGATTCAACCCGATGAACGAGAAGCTTGGATTAAAAATAGAATCATAAATCAGTATATAATTAATTTGAATAATTAAATATTTAAATATAAAACATTGTGCACGAGTTATCCATTTATGTAAAGCAGCTCGTGGAGTAAACACGCTGGTTATATAAGACGACATAATGAAGACCGCACCGCTCAGTCGTCGTCAAGACAGCGTTAAGAAAGGACGTGGTATAACATCAGCTGCGTTTTCCCTGCTCAGACGGATTCCTGTTGGTGCTGTTCTAAATCGAGCAATAGACGCTTTACCATACGAATTTCATCTGCCCGGAGGCTATCAATATTGTGGACCCGGAACTAAGTTGGCAAAACGTTTAGCAAGAGGAGATCCTGGAATTAATAAATTAGATCAAGCTTGCAAAGAACACGATATAGCGTATTCCAAGTTTGCAGATTCAACAAATAGATCAATAGCGGATAGAGCGCTAGCGGAAAAAGCTTGGCAAAGGGTTAAATCAAGTGACGCCAGTATTGCGGAAAAAGCAGCAGCTTGGGCAGTGACAACAGCCATGAAGACGAAAGCTAAGTTTGGTGGTGGCAGACGACGCGGGAAAAAACCTAGTAAAAAAGAAGCTGCAAAAAGAGGCGGGAACATCAAAAGAAAACATCGCACTAACCCTAAAAGGAAAGTCAAGAAAACATCCATATGGTCAATGGTAAAAAACGGATCGGGTCTTTACTTAAGACCGTACCGTGTGTATTAAATAAGAAAAATAAATTGATAATTCCAAATGAAGCATTAACAAACTATCAATTGTCAAAATATGTGAAATGTTTAAGAATACCATTCTTCAGAGGAGTTTTTATGAAAGATACATTACCAAATAGAGTGTGGAAAAATGAAACTGGAATAGTAAATTTAGACTCTAATTATGGACCAGGTACTCATTGGGTATGTTATAAAAAACTTGGAGAAAATGTTTACTACTTTGATAGTTTTGGAAATTTACCGCCACCAAAAGAACTTCAACATTATTTTCGGGACTCCAAGAATATATTCTACAACTACAAAAGAGAGCAACCTAGCAATACGGAAATATGCGGACATTTATGTTTAGAGTTCCTAGCGAAGAGCGTCAGTCAGCTTTAAGATGTCATCGTATACAGTATCGCTGAGTGGAAATTCGTCAACATTGAAAAGTACACTTTTCCCAGCGTTACGTTTATCTACGGATAAACTATGGGAAGCAGCATTATTGGATTTGACTACATACAATTCAATTCCCAATGTTACAGAAGGAAAAAATAATTTACTACATTATTATGAGAGTAAAGATGAAAAAGGAAATTATTCACAATTAAAAATAATTCCATTATCTACAGGAGCATATGAAATAGACGATATAAACCAAGTATTACAAAAGAAACTTGGAGAAGAAAATATTTCTATAAAAGGTAATAATAATACATTAAAAGCAGAAATAACTTCAAAGTATTATATAGATTTTAGCTTAGACCACTCAATCGGCAATTTGCTCGGATTTTCAAAGAAGAAAGGAATTTTAGCTCCTGGAAATGATTATACTGGCGATACAACAGTAACAATATTAAAGGTGAACAGTATTGATGTAACGTGTAATATTATACACGGATCATATAGAGATGGAGTAAATCAACATATATTACACACATTTTACCCGACAGTAGCTCCTGGTTTTAAAATAGTTGAGAAGCCACAAAACCTGATATACCTACCGTTAAACACCAGTTTCATTTCAGACATCGTACTGAACATATTGGATCAAGACGGTATTAGTGTTGATTTTAGAGGAGAAACAATAACTATACGGTTACATATCAGAGCGGCAACATAAAGTCAACATGGGATTATCATTTAAACCACAACGGAAGAGTCGGGAGCTCAGTAGCTCCTCAACATTCGACGAGTTAACACCGGACAACATACGCTTCCTACAAAAGATCGGACTAAAACTTGCCAACCATGGATATACTGGATATAGCGCAAGGACCGACATTCGACGAAACCCTATGGGAGAAGGAATATCACACTCACAACCCTTACACTTCATCAAAATTAAATAATAATGATGAAATAAGAATTCCCATTCAACAACAAGATATCTACACATTACCATGTGAAAGTTATTTATATATCGAAGGAAGAGTAACAACATTGGATGGAAAGTCTGGTTCAACTGTTCCTTTTATAAATAACCCTATGGCATATCTGTTTGATGAAATTAGATATGAGATATCTGGAGTAACAATTGATTCAACAAAAAAAGTTGGTATATCAACAACTTTAAAAGGATTGACTTCAATAACACCCAATGAAAAAAATTCTTTAATCTCGGCTGGATGGGTGACTCCTGATAAAGACACTATTACTCCTAATTCAAAAGGTTACTTTGATTTTAATGTACCTTTACGATTGCTTTTGGGATTCGCAGAAGATTACAAGAGAATAATAATAAATGTAAAGCAAGAACTGGTACTGCTCAGATCTTCAACAAATAAGGATGTAATACAAGCGCCAAGTGGAACTAAAGATGCCGATTTGGAATGGCAACTTCAATTGGATAAAGTTGTATGGAGAGTACCTCATGTCAGATTGGCAGATGAACATCGAGTAATATTATTGAAAAAATTAAAATCTGACCGTGATATTGTAATACCATTTAGGAGTTGGGAATTTCATGAATACCCCATATTGCCTCAAACAGAAAGACAAACATGGACTGTTAAAACCTCTACTTATTTAGAACGGGCAAGGTACATAATAGTCGGTTTTCAGACTAAACGAAAAGATGTTATAACCGCGCACGCTGGTCAATTTGACCATTGCAAGATAAAGAATTGCAAAGTTTTTTTAAACTCTCAGTTCTTTCCATATGACAGTTTAAATGTTTCATTTGACAAGAAACGTTATTCCATTCTATATGACATGTATGCAAGATTTCAATCATCATATTATGGTAAGACGAATACACCACTTTTATCACCAGAACAATTTTATTCAAAAGCTCCAATTGTTGTAATCGATTGTTCAAAACAAAATGAATCTGTAAAATCTTCAAGTGTAGATATAAAAGTTGAAATGGAATTTGAAGATAAAATACCAGATGGAACTTCAGCATACTGTTTAATTCTACATGACAAAATAGTTACTTACACACCGCTAACAGGAATCGTGAAGAATGTACTTTAAGAAGGATTAATACAACATCTGCACAATTTGTAAGGTTTTTACAAAAAATCAACAATATCTAGGTCATCTGCGAGTATAAAAGCGAGAAAAAAGAGCTGGAAATTCATTTCATCTTTGATTGTCGTATGGGTAACATCGTCCGCAAGATGAGTTCTACTACATCAACTGCTAATGAAGAAACTACACCTTTTATGGCTGACAATAGTTTGGATATAGAAAGACAAGTTGAACAGGAAATGGATGAGTTCCTCAAGTTTAAACATAAAAAGACAGAAGAAGAGGAAGTTGAAAAAGAAACAAAGAAAAGAAAAATTGAAGATAACATTTCCACCAACATCTTAACGGAAGTATTTCTTCGAATATTTTATCCTATTTCTTCTTGTATGACAAAGACTGTATCTGCTGGAGTGATGAAATCATTGGATTACTCTCCTACTGTTATTTTAAATCATGGATCTAAAATGGTAACCTTCACTGAAACTTCTTGGGAATCTTTTATGAAACATATACATCTTTTGGAATGTTATCTGAGTAACAATACATTTGGAAGAAAAACAAAACTAGGTTTGTTGGAATCAAATATTGAAATCGATATTGTTAAACAACGTGGTCAACAACTAGTTCGATTTAGAGATTTAACTAAATATAATATAAAAATACATTTGACTAAAGAAGAGTTTTACACTTTAACTTGTGCTACTGGTCCTATAACAAGATATTTAAAACAGCTAATATTCTCAAGTGCAATTATCAAAGACTATTTAATTGATGCATTGGATAAACAACCATATGTTCCAATCCTATATGGTCCAGTAGATACTTCAATCTTCAATAGGATACCACATGAAGTAGATATGTGGAGACAGTTACACCACTATCAAACCAACTTTAATTTAGATGAAGAAAAGCAAGAAACCAAGGAAAACGAATCAAGTTTCAACAATCAACAATCGGCAACAAATTGAACAAATAAAGAATATTGTAAGTAAAAAGAAGAATATTGGGGGTATAAAAGGTTGTCAATCTGGATTAACATACCAGTTGCCTACTGAACGTCATCATGGATAAACAAGTTTCATTCTCTAAGAAGATAGAATTAATAAAAGTAAAGCAAGGTATCATAGAGTTTCAAGCATTCCGTGGTAATGATGGAAATTTTATAATTAAAGAGTTAGTGGTACTAGATATGATAACATCTGTTGTTTATCACTTTTTATTTATGCCTCCTTTACCATTCAACAGATTAACAACCAAAGCTAAAGTAACAAACAAATGGTTGATGAAACATTTTCATAATCTAAGATGGGATGAAGGTTTTATAACCTACAATATGATGCCACACATTATGAATCATTTCTGCAAAAAGTTCAAAACTATTTTTACAAGAGGATTGGAAAAAGCAAATTGGATACAAACATATACAAACCATGAAGTAATAAATGTGCAAATGGAAAAAGATTTTTATTGCTACTTTGATAACATCTGTATTTCATCTAAAAACTTTAAACATCAACAGTCTCAATGTGCTTTAAAAAACGCATATCGTTTAAATGTCTATCTCCAGCAAAGTGGTGGGGGAAACGAAGGGTATAAAAGCGAGAGCGGCACTATGACAATGCATCAGTATTACTCGAACCTCCGGGGAGTCAACACCTCTGACACGCAAACACAAGAAGAAGAAGACGAACAATAGCAAGAAGAAGATAATGGCGTCACAAAATTTTCTACAATCGCTTGTTGATCAATTTAACAAACATTCTAAATCTACTATACTACCGACAAAAAAATGTTCAGAATTGAAGGAAGAGAAACATTATATTATTCACACTATTAAGAAAATGGAAACATCAATTGGAGACGCTATCAATTGTACATTAAGTGAAGCACCCTACACACCTGGTGATGAACCAAAATTTCAAGTATTTCTTCCCAAACGCTTTGTTCAACTGCTGCAGAATGAAGATTTACGACTGATTCACCCCGGCACACTCTACTTAGCATCTCACGGTCCTAGCGGAAGCAACTCTACTGAACTTACACTTCATGTTATGCCTACTAGCAACTAATCTGTAGTTTATATATATACTGTTGTACATGTGTGTAACTGATTATAAATAAATAAAAAATAAAAAAAAAAATAAGAAAAAGGCAACATATCGATAGTGTTTTTGCACTATCGATATGTTGCTTTTTTAAAAACACGTTTGGGTGACCTTGACCTAGTTTCGAGGGTATATAAAGGCCGTAATTTTCTTGAGGATCTCATCAGTCTCCGACTACCTTTCGTGCTGTACGCATCTCTGTTGGCTCTCCAGTTATTACAAATAACAACATGTCTCTTAAGGTGAAGTGTGCATCATATGATACCACCACCATCACAACTTTTGAAGAACTCGACGATTTTACTAATGAATTGCGAGTATTACTTGCCGGTGGTTATCGTTTAAATATTGATGTTTACGCTAACAACATGAGGATGTTTCCTAAACAAAAATTCTGCAATGAAGAAATATTTGTTTCCACACAACCTTCAACTACAACACCATCTACTCAAAGTAATGTTAAGTTTCAGAAATATTACTGATGTTGAATAATATTGAGCGGTCGCTGTGGCATCTATAAAAGGAACGCGTAACCTAAACAGAATCATCATTTGCTTCCCAACTGACGCAGCGAAAACAACTACCACTACCATGTTGTACAGAATGATGATTGAATTTAATGGAAAAATCTACGGAAAAGATTATCAAAGTGTAGAACAAATGACATCCGATCTTCAAGTATTGACTAAAGAAGGATTCCAACCAAAATTAATTCTAAAATTTCCAAAAGTACATCCACTATCCACTGAAGATCTCATTGCTATGGCTAAAGAAGAAAAAGAAAAATACAAACAAGATATAAAGAAAGAAAAAGAGGATGAAAACTCACTATCTTAAATAAATACATCTTACACTTGTAAGATGTTCTTTTTTAAAACTCCATTTGGATGACCTTGAGATTACCCCCACCACTTTTTCTAATCTATAAAACATGCTATCCTACACTATACACCTTCATTTCTTGGCTAAACTTAGAAGCGTCAACATGGAAAACAAGAAAGACGAGTACAAACCACGCTATTGTTGTGAACAAAAATGTACCGATATAGGAAGATGGATGGTAGACGGATTAGCTTGTAGAAAATGTGAATTCTTCGGATCCTGTTACTGCAAATGCAAGACAAAACAACTACCACCACCAGAATTGCGAACCTTTAAAATTTATAAATCAAGATACTTCCACACTTGCTGTCCCCAGAGATGTATCAAATTTCATCCAGAAAAAATTGTTAATTGCCGAGAGTGTAATGCATGTTATAAAGACGACTTTTGTACATGCATCATAAATGCATGCAAATACAGATCAGATTGGTCTTCTCATCCTATTGAAGCTTCAGATCTATAGCTGTAGTCACTGACTGCAGCTCTTTTTTAAAATTTCATTTGGTTGACCTTGAAATTGTCCCCACCAATATATATTCTACAGATCCTTCAATACATTTCTCATTCCGATTTCATTACTCTGACTGGCAACAACATGGGTGACAGGTTTATTTCTTTTGAACATTTAATTACCGAAAGAGATGAGATAGAAACTCTATTTCACAACTTACTCACACTTATGGATAAGTATCCTTTAAGATGGATCAAAATCAAAGTAAAATATGTGGATCCTACCAGAATATTTTCATCATCGTCATCTTCCAACAGTGCAGGGGAAGAAGAAGAAACAACTCATGGTTTTAAAATTATTGAATTGGACAACGAGGAACAAGAAATGCAAACTCTGGTTAAAAGTAAACTTAATATTTGATTTAAAACAATTATTAGTATTTCTAATTTATATTACAGCTAATGCTTATTTCTACACACCACCCATGACCTACCCAAATGGGGTTTTGCGGCAAAATGCTCTGGCCGCCGGTTCGCATATGGGTATATCAACCTTCCCCCACCACTCTACCTTCCCCACTCCTCTACTTCCCCCTCCACCACCTTTGCCCACATATAAGTAACCCTCTGACCATCGCTCACCATTTGTTTGCTAACTTCCGAACAATGAGCTCCTCTCCTTTAACAACAAGTAAATGTACTTTTCTTATTCAATCACAAGAAGAATTACAAACTATTTTTCAAATTTTAAGTGATCTAATAATCACTCCAAATAACACCATTACTATCACTGTGGAAGTTTCCTACAATTCTTCTGATTACGAAAACATGGAAAGCGAAGACGTCGAAGTTTTACAGCTGCCAGATAATAGTCTTCCATCTTCCAAAGCTGCAACACCCGACACAGCTAATAATGATGTTTAGTCGACTACAATTATTTTCTTTACCCCCCACCATTTTTACAGTAATATATAACCTGTCCCTATCTCTGTTTCTCATTTCATCGCCAACTTTCTCACCATCAACACCGCTCCCATTTTTACCTGCACACATTTAATACACGAAGATGATGGATGATTTTTCATTTACATCACAATTGGAAGAGGATAAACTCAAACTCGAAATCAACAGACTACAATTAGAAACAAAGAATCAACAAGAAATGATTCAGCTTTTACAACTATTCAAATGCGTACTGTGGATAGTATGTTTTTATCTTCTCATCGCTATCACCTTTGGCATCTACCACTCCATCACCAGTAAACAACACTTCAACACCTCCTCAAATAAAACCACTACTTTTCTTTAATTAAATAAATTTTTACCCACCTTCAATCTAACCCCTCGGGGCTCACCTTTTTTAAAAACCCCTCCGGATGACCTTGACCCACTTCCAAAACCCACCCATCACTGTCAAAAAAAAACCCCAGCCGCTACTACCCCTACAACACTTACAACCGCTGACCTTGAACTGGACCAGGAGTAGGCAAACCCCACTACTTACCTTAAATTCAGATTGTTAAATGAGGTAAAAAATTTATACGGGATTTTAACGATGTTCTATAATCTTTTTCCATTAATGTAAAGTCAAAGCCGCATAAAATATTTCTTAATTTCTAAATGTTATGTATATGATTTAGGCATATCACCTGCTGATATCACCTTAACGTAACCTAACGTGCACTGCCCACAAACTGTTTCAACCCCTACCTGACCTACCCCACACCACTCTGTGGTAACTATCACATCACGTGTCTGCACTGGCATCATGTGCATGAAAGTCTGAGTGTAGCCTACATGTGCTTAATGATCGTCCTTTAGCTCAATAAAATATACCATATAAAAGTCGAAGAAATAACTAACCTAACGCCTTTGTTTGTTTAAGACAACCAATGTTGGTTTAAAATTTAAATACTTTTCATTATTCAATCAAACTTGTTTTACAATTAGCCTATCTGTGCTGTGCAGCGATTTTCAGACAGGATCCATTTAATTAATAAATTAATTACACAAATAAATAAGGACATGACCCAAAAAATGATTACAACTTTTTTGGTTAACTTGACTTCAAATAGTAATGTGTTTGTGTCCAAGAAAAAGTATACTAAAATCGGACCCCGGAAAATTCAAAATGGCGGCAAATATGAGGTTCAAATATATACATTTTCAATGTCCCCTTCTATACCTTTTACTACAATGAAAAATTTAAAAGGATGGAACCTTTCACATTAATACCGAGCCATTACTAAATATAATAAATTCAATAAATATAAATAATTTATTTTATATTTTTAACAGAGAAATTATTGAATGGTATTGAGCACGTTAGGCCTAGTTTGCTGCTAAAACTGAATGCACACAATTATGAGTTATTCCACATTATAATATATATGCATACACTTTCATATGTTAATTTTCATCAAAATGCAATAAAAAGAATAAGATACTAAATGGTTTGTTTGCAGATTTCAATACCGAAGTCGTCGCAGACCTGCTTACAGTTATAGGTGATTTCTTTAATTTTAACCATCAATATCATTTGGGGTTGAATATGTAGGTTTGCAGTTTTGTAGTAGTTGTAAGTGAATATATGTGGAGGTACATACCAAATTGTATCAGGTTATTTCAATAAATGAGCGATATAAAGGGTTTTGTCTATTTCCGATCAGAACATACCGATCATATGGGATTGAGTATGTGGTTTGCCTCCATGTGGGGTAGGCCTAGTGAGTTAATATGTGTTATTCCTTACATAGTGGAGATACGTGAGAAATTTTGAGTTATGTCAATTAATAAGCTAGATTGAGGGTTTTCTTTATTTTCTATTTGAACACCATAGGAAACCTGTAACGGATTTTCTTTGTAACCAGTTAAGCAACGTTAAAAATTAAAAAATACTAAATGCTTGTTTTTAGGTACGGTATTATAATAAGGTTAGGGTAAAATTATTAAACTAAAAAATATATAGAACATAACCGTTCTAAAAACTCTTTGGTAAACCCCATAAAACCCACCTCCTTTTGTCCGATAGTATAGACTTCTAATATGTTATTCAGCATACCTCACAGGAAAAATAAAAATTAAAAAACCTTATTCTTATTTTTTATGGTGTAATTTTCCATATTCATCTGCAACGAATGTTTGTCTTTATTTTACGATAAAAGTTGGATGGTTTTTAAATGAAAGAGACTTGGGCTATTTGACAGTTTTTAATTTGTTTTAATTTCGAATCCATATTAAGTTATAGAGTAACAAAGTTAAGTTAATCAAAGTTGGATCATTTTACTTTAATATAAATTTAAAATATAAAAAATATAAAACTATGTAAAATAGCCCAAGTCTTTATCTTTCATTAAAAAACCCCTCCCAATTGGAGCAGGTGTAGCACTGCAAGTTGAATTTTTGACCCGCGAGACCCCCGATACTGACAGCCTTCGTCGGCAGCCGCTGAAACTTCATGCTATGAACGTATCCAATGAATAGCTTGTATTGAAATTCCTACTTTCTGCGGCCAAATCTCCTTCCTCACCATCATCCACCTAGTCTTGGACCTCACACGTGCTGAAGTGCATCAGCAGTGTTTTTTTTTCTTTTACCACAGTGTTTACACCGAATACTGGATATTGTTTCTCGCTCTCGGTATGCTTGTAAACAATGTGAAGTTTATTCAGGTAATTTCACTATGTCCACTAGGACTGGCCCTTTAGCGCCCTCTTTGGTATTATATAAATAAATAAAGTCAGCCATGTAAATATTATCTATACTGCTCTCCTCACTTCAAAGAAGCGTCTGATTTCATAACGATGCTTGATTGAAATTAAATATAGGCCTATTAACAATGGTGTTATTGATATAAAACTAAATACTTCTTAAACAGCTGACATGCAACTGTCAAAACATTACAGTAGTGGCAGTTTGGCGTTTCTGAGCCAAATTTACGCCATAGCTGGTGATTTCATAGAACTTAAATGACCTGATAAAGGCCTTATTCCCCTGAAAGAAACACTTGAAGACAGCGAGGGTTACTGTAACATGGATAATGCTGGTTCGCAAACTCATGAAAATAGATCTGGTCTTACACCTTCATACCAAAATTCATCAAAATCGGAGGTCCCCTTCAAATGTTATCAATACCACGGACACATATGATATATATATATATATATATATATATATATATATATTTGTTGGTTTGATGTTTTAGTTGACAATTATATCAAAATGTAACGAGAAATTATTTTAATGAAAATGGTAATTGCTAAAGGCTTTTTAAGCTTAGCAATTATTATCATTTATATTAATTAATTATATTATATTAATTAATTATATTATATTAATTAATCATTGTGAATCGAGGTGTTCTAAAGTCTTTCGCGTTTGGAAACAAAATATGTAATGGGGAATAAAATAGTTTTATTAAGTAAAAGGTTTTGCCCACTACTCAGAGCACTTTTCAGTGGACTGTAATTATCAAAAATAAAATTATTATTTGTTTACAAATTTAATCCAAACAAAGAAAAGGATTTTTTAAATAACAGCGAGGGAGATTGAAGGGGTAAAAGCCAAGACTGCGATGTGTAGGTGATACCGGCACCCTCCACATAAAAATACACTGGTGCGGACCTTTCTGTGAAGTAGGCCCCCACAGTTTTTACTCTATAAGTATTGAACAAAAGTAACATTAATGATGGGGATTGAAAGACTAACCAGCACTAATGATTGGTACCATTGTCGCCGTCAGTGCTCAAGTTTTTGTTATGGGCGGGCTATTTTCCGTGAAGTAGGCCCCCACAGTTTTTTTCCGTTATAATTCTTGAACAAATGAAGCACTAACGGAGGGGATTGAATCAACCAGCATTAAAGATTGGTAGGCCTACTATTTTCGATTTTAGTGAAAATTTTTTTGTTTGGCCTAAATACTTTTTTTTAATGTAACATTAGATATAAAATATGTTTCAATATGAGTAATTGAACTACCAGTATACATATAAGGATAATATTCTTGCTAACATCCGTGAAGTAGGCCTCTCCCAACAGTTTTTCCTCTAGGCCTATAATTCTTGAACCGACTCTATAAGTGTTGAACAAAAGGAGCACTAATGATGGGGATTAAAGCAATAACCAGCTCTAACGAAGCACTAACGATTGGTATCGTTTTTTGCGTTAGTGCGCATATGAGAAGGGCCACCTTCACGGACCTGTGCGGAACTCCGGTGTTAGTTTTAGCTGATGGACAGCTTTGGTGCGGAACTCTGTTGCCTCCGCTTTACCAGGTTCGCCAGTGTCATATGTCATTAATTCCATTTTGGTCCTATTATTGTTTAATCAATAAATTAATTGCTTTTTATAAACATGAATCTACCGGGTAATACTTAAGATATATTTGCTATAAAATGAAAGTTTGATATTTCCTCTTCTCATGCCTGGTTTATATGTGAACGGCATAAAAAATATATTTAAAAAAGGAATTCCACACCCATTACACTGAAAAGGGCGAAGCAAATACATGGTGTAGCCTACAGTCCACATAGTGAATTAAGAATTCAGCTTCTTACAATATAAGTCGTCTTTGTGAGTTTTCTGTTCTGCCTAGCTACATATTTAGGTGTTACATTTATTCGTGCCAAGCACGTGTTCTTGGCAGCTGTCAATTTCGACAATAGAGTCAGAGAGCGATCCATGAATTAGAATAAACCGAAATCAATTACTTAAGTAAGCAATGATCTATAGTATTTGGAACTAAATATTTTTTCAAAATGTAACTTTAGATATACAATACATTTCAATGTGAGTAATTGAGCTACCAATATACAAACCAAGGATAATATTGCTAACTTTATAACTTTTCTAGGTACAAGAAAACGTGTTAAGGCCGAGGACATTTTAACTCCCTATGTAGCCCATGGTACAAAATATTTTTACTATTACTTCCCAGTCAGCACAAAATGTGAAAATCACGTTTTTTTCACATTTTGTAAAAAATGTAAAAATTATGTTAAAGTTAAAAAAAGAATATATTTACGTAAAAATTACATTAAAAATGTAAATGTCAAAAACTGATGAAAAATACAAATTATTTTTACGTGAAAAATATGTGAAAAATGTCAAATGAGAAAAAAGGTGAAATATAGAATATTTCTCATGTAAAGATTATGTTGCAAAATGTAAATCTAAAAACCGGGTAGACAAGAGGATATATTTTCATTAAAAATTATGTAAAAAATGTACATTTAAAAAAATAAAATAAAAATTGATTTTCAACTTTTATTTAACTTTTTAGTTATTGATAATTTTATTTTTCTGTCAAAGTATCGGATTTACATATGTAGAGATTTTGTCCAGTTATAGTCTTAGAAATAACAATTTGAATTTAGATTTGTGGTATCAACAATTTATAATTATTTATTTCTTAACCTTTAAATTCTTCCAACAGTATTTAATTTCATGCGTTGGTTATACTACTTTTAATAACACTTAAAATATTTAATACGCCATGATAAATATATTTTTGAAAGATTTAAAAATAATTACTATTAACAAACAGATAGTTATTTCTAATTGGGTCAAAGTTTTAATTTTGACCTGCTGAAGTGCAAGTAAGGTTAAGTATTAAATGTATAAATAGTCATTTTAATCCATCTTAGGTACAGCTGAAGTGGCTGAGTGGGATAAGGTACTAGAACACTGACTGAAAGGTCGCAAGTTCAAATCCTGGTGAGGGTGGAAAAATATTATTGGACTTTTTTTACATTTTTTATGTATTGGTTATAAAAAATGCATTCATTTACAAATTTTTGAAAATTTTTAAAATGTTCATTAAATGTAAGTAAAAAATGTAAAAATTAAGTAAAATTAAAACGTCATTTTCACGTCTTTTTTCACGTGAAATGTAGTGACCTTTCCACGAAATTCTCGTGAAAAGAACGTGAAATTTACATCTTTTTACGTATTATAACGTGACAAATGTAAAAAAGTGATTTTCACATGACTTTTACGTTTTTGTTCTATCTGAGTTTAATACGGTCGCAATACAAATTTATAAAAAAGAGGTAAATTTACAACAAAAACTTCCAATGTCTGTTTAACACTTAAAGGAAAATATTTGTGATGATGAAAAACCTAAATAATTTACATCAAGGCAACTTAAGTATATTATTCTATATATTAAATTCTATCGGGAATCATATGTCATGTAGGACAAATCCGAATGAATAGGTTGAAGATAAACTAATAACCGGGGATTAGCATCTCAATTGCTACTTAGCGCTTTAGAAAAAGGACTTAAGATCACGATTGCGAGTCATAGCACTTCCAGTGTAATGTGGAACATAAAACGCGAATCTCACCTTTGTCTGACAAGTCGTAAAAGTCTCTGCCATATGTCATAACCAACGTAAATACATAAAACGATTGTATCTTAACTTCAATCCGCAATCACTGCATTCTAGACAAGCCTGAGTCAAGGCAATCGTTTTGTTTACCTAACTTGTTATTTGTATAACTGATGTTGTTCTAAACAACGAACGCTACTTGATGACTAAAGTAAAATTATTTCATAAAACTCAATATTCTTACGTATTCCCTTTTATGGTTAAAAAAAAGGAAAAACGATCTTTTGCATTTTGAGTGACGCGAATGAATATTTAGCTTTGTGACGGGTTTGACAATTATTTACGATACCAACGGAGATTTGGTAAATTCAAACAAATTTTGTATTACCGATAGGCCTTTCCATATGCCAACATGCGATGGAAACCCGTTGTTATTTTGGAAAAAAGTTCATTAGCTTAGCTCATAAGCCTTTCAGATCAAATTTGTAAACTTCACTCACCTTAAAGACAAGCTCGTTTTCTATTCTCTTTATTGCCTTCACAATTTAAAGACGTTGCACTTAAGTACAAAATCTGATGACGCATAGGCCTACAGATGGCTCAGCGTATCGGCTCATGGCTTTCGATCTTTATATTATTTTAAAATAGATTTAATTC
This sequence comes from Neoaliturus tenellus, assembly GCA_030545055.2. NCBI lineage: Eukaryota > Metazoa > Arthropoda > Insecta > Hemiptera > Cicadellidae > Neoaliturus > Neoaliturus tenellus. Next base: position 41,375,924 of record CM061535.1, on the reverse strand, counting down.
GAGTTTTGTCTCAGATAAAATAGATCAATTTTAGATCTTGATAACGATATGGTTACAACAGACCGATATTTTTAGAAAAGTACCCCCACACCGTCCCTTGGTCATCCTTCCTTCCCGAAAGCCGTGAGCACAGATACACTGAGCCATTTTTATGTTTATATTGTAGCATGCAGGTTTACTCTTCCCAGATAAGGTGGTTTTATTATTTCTAATTGTTTTTAGTTATTATACAGAATTCTTAACACATTGCATATTTTCTCTCTTTAATTTTGTATACTGCAACTAACGATATACTCCTTTCGAAAGAACTTTCAAACAATTTGAAAGTTTAACAAATGAAATGCGGTTTTTCCTGGCAGATTATAATCACTATAGCATAGACATATTTTTCAACCCCTCATAAGTTATACGCGCCTGACATGGCCTAGTGGCCGGCAGTATGTCCAGTGAACGGCCTCCTAGAGAGTTTGGGGATTTTCAATCGTTCAAGGAAAATGGTTATGGACAAAGGAGGTAGCCGTTTTTGTTGTAAAAACCGTTCAACTAGTCCCAGCTGCTATAATATGATTATACTACATGACGATAGGCCTACTAAATGATGCGTGGTTTTTACGACAGCAAATACTAGGTATTAATGTGATTCAATCTACATTTTTATTATTAATTTACTGAGGTATATTAGGTACCTTAAAGGTAAGGTTAGGTGATTCATTGCATATAGGCCTATATGACCTTTGGCATTAACTATATTCTACTGCAACAATAACTTTTCCGCTGCGTCATCTCAATTTTTAGGAGAAGGGTATATTTAACTAATTTTGTTGTTTTTGAGGCTTTGTAAAGTGCATCTAATGAAAAAATTATTATGTTCCCATACCTGTTTCTAACTAAAATCTATAAATTTATTAATATTGTGACGTCATAAAATGACAGTGGGGAATGAGGAGTGTGACCTCGTAAGAGAGGAAAGTTAAAAATTGCAGTCAAGGGCCTAAAAGTAAGGGGTCAGGCTTCTACCTTAGTCGATCCTCATTTGGCGGTGCGTCAGGTGACAAAATTGGATAATTAAAAAAAAAAATTATGATTAACGTGCCGACAAATCTGGACCAAATCATCGTCCAGGTTTTAGCTAATTTCCCTATAGGGAATACGCTATCGGTAGTAGCCATGGTAAGACCTAATCCCGAGACCACTTTACTTTTTTATTTTGAGGTCCCCATATGCCAAAAACACCATCCGTTATATATATTATATGTGTGTCCGTGGTATTGATAACTTTTGAAGGAAACCTTCGTTTTTTATGAAATTTGGTATGAAGGTGTAAGACCAAGTCTATTTTCATGAGTTCGCGAACCAGCATTGTCGGGTTAAGAGAACCTGGTTTTATGGGCGTTTCAAAAATGGGTTTTTGGCATTTTTTGTACCTCAATTTTCAAATTCAACAATTTTAACTAATATTATATAAAAGAGCTTAAAAAACAAACAGTTTAGCATTTTGAATTTTTTAACTTAGCTTAACATATTCCGGAGAAAATTTAAAAATAGGTTACCCATGTTAATCTTATGGGAAATCAATAAAACCCTGCATCTTGCTTATTTATTGATATAACTTGGCAAAATTTGGTATGTACATTTACTAGGTAGAGTTTAACTGATATTTGCCTACAACACCCATGTGACGGCAAACCTACATACTCACCCAAATGGGGTTTATGGGGATATTAAAACGTGCCGAATATTGATACATACTACATATATGTAGTATTTGATTTTTACCTTACCCAACTATTACTTTTAATAACAACAAACATTTTTTATCAACATACCATGGCAATAAAAGTAGTGGTGAAATGGCGGAGCTGGGACGTGGGGTCATCACGATGACGTCAGCAGTGATGACGTCATCAATGACGTCACTAATGACGGCACCAATGACGTCATATGACGTCACATGACGTCACACCTATGACGTCATGGTGACGTCATTACCGCTGACGTCATCATGATGACGTCACTGACGTTAATTAGGTCAAGGTCACGCAAGAATACAAAAAAAAAAATTTTTTTGCACTTTTGCGATTCTTCAAAATATGGTGAGAAATTGAAACTTCTCGAGGAATCACAAAAGTGCAAAAAAATTTTTTTTTATTCCCTAGCGATCAGACTCTCGACCTAATATATCCGTCAGGGGTCATTGACCCGTCCTAGCACCCCCACTTGAAAAAAAAATAATTTTTTTATTTTACTTACCCACCGAGAGACTGAGAGCCGAAGAATAATTTCTTCAAACACCCGATAGTGCGACAAACGACACGCGATCCGAACAGCACCGCGTCCGAAGACGTACTGACTTGGACACAGACGGTATCCCAGGTACCCGGCTCAGTGGTGGGGATAAGGAGGTGGTGGGGGTAAAGTGGTCAGAAGGAAGAAAATTTTTTTTTTTTCAAACAACATGTCCCAGCCGGTCCTTTACCGGACCTAAGTAACTCGGATTGGAAATATTTCCTGAGAAATATTTATTTTTTTATTCTTTCTCAGGTGATCTTGGAACTTGTGAAATTTTAATCAAACCAAAAGTGAAAAAAAATTTTTGTTATTTGAAACTTTGCTGAAAAATTAAGAAATGTTTAATATTTGGCTAAATATTTAAATTTAAACTCAATATAAGTAAATTGAGTGCAAAAAGTGAGATGTGCACACCACAAGAGTTGAACAGCAACTGAGCAAGTCGCTCCGTGTATCTCAGGTACTCGGTCGCGTGGTGGGGGAAAGAGGTGGTGGGGGTAAAGTGGTCAGATGAAAAAAAAATTCTTTTTGCAAACCTTACAACCGAGTTTGTTTTTCATGACTAGGTATAAAAAATAATTTTTTTACCTACACTCTTCAACATGTTCAAACGTGTTCAAGGTCAACCATTTGAAGTTTTTAAAAAAAATATTTTTTTAAAATTTTATTTACAAAAATCCTCCTTCATCCCCATATGTGCTGTCCGGACTTGTGCTTGATGTTGTCGAAGAATTGTCTTCACAGCAACATGTTCCTTGTGTATTTTGGACTACCCCTTCTGCTTCATCCATACTGTCGTCGATGAGTGGACAGTCGTATTCCAAGTTCATTTTTATTATCATCCCTGGATTTTGAAGAAGCCGCATGTGCAATTTTTCATAGATTTCTTTTAGGTATTCAAGGCTGTCAACAAGTAATTCCCACTTCATTGTGTCGTGTAATCTCTAGCGTAGCTGAGTTGAAAATGAAGTCAGACTTGCATGTAGGATTGGTCTTTTCGAATTGTGATGGTGGGGGTAATTGATACAACCAGACAGGTTGAAACATGTTCAAGGTCAACCATTTGGAGTTTTAAAAAAGAAAATTTTATTTAAAGAGTAGTGTTGAAAACTGGCAATTTGGCTGCTTTATCTGTACACTCGATGCATCTTAGACAGTATACAACCGCGTAGACCAAGTAGAAGAAGATTGCAATCAATAAAGCCAAGATCATGAAGAGATCCAATTTTAAAATTTTCTGAAGTAGCATATGGTCCTTCCTGATCCGTCTTTCTTCCATCCTTCTTTCCATCATCTCCACTAGATCCACATGCTGGCATCTTCTCCTCCCCAGGCTTTCTGCTTCATCAGCTTCATATATTGGTGGTGGAACATCCATGTTTGCAGGTTGAAAGATCAAGATGTAATGAAACACATTGGTGTTGCCTCTCAGGTCTCCCAGAGGAAAAGTGGTGGAAGATGAGGTAGAATGGTGGGGGAAGTTTGAATTTGAAAAAAAAATATTATTTGAATATTTTTATTTAAGTTTACACCTGAACATGTTAGAACATGTCCAAGGTCATCCAATTTGTGTTTTAAAAAATCCTATCTTGCTACAATACTGTAGCAAGATAGGTTTTTAATTTTGTTTTTATTTTATCATTCTTTTATTACAATACAAAAATATGCATATTGAAGTACAATGAGGATACAAAATATAAATATTAGTCAGGAGAAATATTCCAAGTTTGGACTGGCTTGAGTCTTCATGGATGATCTGGAGGAGTAGGCTGAAGAAGTTGATGATGGTGACCTAGGCGGCTCGTCATCCCTAGGGACATGAGGGCATTTTGTGTTGCAAGCAAAAATTTGCATGTTCAATCGGTATCCCTGTTCGATTAGTGATTTAAATTCTTGAACAATATTTTTTAATTCTTCCATATTTCGTACAAATACCTCTTCATAATTTGCACATTTTACAGTCAGAGCCATCTTGATGTTTTCCGTATGATGTCCAAAGGCGGAATGAATATTAGCATGGTTGTTTGAAGGTAGTATGAAATAGTGGTGGGGGAAGTTTTTACACGCTGTCTGATGGGAGGTGGTTAAATTTTTTCCAACTAAACATATTGATTGAACAAATGGCGCAAAGTTCTTTAGGTGTATGGTAACTTAAAACTGGAGCTACATGGCCTAATTGTAAACATCCATCATCTTGTAGGAATTGTGCTGGGTTAGATACAGCAGCCCTTCCACAATTTTGACAAAATTTTGTACCATCACTAAACTTGTACCAATCACTAACTTGTAAAAATTATATAGTTAAAAAATACAAACAGATACAAGAAAGAAAAAATTTTTTTTAACATTGCTGCTTGTCTGCGATGTGGATGGTAAGCTCGGTGGAGTTGCTGCCGCTGCATCCGTGGGACACCAAGTAGAGACATCCCGGTTGAATGGAGCGTGAATCTTCATTTTGTAGTAGGTGGACAAATCTCTTCGGAAGGTAAATTTGGAATTTTGCTTCATCCCCCGGAGTATATGGTGCTTCGCTGAGACTGCAGCAGATTGCTTCGCCGACAGTAGTTTCCATTTTCTTCAGTGCATGTATAATATAATGTTTTTCATCCTTGAGTTCAGAACATTTTTTTACCGGCAAAATTGTAGACTTGGAGTGGGCGTTGAATTGTTCCACCAAAGACTGCAGAAACTGGTTGGATGCCATGGTTGTTCTAGAGGTCCTCGCTGTCTTCTTGCTCTGAGATGTTGTCGTCTCGGAATCTCGAGTAATACTCGTGCCAGGTCTCGGTCTGCTCCTCGCTTTTATAATCGCCGTTACCCCCACCACCATGGCCGATTTCTCCATCTTGCAGGTAAGTCGCTAATTTTAAGGCGTTTTTTAACGCACAGTGCCTGTCCCTTTCATGTTCCACACTTTGTGTGCAAATACAAATGTTTTCACCAATAAATTTAAAATTTTTATCTATTTGCACATCTTTAACTGGAGTAGATGTAAATTGTTCTATCCATCTTTTCTTTTCAAATCCTTTTGTGTAAATATTAGTAAATCTGTTTGAAAATTGATGCATAATATGATACAAGTCTGAATAACTGGTAAAACCGTCATACCAATCGATGTGATGAAAATATTTCCAAGTCCATCGGTTTGTTGTTGCGGCTTTGGTGGTTAGTGAAGAAAAAGAGCATGGTGGTTTAAATAAAAATGTGTAAGGAATATTTTTATCTAAATCGTAAAATACGAGTTCTTTAATTATAAACCGATCATCGTTACCACGAAAAGCTTGAAATTCAATAATACCCGGCTTGGACTTGATTTCTTCTTCCATGTACATTTGAAAGGTCACCCGTCTATCCATCACGGTGTCAGAAGGTCAACTGTTTTCCACACCACGGTAGGCATTTATTTATGCCAGGCCGTACAGTTGAAGGCGCGTTGGTGTATATTTAACGTGGGCACCATCCCCGGTAGGCCTACACCCACAAAATTTTTAATTTTTTATTGAAAATTTGCCAATTCAAGTGTAAAGTGTTGTGAAAAATTTTAAAATTTTATTTAACTTTCCATCTGGTCATTTTTGTTGTAGTCATTCTCATCACTTTGATCCTTTTCATCACTGAATTGTGTTTCTTCATCCGATTTTACAAAATTATTTTTTTCTTGCACATATTGTTCCAATTGTCTCCACATTTGAACTTCATGAGGAATTCTGTTGAATATTGAAGTGTCCACAGGTCCATACAAAATTGGTGCATCCGGTTGTTTGTCCAAAGTGTCTGTTAAATAATCTTTAATAATTGAACTGGAGAATACTAGCTGTCTTAAATATCTTGTTATTGGTTCCGTTGCACATGTTAAAATAAAAAATTCTTCTCTGTTTAGTTGAATTTTTATGTCATGTTTGGTTGTATCTCTGAATCTCATTTGATGTTCACCTCGGTGTTTAATAATATCAATTTCCAAGTCTGAATCCAATAGTCCTACTTTTGTTTTCCTGCCACACATGTTGCTATTAAAGTAACATCCCAACAAATGGAGGTGTTTCATAAAAGATTCCCAAGCGTTGGCTGTAAACAAAATCATTTTTGTTCCGTGGGTTAAAATTACTGTAGGTGAATAGTCGGTTGATTTCATAACTCCAATTAAAACACTTTTATCCAAACTTGAAGAGATTGGATAAAAAATTCGTAAAAATACCTCCATCAAAATATTTGGTGAAATATTTTCTTCCACATTTCTTTTCCTCTTGGACAAATATTTTTTCTTTTTACCTTTTTCTTCTTCTTGATTTGTGACGTCTTGCTGCTCATTTATGTCCAAAAATTCTGAAATTTCTTTTTCTATATCGCATTCGGTTGTACCACTTGTAGAAGCCATATTGAAGATGATGCTACCCATACGACGTCAGGCAACAAACTGATCAGGAGCGGTCTGCACGCTCCGATTTTATACTAGCGGAATGTAACAAAACCGGTTTTTTACAATACATTTTTAACAATTCCAGTTAGAGGTGTGTATGTTACAATTTTATCATGTAGAATTAAACAGTATGCAGTTGTATTTGCAGGTATAGCTGCATTAAACTCCATTTCAATCTTTATGTCAACACTTGATGATTTTACTGATTCATTTTGTTTAGAACAATCAATTACAACTATTGTGTAACCATCTAAGTATTCTTCTGGTGATAGTAAAGGTGTATTTGTTTTACCGTAATATGAATTTTGGAATCTAGCATACATATCGTATAATATACTGTACTTTTTATTAGCGAATGACACATTTAAATTGTCGTAGGGAAAAATTGTGAATTCAAATATACTTTAATATTTTTTTAAGTTGCAATGATCAAATTTGCCTGCATGTTTTGTGATGCTGTCTCTCCTATCTGTTTGTAAACCAAATATAATATACCAAATATAATATTCGTTCTACGTAATTAGATGTTTTAACAGTCCAAGTGTGACGTTCCGTAGTTGGCAAGCTTGGATGTTCATGGAATTCCCAACTTCTAAAAGGAATTACAATATCACGATCAGCCTTTAACTTCCTTAATAGTAGCATTCTATGCTCGTCAGCTAATTTAACATGTGGAACTCTCCATACAATTTTGTCTAATGTTAATTTCCATTCTAGGTTTGCATCCGTTGTACCATCTGGAGCTTTAATAATGTCTTTATAATTAGAAGATCTCAACAAAACTAATTCTTGTTTAACATTTAATATTATTTTTCTATAATCTTCAGCAAATCCAAGCAACAAACGTAATGGAATATGAAAATCAAAATATCCCTTTGTATTTGGAGTGATTGTGTCATGTTCAGGTAAAACCCATCCGGCAGGTTGAAGTAAATTGGTTTCATTAGGTGATATAGATGTTATCCCCTTTAAAGTTGTTGCAATACCTACTTTTTTAGTGGAATCAACTGTTACACCTGATATTTCATATCTAATTTCATCAAACAGGAAAGCCATAGGATTATTTATAAATGGAACTGTTGTACCTACACTATTGTCCTTTTTTGTTACTTTTCCTTCGATATACAAGTAACTTTCACATGGTAGTGTGTAAATGTCTTGATGTTGTATAGGAATACGAATTTCATCGTTATTATTCAATTTTGATGAAGTGTAAGGGTTGTGGGTGTGATATTCTTTTTCCCATAGGGTTTCGTCGAATGTCGGACCCTGTGCTATATCCAGTATATCCATAATCGGTTAATTTTAAACCAATCTTTTCTAAGAAACGAATGTTCTCGCGTGTTAACTCCTCCACAGCTGAAGAGCTACTAATGCGGTTTCCCGTAGGTTGTTCACTTTTAAATGATAAACCCATGATTTTTGTATTAAAGTGTTGATTTTAAATGTAATCTAACTGTAATTGGCTCTTCTCGGAAATCTATCAAGTTACCGTCTTGATCCAATACGTTCAACACGATGTCTGAAATAAAAGTGGTGTTCAACGGCAGATATACTAGGTTTTGTGGCTTTTCAACAATTTTAAATCCTGGAGGTACACTCGGGTAAAAAGTATGTATTATATGAGTATTTGCTTCATCTCTGTAAGCTCCTTGTATAATGTTACAAGTTATATCTATACTATTGACTTTTAATATTGTTACGGTTTCTTTACCGGAATGTGTTTGATTTGGTTCTAAAATTGGCCCATCTTTAGGAAATCCTAACAATTCACCGATTGAGTGTTCTTGAGTAAAATCTATATAATATTTGGAGTTAATTTCAGCTTTCATAGTATTGTTATTACCTTTTAATGTTATATTTTCTTTTCCCATTTTATTTTGCAAAAATTCATTAATATGATCAATTTCATAAGAACCTGTGGGTAAACTGCATACTTCTAAGTCTGTAAACTTCCCACTGGCATCTTTTTCTTTATAATAATGCAATAAGTTATTTTTATCTTCCGTAACAATGGGAATAGAGTTGTAAGTTGTAAAATCTAACAGTGCCGCCTCCCAAAATCTTCCTTTTTGCAAGCGTAACGCTGGGAAAAGGATACTTCGTAAAGTGGACGATTTTCCTGTTAATGATACCGTATAGGAAGACATCTCAATTGTGACTGATACTTTTAGCTAGGAATTCCAAACATAAATGACCGCATATTAAAGTGTTATCAGGTTGTTCTCTTTTATAGTTGTAATATATGTTTTTAGCAGATTTAAAGTAATGCTCAAGCTCTTTAGGTGGTGGTAAATTGCCAAAACTATCAAAGTAATATATATTATCACCTAATTTCTTATAACAAACCCAATGAGTGCCAGGACCTTCAGAATTATCTAAATTTACAATACCTGTTTCGTTTTTCCACATTTTAACTGGTAAATCATCTTTCATAAAGACACCGCGAAAAAAAGGTATTTTTAAACATGAAATGTATTTAAATAATTCGATATTTGTTAACGCTTTATGTGGTATTACTAATTGATTTCTTTTATTTAATATGCACGATACGGTCTTAGGTATAGACCTGCCCCGTTTTTTACCATTGACCATACTGTTGGTTTTTTGCTACCCTTTCTGGTGGAACGTCGTTTTCTTCTAATATTCCCTCCATGTTTTGTCTTTGCCGATCTCCTTTTCACTCTTCTCCTCCTTTTTCCACCTCCTACTGCTGTTTTAGCCTTCATACCTGCTGTTACCGCTAAAGCTGCTGCTTTTTCTGCAATACTAGCGTCACTAGACTTTACTCGTTGCCAAGCTATATCCGCGAGCTTTTTATCAGCTATTGATCTATTTTTTGTATCGCTAAATGTGGAATATGCTATATCGTGTTCTTTACAAGCCTGATCTAACTTATTTATGCCTGGATCGCCTCTTTCCAGTCGTTTTTTTCAATTTAGTTCCTGGTCCGCAATACTGATAACCTCCCGGTATGTGAAATTCGTATGGTAAAGCGTCTATTGCTCTATTTACGACAGATCCTACTGGAATTCGATTTAAAGCTTTACTTAACAGAGAAACCGCTGTGGATGTGATACCACCTCCTTTCCGTAATAGTGTCTCGATATGGACTGGTGTAATGAAACGTCATGATTGTCTTTTATATTCGAAAAGCGTAACCTATGTGTTACCTCTATGACAGGTTGCACATAAATGAAGTCATTTATTGTGTTATTTAATTAAATATCAATATCACCCCAATCTGATGATCTAAACTTTTGCGTATTAGGGTTAATAAAGTATTTATTATAAATTTCTCGTTTAATATAATCACCTCTCGCGGATTCATCATAAGTATTATGACCCGATTTTCCTTGAAGAATATATGGTGTAAAATGATTGTGTAAGTCAAATATCGCATTACCTAAAACCTTTACAAGAAAATTAACAGTGACAGCATCATCTACATGTTCAGGGTCTTTAAGGTTTGTTATACGTTTATTATTACAATTATACACTTTACTATCCTTTAATGATGTTGTAATGGTCTGTCCTACAGTTGCAGCATCATTTGCTTCTCTTCCTTGTTTCAAGTGTTTTATCACTCTATTATTACATGTAAAATATACAAAGTAATGATTTGGATCTAAATGTACGGTTTGTGATAAAGCAGCTGCATCATGATCCTCATAACCCCATCCCATATTTGATAACTTTTTATCCATGCAATCCCAAGCATTATTTTTGTATGTTAATAAATTAAATTTTTCATTACCTTGAACAAATTCATCCCCTTGCTTCGATACTACTTGATCTTGTATCAAGTCCTAAACCGCTGTGGACGTAATACCGCCTCCTTTCCTTACAGTGTCTCGATATGGACTGATGTACTGGAATGTCATTATTGTCCTTTTATAACCGCAATGTACAACTTATGTGTTAACTCTATGACGAGTTGGACATAAATGAAGTAGTTTATTGTGTTGTTATATTAAATATCAATATCACCCCAATCTGATGATCTAAACTTTTGCGTATTAGGGTTAATAAAGTATTTATTAAAAATTTCCTTTTTAATCCAATTACCTCTCTCGGATTCAGACACCCAATTACCCCAACGTGTACGGGTTGCAATAATATTGAACATATCAAATAATGCATTTCCTAAAACTTTAATAAGAAAATTAACAGTAACAGCATTATCCACATGTTGAGGGTCTTTAAGTTCTGTAATACGTTTATTATTACAAGTATATACTTTATGGTCCTTTAATGAAGTTGTTATAGCCTGTCCTACAGTTGCAGCATCATTTGTATCACTTCCTTGTTTTAAATTACCTATTTTCTTATCATCTGCATTAAAGATATCACCAGTTGGTTTATCTAATATCAAAGATTGACTAACTACAACACAATCGAAATCGTTGATACCAGGAGATACGTTACGTATTTTTTTAAACCTACATATGTAAGGTTCATCATTATATGGATTAGAACATATAGTTTGTGCTACAAATGGAACATCAAAGAATTCTGTACCCATACCTATATATGATAATTTCTTTCCTTTACCATCCCAAGCATTATTCTTTTCTTCAAGTAATGTAAACTTTTCATTTCCCTGCACAAATACATCCCCTTTCCGCGATACTACTTGGTCTTGTTTTACAAATCCAGATGTTTCTTGTTTTAAGGTTTCCATCATTTGACCCACTGTTGCACCATCTGATGGCGCCGAACCATCTTTAACATTTGCTAAACAATTATTAAAACAATCTATAACCCCTACATCACGTATGATACAATGATCTTTAATATATTTTAGATTTACAGCATCGTTTTCAGTTTTTGGATAACCTATATCATTAATAACAAATTTATAAAAAGAAAATCCATCTTTTGTCTTTCAGGTATTAAGGAATGTAAATAGCGTCTATTTACACTGTCTTTTGCATCTTTAGGGTCATCTACGTTGGATATACGTTTATTGTTAGCGCTGTACGTTTTTCCATTGAATTTTAACGTATTTTTTAATTCAGATGATAAATAACCTTTGTTTATTGCATCACCGTTTTCATTTGGTTTACCAACGTTGATAATTCTATGATTTTCTGCATCATATGTGTTATTGTGTAGTCTTAATGTTGGTGACATCTTTTCCTTTACTATTTTTAAATTACGGCATCGTTTTCGTCCGTGGAATCTTTTATGTTTTTTAACCTTTTATTACTAATATCATAATCTCCTTCAGGTGTTTGTGGTAAACCAGCAACTCTTTTTAAGTTATTCGCGTAATATAATCCATCCGAGGAATACCGTCCGAACTTGTCGACACTCATGGTGCAACTGAATAGCATTTTAGGGAGTAACGCATTTTTATGAGATTACCCCTCGGTTTCTAAGTTCATCCACTAAAGCCACCCATTCGTTTTCCAATCCAGTATGACCCGCTTCTTTGGCTTCATGTATTAGTTTCATTCTATCCACCAATTTATTGATATTATTGTAATAAATTACGTTTGTATTGTATAGTTTCTTCATCAATCCTTTACCGGTGACTGATTTGCTTCTTTTTCTCGGTTCTGGGGAACTTAAATCTAAAGTGGATGCTACTAATCTTCTTTTTACAGGTTTTCTTCTTATAATAGGTATTAATTTGGAAACAAAATCTTTATATTTTACAGATTTATTTCTATATATGGGTGCTTCAGGTAAATAATTTCTTTTATATGCATTAGTTTGATCCAAAATTTTGCTATACACTTCCAAATCATCATTTTTTACTAATGCTTTTAAAGGTTTATTTTCAAATAATAATTCAAATAGCCCCCTTGTTCCCTTATATATTTGATCACCTACGTGAATATTATCATGTTCATCGACATCTAATTTGCTATTACCAATCATTACACCTTCTTTGGTCATTCTTGCTCCATAACTGTGGTATTTTTTAGTAGAATCAGTTCCAATTAACAGTTTTAAGAAGTATTTTCTTCCTAACGGTCCTTTTGTATGAATAGTTTCACCCAACAAGCTTATGTTTGATGGTTCTCCTTCTGTTTTTTCTTCTTCACTCGCTATAGATACCACTTCTTCTTCACTACCAGCATATACATCTTCTCTTTCTGCCGTTGTATCACTAAATATGGAGGCTTCCGGGTCCTCATCGCTAATATCTTCTGATATTACACTTTCCCTTTCATATTCTGTTATTGGAGCAATAATATCACCTTGAAAAGAAGGTTTAGTCAATTTTTTGTTCAATTGTTTCAAAGGCTCTGTAATAGGTTTAAAAGTAGATTCGAGAAATTTTTCCCTTTCGCTGATACTTAACTTTAACGCTCTGTTTTTAGCCCGAATAGAATCACTAAGTGATTTAATTTCCTTTACTAACTTTTCTTGGTTAACCATGTTTGTAGCAAGACGTGCTGTACAAGAATGATTGTGTGATATAGTGGTTAGTGAATTAATATAAATTTATCGAAACCTATCCTGTATTGGCCGTTATTTAGTGGTAGTTCCTTCATAATTGTCAAAAATCCATAATTTTCAGCCCAAGCCTTACCACATATGTCTTTAAACCGTTCATATGACATATCCGCATTGACATGATCGTAATATATGTGTTTTAAGTTAGTTTCATCCTGTTTGAATACAATTAACACATTTGCGTTGTCTCTTAGCAGTTGTTTCGGTATTTTACTATAAGTCTGGCCTATGTAAATGCTATCTATATTGTTATGTCGTCCCATAGCGAAATAGCTCCTGATAGTGTTTTGGTTTTCACAGGATACGTCATCAAATATAAAAACTGAAAATGGTTTAGCTTCATGCGGTTGCATTACACTTTCACTTGCATCAAACTTGTAATATTTCACTTCCGGCGCATTATTAAATATTTTTTTCTAATAATTGGTATTTGGGTTGTTGTAATGATTTGGAAAAGACATACAAGTTATTGAAACGCAATCCTTTTGGGTTTGTAATCAAATTGAATACTACATTTGTTTTACCACAATTGGATGGACCGGTTACAAGACAACGCACCGTGTTTGGTAACATAACACCATGTTTGCCACTGTTTAATTCTGAATTGTCCACCGTGAGTTCATCAATATTATTAATAGGAAAACTATCCTTTTGCGGTATTATCTCCATCCTTTGTAAAGGTTCAACCTAAAATGATGCTCCATCATTATATGAGATCCTTTTTAGGTATCCAAGAATCTTCACTTTTATTAAATCCTAACCATCGCACTTTCACTTTATCTTTTTTTCCGTTGTAACACCTTTTCAACGAGATATACATCACCTACTGTGGATTTTAACATTTCATGTCCATAAAACCCTCCTTCGAGCAATTGTCCTTTATTATCTTTTAAAATGTAAGTTTCCGGTACTGTAGGTTGCACCTTAAATACGGTAAAAACCTCATTTGTCCAATTTGGCAGATATCTTTTACTAAATACACCTTTTTATTTGCTTATTCGCACTTTATCACCAACATTAAACGTTTTAGGCTTTAGTTTTTCAACTTTTGGTTTAGTATTCATTTTTATACGATTTAATACGAGTTTTTCATTTTTACTAGTCACTTGGTTCGGTTTCATACCAATTGTTCTATGGAACTTGTTATCGTAATCTTTTATTAGTTTTGGTAACATATCAATCCATACGTGCGATCCTCTGTTTGAAAACATCTTGTACATCGCACCTTTTAAAGTTCGATTGAATCTTTCTATGATTAATGCTTTTACCTCTGAATTAGTCGAAGAATGGTTTATGTCGTGTTTTTTCATTAAATTTGAAAATTCTTTATTGAAATATTCTTTACCATCATCGGTTTGTAAATGTTTTATGGTATTTTTGTCTCTATGTATCGCAGTTTCCATGGCTTTTGTTACACTCTTGCCGGTTTTATCTTTTAGCGGTAAAGCATCTGCCATTTTTGTAAAACAATTGATAATAGTCAATATATATTTAAATCCTTTATTTTGTTTACTATAAGGAATCATTTCTATTAAGTCCGCTTGATATAAGTCGTTCATTCCTTTTATAACGGTATTTCTACGGGGAAATTTTCTTATAGCAGGTTTATGAAGTTCATTAACAATTTTTTGTTTTAAATCCATTTTTTAATCCTTCCGTTATTACGGTTGAAATAGAAATGAACTTTATGTATGTATTAAACCCTATTTAAGTCTGTTAAGGTATTCTAAATTGGTAAGAAATACTATTTAAATATATTTCCTTAACCCTCAAGGACATGGTTTGGGAAATGTCCGAGTAATGGTTTTTTATTACATTACCCCCAGGTTAAGGTATTATATAAATGAATGATATTTAAAAAATATAGTTCATTTATATGATACCCCCCTCCCTTATTTTAAGAGGGTTAAGAAAATAATTTTATAAACAATTTATTAATTATGTTTAGGTTGTTATATTACCAATAAAGTGGAAATAAAAATTTGTTTTTAATTAAAAACTGATTTTAAATGTGTCAAGGTCATTCAAATTGATGTAAAAAAATGGGGAACAAGGCGTTGGACTTGCCGTGTTCCCCATTTTTTTACGGAAGGAAAAGGAATTTAGGTCGAAGAAGGACGAAGAGGGACGAAGAATAGGTTAATTGTTGATAGGGTTAAGAGAGTAGTGGCCGAAAAAGGAATTTAGGTCAAAAAAAGGACGAAGAGGACGAAGAATAGGTTAGTTGTTGATGGGGTTAAGGGAGTAGTGGCCGAAAGGAAGAGTGTTGATTTTGTCATCCATAATGTGTCTTTTGTCATCCTTGTTCGAGAGTGCTTTCTTAACTTCTGTCACACTGTACAATTGATGTCTTTCACTTCTAATTGTGTTAAATTTTGCTGTCAAGGTGTTGTCTTCAAATAAACAGTTTTTGTAGTGTTCAAAGTTTACATTTTTCTTCAAATAACTTGTCTTCACGCCTTTTGCTTTTTTGGTGGTTGATGTTTCTTCTTGGTGTCCTTTATATACTTTAAAATAATATAATTTGGACATTAGTGCGACAATTTCTTCCATTATCGACGCGTTACATTCATCTTTGAACTTGCCTAAAACTTTCTTATTATTTTCATTATAGTTTGGGTGATTCCGGGGGTAGTCTGAGAAATCAAAGTCATTCTTGTGTATGAACGTCCGAAGGTCTTCATACATATCTTGCGTCTTGATCCAATAAATCAGTGCATCCGTGTCCATGTAGGCTACTCCAATATTTTCTCTTCCATAATGTTGAACCATTTTGTTGTAATGAAAGTCATACATGTGCGTTTTACTTATATCCAATATACACATTCCTATGTACAACGGTCGATCCATTACTATCTTGGTTTTCTTCATGCTGACTGCTACCAAGTTTTCATTAATTATCATACTTGTTCCAAAATTCGGTTTCTGTACGAGTTTTTCCATCTGTCTCGGGTCTGTTACTAATTTTACAATTTTGTGTTTTCTCTTGTTTTCCAATGTTTTTCCAAAAATTGCGTTGTTCATCAGTTTATAAAAATCTTTTTCAAAAGCTGATGTTGCTACGGCTCTTCTTGCTGTGTTAGAATCTATGTAAGGTTTTAAAAAACAAGATTGTGAAATTTTTAAAACTCTATGAATTTTGGTAATAATCAATCCTAATTTCAAGGCTTGCTGAACAACAAAATAATGTGCTACATATCGGTTTTTATTTTCCAAAGTCATCATCAGTTTAGGCCATCTTCCAGTGGGTGAAACTTCGGTCCGGGCTAGTAAGGGCAGATCGTAGTGGTGGTCGTGTAGGTGTTCTGGATACTCAAAGTCGCAGTCCAAAATGTAGCCGGTTGGTCCATCTTGTGGGATCTGCATGATGTCCCCGATGCTGTCCGAATCTACCCACTGGAAGTCGCCATACGGAAGGGGTTTGGACATCGCCCAACCGTACAAATTATTCGCATCAAAATAGCCAAGAAAAATCGAATCTTTAGTTTCATCATAGTTTGGTAGAAATTTATTATTAGCTTTGACATGTCTTGTAACGGCCTGAGTTAATCCACCGCGTACACCTGATTCAATCATCAAAACCATATCGATGTCGGTTAACAGCTCCATCTTGCACTCGGTGGATTTTAGCATGGCCTGCCATGCTAAGCCGGGAGATGTAAACGAATGAAGGGGGTCCAGTCCGTAAGCGGTGAAACAGGTGTTCCTAAATTGTTCCATTATGTCACACAATAATGTTACATCTAGTTTTACATAAAAGTCAGAATAATCACCCAAGGTATTCATTCCTAATTCATTCCAGACTTTCTGAGCATGATTATAATCTTCAATTGAAATTTCGGTTTCAGTTAATTTACTTTTAAATGCTTCGATAGGTGGTAGTCTTGTTTCTTCAAATTTTTCCATTCCTGTAATATAATCATAAGGAAACACTCCTTTCCTTAGCACCAAGTCCATTTTATCTTCTGGCACAATTTTTCTTGTTTCTTTTAAATCCTGTCGTCTTAAATTTTTAGTTAGGTTGGCAAGGCTAGATGACATGAATCGAAAAGAATCCACAAATCGAAGCTTCATCTTGCCAACAGTCTTGGAAAAACTAATATAATTCTCTAAAGTGGTGGCCAAAACATCAATTTTCCCATCATCCCTGCCTAATTCCGGAATAATAAAATGTGAATCATAACCACTAAGGTTATGCAAAACAACTGGAATGAATTTTGGAAGTTTATAATTAATATTACATGAATTGCAAGCAGCCCCTCTGTAATAACCAGTAAGATGATCATGGTCATGAACTTTATGGTTCTCAACAGTAAATTCTTTTTTACACAAGTAACAATTAGTGGCATTGATATATTGAATTTCCTCCTCTTCATCTAGAGGAATCATAGGAACAATATTACTGTACACTTCTTCAACCTTATCAGCTATATAATACAAGTTATCTACAAAATGTTTAGCAGTATCCTCCCCTCTGTACAAAATTGGTGTTGAACTTAAACCAAAATTTTTCAAATGTTCTTCTGACAGTGTGGATTTAACAAGCAAACAAAAACTGTTAGGTTTATGCAGCTGATATTTAGTCCTACTGGTAATTTCCCCTTCCGGATGTTCTTGGGGTACCAGTGTGGACTCAAAGTCTGCATAAATTACAAATGGTACCCTATATTGATGGCTAATCTTTTCAAATTTTACAATAGAGCGAGTAGGTGCAGGCAAACTAATTTTACATTCAAAATTTTCATTACAGAGTCTTTGGTGTTCTTGCAACCACTGCACACCCCCTCTCCTCAAATCCTTATGTACAAAATTGAAACATCGCTTACAAATAGTAATTTTTTGATCTCTTTTAGTTAGTTGTCGTACAACAAGTTTTTCAAAGTTTTTTATATACACATAGTGAGATATTTCACCTTTAGTTATCAACAACAAATCAGTATGGTTCCTAAGTTCAGTTTTAGTTACCCTTAAGGGGTACACATTATTTGCATCATCCAAACCAAAAATATTTACACTAACACCAGGATTCTTCTTTTCAAATTTACAAATGTCTTTAACACTTACAGGGTAAGACAGTCCTTGGAAGTTATATCTATTATTTATATTTACATAGTGTCTACTTACTCTAGAAGGGCGCTGCTCTGGCAAAATATATTTACAAAGCATAGCATATTTAAAACATTCTTGATCTTGGTTCTGTACATTTATACATGCTTTAGTTTGTTCAATTTTCTTCGGTAGCTTGATGTAACTGCTACCTCTCATACCAAAGCCATGTTTGTGTATTCTTAAATCTAAACCTTCTACCGATTTTAACATCCATCCTGAACCTCTTTTTTCATGTTCTTGCAGTTTTACCATCAATTCTTCTATACATTCATTTACAATTTGATTTATATCCGAGGCAAACATCAAAGTACGGTTTTTGGTTATGAAACCTCGAAGTGTGGTTTCACCATCAGATTTACTAAATTTTGCGTCCAACACTAAACCAAATTTAACAACATTTAATCTTGCCAATTCTTTAGTTAAAGTTTCACAAATCAATGATTTTGCCTCGGTTACAAAATTGTCCAATTCCAGTTGTACATTATTTATTTTAAAATGCACTACTTTCTGTCCGGGTAGAGCTGTAGCACGTAAAACACTTGTTCCGTCGTCTCCTTCCGGTTCAGTGTCCATGTCCAGTTCCAGTTCGGTGTCCGTGTCCAGGTCCGTCCGTGCCGTGTCCAGGTCCGCCCGTGCCGTAGTTCTGGAGGCTCCTGATGTTCCGGCGCCTCCAAACTGTATGACACTGGGTCGTCTCCTTTGCATCATTTGAAGCTCGCTCTCCCAGTAGTCCAACCTTCGATGATGTTCAGTCAGAAAGTTATCATACTCCTCCAACCTTCGATGGTGTTCAGCCAAAAAGTTTTCCATCGACTCCAAATCTTCTTCGTCGACTTGCACATCTTCCATCTCCTCCACTTCATGCAATTCTTGATGTATTTGAAGAATCACTTCATCTGGGAAAAATTCCCCACAAATATGGCAAAGAAGCATTTTTTAACACTTATTACCAAGAGTGCCTTTGGATGTTAACTCCACAAAAGTTCACCAAAGAATGAGAGACGCTCTTGACCGACCTCCTTTTATAGCGGGTGGTGGGGGGGGGGGGGGGTGATCTTTGGGAAAGACCCGTTCTGCGCATGCGCAGAACAAATCTGCATATGCGCAGAACAAAATGTATTATATTTATTTAAAATTTGCTATTTAGGACAAATATATAGGTCAAGGCCACCTTAAATCTGGTAAAAAATAGGGAACACTGGATAAGAGATGGTAGTAAGATTGACTTTGCAACAAATACTTTCAATAATATGTCAACTGGTTCAAAAGTTAAATATTTTTATTATTTACTGCCCAACTTGTTCAAAATTAAAACTTTTAAATATATTTGTTTGAGCAAATGCTTTTGGCACACTTACCACACGCCAAAACTCAAAAAATGTACAGAATTAAGACTGATCTCGCGGGGAAATACTGATGTGCTACCTAACATTGGTTATCTGACTCAAATAAGAATTGGTGATATATAACATATTGAAAATATTTTATGTTGTATATATCACCAATACTATGTGAGTCGGACAACCAGTGTGAGGTGGCTACATAGTATTTCCCCGAGAGATCAGCTTAAATCCTGTACTTTATATGAGTCTTAGCGTGTAGGAAGTCTGGCAAAAGCATTTAACCAAAACAAAATATATTTAAAATTTTAAGCTTAAACAAACTAGCGAGTATAAAAATAAAAAATATTTCCTAACCATTGAAAACCTGTTAACATATTGCAGTGTTAAAGTATTTGCTATTGAGTCAATCTTACCATCACCTCCGATCCAGCGTTCCCTCTTTCTTACCAAATGAGACTGAAGCTTGACTACCCGAATATATGACGTTTCCCCCACCACTAATGCTCTCCCCCACCACAATCAATTCTCAAAAGTGGGTCAAGGCCATCGGAAATTATTATTTTGAGCGGAGGATAGAGCATCTGCTGCTCTATCCCCCGCTCATATTCTTTTTCTTCTTTTTTACAGTTTTATAATTTTTTTGAATTTTCGTAAAATGCAAAACAAAAAATTATTTACAAAAAGTTATTTACAAAGGTGAAACTTCATCACTGCTATCCTCGTCATCACTACTCTCCAAAAATAATCTTCTACTACAAAATACAAGTCTTTTACACAACGACATTCTGTCCAATATAGCTCCAACGTGAGGGGTGTTCTGATCTTTATTTCAAGAGGGTGAAGGAATAATTTTTCCCGCTCTGTTCTACAAAACCTCAATCAAGTTAAAGTTCAAGTCCTAGTTTAACACTTGGTTGGGAGAATTACATTAGTTTGATACTTATTTCTACCGTTACACTTGCTCCATTTTCAAAACGATATAAATAATATAATCCTGGATACTGTTCTTTTTCATGTCCTGCATGTTCCTTAATAAAGTCAAAAGCCAATCTTTTTGAATATTCATTATGAAACACTTCTCTTACACAAACAAGAATTTTTTCTTCCAGAAATTTCACTTGGATTGTTGTTAGTTTGCTTACATCATCCTTGTCTATCAGGGGTAGCTTGTAGGTGAAAGTATTTGGCGGTAGTTTGTGCGTTCTATCAAGTAAACAACAAAATTTTCTATACAATTTCTGCTCATTGTCTGTAATACTATTAATACCAAGCGGATTATAGTACGAAGGATCATAAGGTATACGACAAGACATTTTTAGAACCAGTCGGCACGAGAGCTGGAGCTAAAATGAGAAGTGCGTGCAACCCAGCCGCCTTATATCCCCACCGGGTGACCACGCCCAAGGTGTCCTAATATATTTATGTATATTTAAGGTAGCACTAAAACGGTGCTACCTATATTTTAAATAATTACAAATATTTTCCATCCTTAAAATTTCACAGTTTAAAACTTGTCAGAAACCAACAAACTTAAACAAATTTAATACTTTTAAATATATTTGTTTCATCAGATGCTTTTTTAACACACATGGCAACACTAAAAAATGTACAAAATTAAGACTGTTTCCACAAAAAAAATACCAAAGTGTTACATGAGTAGGGGGTTATAGCCGAAGGTAAGGAAGGGTGGAGCCGGTGGAGCCGGTGGAGCCCCCCCCCCCCCCCCCGAGACCACCCAAGTTGCTGACCCCCCCCCCCCCCTCCCCGAGACCACCCAAGTTGCTGACCCCCCCCCCCCCCCCCGAGACCACCCAAGTTGCTGACCCCCCCCCCCCCCCCCCCCCCCCCTCCCCGAGACCACCCACGGCGTAAAGGTACCGACCCTCGGCCAGGTGCGACATTCCACACCTAGGGGAGTCGGCACAATAAAACCTCACCCCTGCGTGGGAGCGTCCGCCCGGCGATGTTACACAATAGCGCGTCTTATATTACCCATCACCCCACGCAGCTGCGCGTCCCTTCTCCGACCGTCACCTTACACAGGATAACCAAACCGAGCGTCGTCGGCCATTTTCTACACTCCCCGGCATCAGTAGTTGCCTAGCTGCCGTAGTGACCGGACGTTCCTGCACTTCGCTCCGCTTGCTGCTTCCTTGCGCCTCTGTCTACGCCACTGTCTTCTTTGGATACTTCTCACTTCAAATGTAAGTATTATTTCTAATTTACAATAACTAGTTATAATTAAATGTAGTTTTTACTTTTTATTAGATTTCAGTAAATTTTGACTTTGTCAAGAAACTCAAAGTGTACGATGATAATAGTTTTCACTGCTTCACACACAAAATGTTAAACATATGCAAATAAATATTTTTAATTTTACTAAACTATTCAAAATAGTAGTTAGCTTTTATCCCACATAGACTATGAATTGCAGCGCAACTCTTTAAACATCTTGTTACATTCTATCATATTGAACATAAATTATAAATCCATTATTGAGTCTCTGTAACACATTTTATTTATTTGTATTTATTTATTTTTTTTTTTTTTATATAATTTTACCTTTGTCTATAAACTGAAAGAGTAGGATGGTTATAGTTTTACACTACATCATACACAAAATGCTAACCATATGCGAAAAATATTTTTTAATTTTATAAAACTTTTAAAATAGTAGATTGGTTTGGTCACTTATAGTCTATGTTTCGTAGCTCAAATAGTTTAAACATCTACCTGATTTATTCATATTGCATGTAAATTTTAACAAAGATATTAAGTTTCTGTAACGTAAGCTGTAACGAATATGCGACTTTATATTCAAGAAAACTATTCATTCGATATTAGAACTTAAACCTTTATTACTATTTATTTCATGTATACTTAGTAGAGTGAAGGCATAGATGGATTTTTTGTGACTGTTGGATTAACTCTAAGAATTACAACAAATTTCTAATGCGTAGCGTTATTTGTTTACAGATCATCATGAACAACGTTGACCGTCGTTTTTCCTGCGCCCAGTGCGGCCAAGCATTTACCGAGAGGAAAAATGTCACACGCCACGTCCGTGCAGTACACGGTGGAGCCAACTTCCCGTGCACGGAGTGTGACGAGACGTTTTCGAGGGTGGACGCTCTGCGCCGCCACATCACCAGGAAACATCGACCTCAACCAGAAATAAACCCAGCATTTAGACCAGGTCAGTATCTTAAACATTATTTATATCTACTAAATAGTAATATGTCTGAAATCCTACTCTCATTCGTAGTTTTCATAATGATGAGAAAGAAATCCAATTTAGCATCTGCTCCACTGTAACTTAGATCATTTATTTTATTCCAATTTAGCTAAACACTTTATTGCACACCCCAATATCTAGCGTTAATCATAATTCTCACTTAAAGTTCTGTAACATTCACACTCGAGATGTAATTGTGATAAAAAGATATGCACCATTCACAATGTTTATTCAACTAATATAAAATATTCTAATCATGTCGGTGATTTTCTTTATAGACTTCGTGCCTACACCGAGTCCGGCGGAACCACGACCCGGGCCCTCAACTGCTCCTGTCTTTGAGCCGAGACCTGGCCCCTCAACTGCTCCTGACGTCGAGCCCAGGCCTGGCCCCTCAACTGCTCCTGACTGTGAGCCGAGGCCCGGCCCCTCCAATGCTCCTGACATCGAGCCGAGACCATCTCAAGCCCCAGAACCTGCTGGAGTTCCTACAAGAGGTATGTATTTATCTTTAACTTCAAACTATTAATTTTGAAATTTCCTATCTTCTCTCAAATGTAAAAATTCATCCAGATATTTGATACCAACTACAAGGACCATACCATCAAAGTATTTTGTTTTAAAGACTCTTGAACAATCTTAATATTAAATGAATCTCAGTCGCAATGTAGACAATCAGAAAATATTTGATCTTTCTCCAGTTTTACAATTCAATGAATCCCATTGCAAAGTAAGTATAATAAATATTCAGATTTTTTCCATATCAGTTTGGAATCTGTTTCTCTTTTCAGCTTTAACATTATAATTATACATGTGACTACAGCATTGTGTGTTTTTCAGGCCATGTGTGCGCCGGGTGCGGACAAACCTTCACGAGGAAGGATAACATGCAGTTCCATGCCCGGTTCCGATGCAAAGTCCTACGCGCGGAACGCCAGCCCGACCAGACCGGTGGAGTCCAGCCACCTTCGCCTGCCCCCTCGTCGACATCATCCGTGGCAACTTCAAACGAAGACGTCGACGAGGTGCCTGTGATCCCTGACGGCCTAGCTCCTGCGGGGTTTACTGAGGTAGAGACGGCATTCCGCGGGCGGCTCAAAACCTACCGCCTGACCGAACCCGCAGACGAGACAGTCACCCTGCAGGAGTTTCTTCTATCGCTAAGGACTCAGGTAATATCACTCATGCGACAAATACTTATTCACACTCATGCCATCAAGTCTAATCTCTGGGTCGAATGCGAATTTGCTAACATTCACGGCGAAACTTGTAGGCGTGCCTTCAAGACCAAGAATGTCGATATCTTCCATACAAGCGATGTAGATGAAATTTGTCAAGATTACATCAACAAAATCTTGTTGGAGAAGGAGACATGCGAGATGAAGGGCTCGGGATGGAGCTTTGTTAGGGTCTTAGATATGGAAGTGAGAGTAAATGTCTACAGTCCTACCAAAGGCAGCTCCTTCATCCCCCTTCCTCGCGACATTGCCGTGAAACATGCCGTGGTAAATACGTATAACGATGCGGATGAACGTTGCTTTGAATATGCCATGCTGACAAAATTCGTTGAAAATGCTCCTCGTAATCGACTTACTCCTTATTATTTCACAGCAGAGGTCAGGGCACGTTCCAATCTAAATTTTGATGGGCTGGAGTTTCCAGTAAGATTAGACAAAATCCGCTCGTTCGAACGTAACAACCCCGGCATAAGCATAAATGTGTACGGTCTGGACAAGAAGAAACAGAAGAGACAGCAAGATAAACAAGAGCACTATGTCTTCCCGCTTCACGTCGTGGAACGAGAGGCAGCAAACCACTTTGATCTATTATTCCTGACAGATGAGCGGACCACCCACTATGCGTACATAGCTGACTTTGAGAGGTTAGTCAGTAGCCAGTTAACTCGTCGCGGACATCGTTTGCACATTTGCAGGAGATGCTTCGCGCATTTTGACAACCAACCCAACAAACTGGGTCTCACAGGAGAGCAGCGGTTAGAAGAACACAGGCGTTACTGCTACAAAAACGCGCCATTGAGAACCGATGTTGCGGAAGAAGAGCACATCATGTTCAATCGGCCCGAGCGTACAAAGAGAAGCCGTTTCACGATCTATGCTGATTTTGAAAGTATGCTCGTACCCTATGAGGCTGAAAGGCCTATTCATCCCGCACCAACTGTTCGACCGCCTGTTTGGGACCCTGCGACTAACCGGACAATCGGCCAACAGCGCATGGGTGGCACGCCCAACAATGTTAAAAATGTCCACAGACCGTACGCTTATGCATATTATATTCGTGACGACCTGAGAACAGCCGACGAGGGAGACTGCGATGACGATGACCAGGACTCCAACACATTCTCCAAACTGCGGATGTACAGAGGCGAGGATGCTGCGCAACATTTCATCAATGCTGTACGGGATGACGTACGGAAGATTGGCGACATCCTTTACGGCCAGCGCATGCCCGGAGATCCGCCGATGTTGACAGAGCAGGAAGAGCTACAATTCCGACGCGCCACTATCTGTCACATCTGTAAGCGGGAATTCGGCCCTAACGATGGTGAAGATAAAATGAAAGTTAGGGATCACCAACACTCGCCTCCGTACAACTACAGAGGAGCGGCTCATCGATCTTGCAACCTCCGCTACAGGGAACAGGAGACTGTCAATATGTATTTCCACAACCTTTCCAACTACGACGCCCACTTCATCGTGCGTGAGTTAGGCGTGGACAAGGGAGACGTGGAGGTACTCGCCAACACCGAGGAGAAGTACATCACTTTCTCGAAGCGCTTCAAATATCCGGGCGCGGGCCGGCGGAACAGTATTAAATTACAGTTTGTCGATTCATACAGACTAATGTCAAAGGCGTTAGGCACATTAGCGTCTATTCTGCCGGCCAATAAAATGCACCTCACGCGCGCCCGGCACCAAGACCAAGAAGACTTTGATTTGCTTCGAAGGAAGGGAATCTTCCCCTACGAGTACGTCACGTCTATGGAGGTACTTAATGATGATCACCTGCCACCTAAAGATGTCTTCGGAGAAAATGTTACCGACGAGGATTACGCACACGCCCAACGCGTATGGGATAAGTTCAGTTGCACATCCCTCGGGCAGTACGCAGAAATATATCTGATGACCGATGTTCTGCTACTTGCCGACGTCTTCGAGGGTTTCAGAGAAATGTGCATGACGCATTACAACTTGGATCCTGCGCATTATCTTACTCTGCCTTCATACGCGTGGGACGTAATGCTACTCAAGACTGGAGTGGTGCTCGATACCTTGCGAGATGTCGATATGTACTTGTTCTTCGAGAAGGGCATCCGAGGTGGACTGACCCAATGCGTCACTAGGCACGTTGTCGCCAACAACAAATACACAAGAGCTGAAGATGGCGGCAACCGAGACGGCCAGGGCGCATCGACAAGTGGAGGTGTCGTAGAACACGACAACGATACATTTTTAATGTATTATGATGCTAACAACCTCTACGGATGGGCCATGTCAGAACCACTCCCCTACAAAGATTTTGAGTGGCTTTCGCAGCAGGAAATCGACAACATGAACATCATGGACATACCGGCAGACGGCGAGTATGGATATGTTTTGGAAGTCGACCTGGAGTACCCGAGAGACCAGGCGCTCCACGACAAACACCGCGACCTCCCGTTCTGTCCGGAAGTACGAAAGTCGCCGGCTTACCAGCTGCCCTACTCGTCGGAGGACATCATTAATAGTGGAGCAGGACAATCGAAGAAGCTAATGGCTACTCTCACGGACAAGGATGAATACGTGATCCACTATCGTTACTTGCAACAAGCGATCGAGAATGGACTGCGTGTTCGTCGTGTTCACCGGGTTATGCGTTTCAAACAGTCGCCGTGGTTAAAACCGTACGTGATGCTGAATACCGAACTGAGACGGCAGGCCAACAACAAATTTGAAGTCGAAATGTTTAAATTGATGGTCAATGCTGTCTACGGTATGAGTCTCCAGAATGTGAGAAAACATCAAAACATGAAGATCGCCACATCCCGCAAGACATACACGAAGTACGTGGCCAAGGCAAATTTCAACGACCGAATTTGGTATGATGAGAACCTGGCACTACTAAATATGGCGAAAGTGCGAGTTGTACTGAACAAGCCAGTCTATGCGGGGATGTGTATTCTGGACCACAGTAAACGGTGGATGTACGGTTTTCACTACGACATGGTAGAAAGGTACGGCATCGAAAATATCAAGATGGCCTACATGGACACAGATGGTATCGTCTACGCCATCCGTACCCTAGACGTCTACCGCGACATGATGACGCACCTGGACGACTTCGACACTAGTAACTATCCTCAGAACCACATGTGCTACGACGGGCGCAATGCTAGGGTTTTGGGGAAATTTAAGGACGAAGTCGGTGGGAGAGTAATTAGGTTATTCGTCGGCTTGATGGCAAAATTATATTGTATGTTGTCCGGAGGCTTTACGTGTGCTGTTGGTAACGGAGATGACGACGACTGTGGTGCGCCTCCGCCGATAAAGCGGGCAAAGGGCGTCAACCGCGCCGTAGTTGCAAAGGACCTGTCCGTACAAGACTACCTGGACTGCTTGTACAACAAGACAATCAAAAGTACGGACAATCAGAGGTTCCAAAGCAAACACCACATCATTTACACCGTTGTGGTGAGGAAGCGGTCCTTGGCACCCTATGATGACAAACGCTATGTAATGCCAGAGGACGGAATAAACACGCTTCCGTGGGGGCACTATGCTATTCCCCCCAGGGCGCC
The DNA here is from genome assembly GCA_030545055.2 of Neoaliturus tenellus. Classification (NCBI taxonomy): domain Eukaryota; kingdom Metazoa; phylum Arthropoda; class Insecta; order Hemiptera; family Cicadellidae; genus Neoaliturus; species Neoaliturus tenellus. The sequence continues at coordinate 41,348,265 of CM061535.1, read as the reverse complement.
ACCGTTACCTCCAGCTCTACCAGCGCTGATGGACGTAGACGAATAGGCAATATAATTTAAGTCGCATGAGTGTGATCGGGTAGGCTCTGTTCGGATCTCGGGAGTGTGTGATGGACTGTGATATGGACTGTTTATGGACTGTTGTGGACTGTGATATGAACTTTTATTTTGTGTGTGCATTTTTTCTTGTTGTTGCTTGTATGTAAATTTTTATTAATGAATCAAATTCATTTGTGTTGACCATTTTACAATGTTTTATCTTTGATGTCTATTCTATAAATTTTATCATTGTTAAATAATGTATAAAGTTTCTATCTGCTGATTCAATATTCCTTCTTTTTCAATACACTTGATGTTAGACTTAAGATTACTTCAATAAATCTAGTCATTTGTATTGGCATACTTGTTTTCATTTTCCAGTTTTACACATAGTAATAAGATCATTCACTGTCAGACTCTTTGCTTTTTAAAAATACTAAGATATCAAACTCTTTTCACTTTGAAAGTAAAATATAAATGACGAGTCTGCACAGAGGTGTACAAATACTTAAACTATCAGACTCTTTTGAAATATAAAGTTACTGGACTCTCTGGTCTTTGAAAGTAATGACGAGTCTGCATAAAGGTTAAACTAATAGGCTCTTTTCACTTTGAACTGTTATGTCAAATATGTGCAATGAGTAATCTATCAGACTCTTTTTTGAAATACTGAGTTACTAGACTCTCTGGTCTTTGAAAGTAAATTATAAATGTCGAGTCTGCACAAAGATTAACTATCTGATTTTTCTAAATGCACTTTGAAATATTGAGCCTTTAAAAAAAAAAAAAAAAAAATGAAAACTTACATACTAAAAGGAAATGAAAAGATTGGTGTTTGTTGAGTACTCATTTTTATTACAAGAAAAAAAAATCACATTACAAGATAAATGAAAAAGATTTTACAATACAAAGAAAAATTAAAAAGATTTTTACAAAGAAAATAGCAAACATTGCTACAAGTGTTTATACAATCTGGTGAATAGTTTTCTGATCATCGCATCATTGTGAGCAGTGGAGGTGTCGTCGAAGAGCTGCACGAAGTCCATCATCCTCATATCATGGTAAGTTCGGTAGTACAGGTAAGTCAGACAATAGTGGCCGCAGACTGTGCTGTCATCATCTTGTAGGCGATACTCGTTGTACAGGTAACGACGAGCGTTACGTCTCAGGAATCCTTGGTAGAAGTACAGATGTGGGGGCTGTCCGTAACTGTCGAAGAATTCAATGACATCACTCTTTCGGTCCAGGTAGAATGCAACCCAGTGCGTACCGGCTTCATTGTGTGGATCGGTATTCACAACGATTGCTGTAGACGGGGAGATGCGATGCGGTAGTCGGTCGGCGGCGTAGACCCCATGATTGTGCACTGGCAGAGTCGATAGATATTCCTCAATCTGATTGGTATTCATTCTACGGTGTCGATGCCAACAGTTGCAGCGGTAGTACTCGTTGTAGTGCTCGTAGACGTGTGAAAACAAGAGCAGAAATACGAGCTCGTCTCATCAGTAGATTCCAATTCATCGTCAATATTGTTAGTCAAAAACAACCATCCGTGTAATGCTATGCAATTGGATAGTGAGCATCGATGGTTCGGTGATCTGTGATGGCGGCATCGCAGCGTGGATTTCGATAGTAGATTGTTGATTGTCGCCAGTGAACCGCATCCGATATCATCCAAGTCGATAACGTTGGTAATGCAGTGATCAATAACTAAATGTCTGTTTATAAAACTCTTCTTTTCCGATCCTTTGACATAGACGGTGTGTCGTTTGGCGATTATCTTTCGTAGCTTTTGTTCCAAGTCGTTGTAGCCAATGTCTCCTTGATCCCACTTTAATCCGTGATAGTGTTTCGATAGCCAGTGTGATTCTCGGTGTTTGTCGATGGTCAGTTCGTCCCTGTTGAATGGTGGTTTGGCGATGTGATGCATCAGTAGTATCCCGCTGTCCACTTCCATAACGCAGACTTCCTTCATTATGTAATCATTGATGTTGTCTTTGAAACTCTGGAAATCAATAATGATGGGAGCAGCCAAATTCCTGCAACGTACTCTGCGTAAGCGATCCATCTCGTACGAGTGCCGGTGAGAGACTAGCCACCAAAGTCGACCATTACGTTGCGGTGTCGATCGATTTCAATTACGTTGTCAAACTCTGCGTACACCAAACAGTTGACAGTCTCGGTTAGCGCGGTGCCGAATCCCAGCTCCATGCGCACGCTGCCGTTGCGTACGAGATTCCAGTGGCCGGTATCGCTGGCAGACAGGTCGGGTGTTAGATCAAACACTAGAAGGCAGTAACCATTTTCGAAATCTTCTCTGCTGATCACGTTTCCAGCGTCTGAGAAATGTATTCCCGTGCCATTGAATATTGTGTTGTACGCCATAATGAACTTTGCACTAGCAGCAGGAGAGAACTTGGGTTGGAGTGGTTTGGCCGGCACCTGTTCACCGTCCACGTACAGTGAGAAGTAGTTCAAATCGAAATTCTTGAAATTGTACGGATTCTTTTTGACATCACCGTTGAATGCGGCATTGGTTACCATACCGACAATCACGCGCTTCGGAACTTGTCCCAGAAATACGTTGTCCAGAGTCTTGCTCCTTATGCCGGAAGCGAGCGTGAATGATTTCACGTCCACTCGTGTGATTGGATATTTAGCGGTGCCGGACTGTAGTATCTTGCTGTGCGCCAACAGTACGGTCGGGCTGACTTTGCATCTTCTAATCCACAGGTTCGCATCGACGATATGCACTTTGTAGTCACCTTCGTGTACCATTATGGAGAATGCATCTTTCGACCTGTTTAACTTGAAGCGTAGCTCGACTCCGTTCAAAAGATATTTATTCTGATTACACATGTCCAAATGCAGATGACCGACCATATCGATTTCTCGTCCTCCTTTCGTTAGCTTACGTCTCTTTTCCAATCCATCATTATCGTCTTCGGTGTTTTCCATATGGCCTGAATCATCGGCGTTCCACAGCACGGACGATAGATGTGATTTCCTGGCATCGAATCCGTAGTTCAATACTGTTTCGATGTACGCTCGATAGGCGTAAGTGTTGTTTTGTGGTGTAACCAATTTTTGATTCATGCACATGTCCACTTGACTGAACAACGAGTGTAGCCAGTTATTTATCGGACCAGCTTTTGTTGCATCATCCGCAGCGATCGCCGATCCGTCCGCCTTGATTATCGATGCTGTGACTTCCAGCATTGTTTGCGAAAGATCGGTGTATTCCTCGCCATTGCCGGGCACTACAAACTCTATCGGTGAGTCGTCCGTCAGTGTGGATATCGGTTTGTATTGAATCCATTTTCCATTTTCGATACTCGTCTGTGTGGGCGGTAGTGAAAACAAGTCTAGCTCCGTCTTGACGCATTCGCATGATCTTTGATGTATGAACGACATGATTAATTAAAAATATCTCTTATTGCCTTTGCTACTTTCCTTTTATTTTTAACTGCTGCTTTTCTCTTCTTGGATGGCGATGATGACGTCCTTCCTCTAAGGAGTTTAGCCAGAGACTGAGGTGTGACACGCTGTGTGCGACGGCCACTCGACTGCTTCCTGCCACCAGACATAGCGCGCTTCGCGGAAGTCTTGCGCGTTGCGCGTTTCGCGCCACTCTTACGCGATCCGCGCTTTTTGGATGCCGGACGGATGCGTTTGCCGCCACCACGGAGAACTCGTTCAATCTTGTCATCGGCTGTGCGCTTCAACGAGCCGGTAAACTCTTTCATGCGCTCCTCTGCCGCATCTCTGGGATGTTTCGTGCGGAGAGTCACATCACCTAGAAAACCCATTCCGGACTTTAACGCTTCTCTGCCCAATGCTGCAACTCCACTCTTGATTATCGGAGATACTGTGCGAAACATACCGCCCAAGAAGCTGCCGACTCCATGTCCTCTCTGGTAGGCGGCACCGCGAAACACTTTTTCTATCGATCCGCCCGTCTGCGAATGCTGGCGATAGTAGTACGCCATGTACGGATCGTTCGAAGCCATTATTACAGTTAATTATGCAGAGCTCTTCTGAAATGCAGCTTCACGTACGACGTCCCGAACAGGAATGACAGGTTTTGCCCCGTGTGATCCCTGAGGTCGATTTCCACAGTCTCGAATGCTCCTTTGGTGATCGGTACGTAATGCGGGCTGGTGTAGAGTACAGTCTTATTCGCCCCGTGCACGTAGTCGCCTCTGTCAATGTTGATGATCTTCAATAGTGGGGCCGAAGTGTCTCCGATCAATTGTGGCTCAATCAGATCGCAGTACACGTACATATTAGCTGGTAGACCCATCGACAGATTCGGTGGCCATGACGCTTTATTGTTTTTCACAATGTCCTTCTGTTGCGGATCGAATCCCAATTGTAAAGCCAGTTTATTGTCTAAATGTATTGCAACCACATCTTCTTTCAGTATTTTTATTTCCACTCTGTCCGCATCTTTGTCATAAGTGAACTCTACGTAATCGATGAGGTCCTTTGCATCATTAATCATATTCAGCAGTTCGGTTATATTCTTGTAGTAACCCATGTCCAGAGTAAACGTGTACTTGTCTGTATCTCCCAAATCTATGGCGGAAAGAATAGTATCCTGTTCGATTATTATAATCTCATTCTTGCAGACTAATGGAAATGAACATGGATAGTGAGATTCCACCAGAGCCATCTCCCATGCACCTTCCAATCGTATCTGTTTCGAAAGATGCGTAGTGTAGTTTGACACCTTATTGTTGGGGAAATATTCCATAGAACTGTTGCTGGGCAGTGTCAGGAAGAATTGCGAGTTAGACATTTTGTAAGTCTTGCGCTCTCACCCAAGAGTTAAACTCGTCTCCGTAACCTCGCCACTTGACGTAATAACGCTTACTGATGCCTCTGCCGCGAGTGTCCAGTATTTTGTCAATCTTGAATAGTTGATCACTCCGATAGATTACTTTCTGTAACTCGTGTTCGTAAAACTGACCGGTCAAAACTTCACCTTTGAGGTCCGCCAGCGTGTACATGGGCAGCGGCATCAGAGTGTTCACTTTACGAATAGTAAACACTTCGTTACTCCAATTGGTCTCGTAGCCTTTGGCGAACGTACCCTTCTCCTTTGCTATGCGCACTGTGTCACCAATCTTGAGTTTGGGCTTAACACGGCGTGGAATTTTACTGTACATGCGTTGTAGCACTCGTGCTATCGTCCGATCATTTTTCACATCGATGGGGCGCAATCCACCACCGAGACTCTTGTGTGCGCTGCCATTGTAAGCTTTCACCAGTTTGTTCAGTACATCGATATATCGGTAAGTGTTTTTGTAAGTCAGGTAACGCCACATGCGAGACTTTAATGTGCGATTCACTCGTTCCACTACTGCTGCTTTAACATCGGGATTCTGCGTAGTCACATATTTTATTCCGTACTTTTTGAATAACTGTCTGGTCTTGGCGCCGGTAAACTCTGTTCCTTTGTCAGACTGGAGGCAACGCGGAGTTTTAGTCGCTTCTTTGAATATTTCTTCGAATGCCACCGCCACTTCTGCACCTTCCTTTCTCTTCAACGCTCTCACGTACAGACGTTTACTGAACACATCTATCACGGTCAGCAGGTAATTGACTCCATCGTTGTATTTACTCAATCCTCGCATATCATTCAAGTCCGCTTGCCACAGTTCATACGGGCCGAAAACAGAGTACTGGTTGCGTGGGAAGTGTTTACGGGCCGGCTTGTGTAATGTATAAGTATCCTGTGATTGTAGCCATTCGATTACTTTCGACTTTGAAATATCTCTCTTGCGTGCTGCTCGCACTAGCGCTGCGACACCGCCGAACGCACCGGGCTCGCCGGGGTTATAATAGAGACGGTCCATACTCACTTGGTCGGATACGGTTCCCACCTGTCTAGAAAGCCCAGCGGCTCCGTTTCCCACTGGTATTCATCCCTGTTTGCAGGAGTTGACGTAGCATAGCCGCCAGTCGCCGCTTCTTCAATCGGTGTTTTCGCTAGATAATTATCGACCTCACGTAATGTTCTCTGTAATGATGTTTCACCGCGACGCTCCTTAGCTCCTCGTTTCACTGTTGCCCACGAACGTAGCCGCTCTCGCATCGGTGTTCTGCGCGGTGATGGTGCACTCGGTGAACTGGTCAGCCGCGATGGTGATTTGAATGTGTCATTCAATTCCCGTAGCGCTCTGGTATTATTTATAAATTCTAGAGGTACATTCATTTCTTTCAAAGCGGTCATCACTTCCATCCATCCTGGCGGTATACGTTCGGTCATTCGAACTCTCACTATGTTATTCAAAATATCAACTATATTCGCATTCGGTAGTTTTCGACCATCGATAAACACCGAGTAGTTGATATCCCAACTGATTCGACTATCGGGTTTTTTCATAAATCGTAACAGATTGCGGGCGTCACTCCTGTATGTCTTTGAGAACATTTCGACAATCTCATCGACTGGCCCTTCCGCTGCAGCCCGTGTCGGGTGTTGGGCATCATCACCGAATGTCGCATCCACGATTGGAATATTAATCGGCTGGCGATTATTAGAGGCAAAGTGTAAGAAACGTTGCAACGCCTGATTGTACAGTTTCCATTTTTCACTATCGTCTATATTCTTGTTATTCATTATTTTCTGCATCTCCACATCCAGTCCTTCCGTAGTGGACAAATTGTTTGGCGGCTTCTCCGATGATGTAGCCTGTAAACGCTCAACAAGCTCTTGCGGGACGATAGCCATCTTCTTTGCGTGCTCCATTATTGATGTGCAGCAGCGGCGGCCGGTCGGAAGTGTAGTTTAACGGTCAACGCTCCGTGACGGAATGAGAGATCTCGCTTTAAGATGTCCTTCACATAAATTCTCACACTTTCGAATGTCTTCTTTCTCACCGGTACGTAGTGCGGATCATTGATGAGTGCTGCCTTATACGTCCCATAATCATCTATCGTGTGGGATATATTGATAATCCTCAATAACGGTGTACGGGCATCGCTTAATATTTGTTCTTCAATCAGATCGCAGTACACGAGCATATGTGATGGTAAACCAAGACTTAAATTAATCGGTCTAGTACTCGTTTGTAAACCTGGTGCATTTACCAATTCGTCTCCCCGTACTATTCCTAACTGAAGTCCGATTTTTGGGGAACCGGCCACTCCTTCGGTAGTTCCCAATGTATTTGTTCCGAACGTCACTTTAAGACGCTTTGCTTCGTCAATATCGAATACACTTCCAGTTTTCTTTACAGTTTTCAACCCGTTGATGTGTTTCAACAAATCTTCGGCTGAAGTGTAGTGTCCGGGATTTGGTTTAACGTCGACGATCCATACTTCTTTTTTGCTGAATGGTTTGCCTTCTTTTCCTGCAGACTTCTTGACTTCTTCCTTTTTGTAACCAAATATTTTTAGTAGAGCATCGGAGTCTACTGTTGCGAGCGTACATGGATAATGCGCTTCTACGAGCGCTACTTCCCAATCTCTACCGTCCAAGCAAATGTAATTCGGTAGTTGTACAGTAAAATCATGTGTAGTATTTTTCGGATAATAATGTATTGAGGGACCCGTACCGCTAAGTAAAGTCAAATAAAATGGCTTCGTCTGGACATCCATTTCACTTTCCCAATGCACTACTGACTGCTGCCTGTAACACTGTGCTCAATAGTAATGGAATAAAAACTCCGCCACCTTTCTGCACTAGATACTTTCGTTTCTGTCCCCAACACTGTCCTTGTCTTACTAAGCGTCTCAGAGTCACTTTATGTTTGCTCAACTGACTTTTAGTCTTACTCGACAGAGGTACGTTCCCACGTAGCACGTTGTAGGCACACTCGCAGACTGAACGAATGCGACTCTTGTCACAAACCTTTAACAGTGCCTTGCGTTCCTTGGGTGTTGCATGTATCAGCGCTCTGAGCAGCGGTGCGTCCTTCTTCAAGCACGACATGATTGCAACTGACTTACTTTTATTTTTTCTTTGGTAAGTACACGTAGTTTACACGATCCTCGGGGAATATGCAAGTGCGTACTCTCATGTCCTCAGATGTCGACTGTTTCAAGTCCAAAAGTAGATAACCGTGTGCCTGTTTTGTGGCGTCACTGTAGGCTTCCTCTATGAACTTTGGGCTGTCTGGATATATCTGCCTGGCTAAATATCTGATTTGTACTCTGTCTCTGGGATTTTTAAAAAATATAATGTAGTGAGCATTTAGTGAGATGTCTCTCTGCCCACGACCCTGATGAAAAAGATTTTGAGTAATGAAAAACACACTGATGTTACGGTGATGACAACCCTTCGTGAATAGATCCACCACTCTATCATCTGCCTCACGCATCATATCGTCAATTATAACCAGTATTGGTTCCTTACCATCATAATCACTCAAGTCTGGTAAGCCCTCAATGTGGTTTATTTTGGAATTACTTACATCACCTCCTCCTCCACCACTACCATAATGCCAGTTGATTTTGGCAAATTTTACATCACACATTTCATTTATGTGTTCAATAAACTTGGACACAAAATGTGATTTACCACTGCCCGATGGACCCGCCACAATGGCTGAGAATGGATGCTGCCACTTCAAGCTCATGACTGCTACTGACACTAAAACTAAATACCATACACTTTTCTTAATATAAAGGTTTGGGGTTTCATCTTAAAATAAAAGACATTAGTTTATGCTGTAATGTACATGGATTATTTATTGCTTACGAAAGCTATCAAAATTTATAAAGGTTAATTAAATCTTGAGTCTTCTTTTTCTTGCTTTACAAAAATTCCAACGGTGTGAATTTACTGCCTGGAAGTGGACTGCGCTTCACCAGACGAAGGCGATCTCCGAAGCCGCTGTTGTACCGCTCGATGTCGTGATCGCTCAGGACTTGGTTGAAACGCCTGGGCAGGTAGACTCGTAGGAAGAAATCATCGCCGACTTGACCCTCGAGAATGACGACGACTGTCTCGCCGAATGGAGTGGTCACACGCTCCATCCCGCTGATCGCATAGCTGCACTCCTCTCGCAGATCAGACAGGCGGGTGTAGGCCGGAGAGCTGGACTTGCAGGTGTTCAATGATGTCCGCAGGTCCATCGTTACACCAGGTGCGGACTCTGAAGTCATGCTGCTGCTGATGCTCGACATGGTAATGATGAGAGTATGAGGATGATGCGACTAGTCGAAGTGGTCTCCAGGCGAAGAATGATGCTCGGTCGGTCCGTTCGTTCGGTTTTTGTTGCCTGCGACGCCATCTTGGAATTTTTTATGTGCGCAGGTGGTCGATGAAACGTGAGAAGGGTCGTCCCGCAGGTGTTTGGCACATTCCACAATGTCTAGACATCATAAATCTTCTTTTGTTTGTGCAGGTGGTCGATGAAATCTGAGAAGGATCGTCCCGCAGGTGTCCAATCTTTTGTTTGTGCAGGTGGCCGGATGCAGGTGGTCGATGTAATCTGAGAAGGGCCGTTCCGCTTCTTTTGTTTGTGCAGGTGGTCGATGAATTCTGAGAAGGGTGGCGACCATCATGGATTTTTTATGAGCGCAGGTGTTCGGCGAGGTCGCACTCCACAGTGTCTAGACGTTGTTCCTACAATGTTTTCTTGGTGGGTCTTCTACGCGCATCTTGCTTTTTCGGTTTTATCATTGGCTTTTTCGGTTTCTCTATTGTCTTACTGTATCGTGTTACTGTTTGTGTCAAGCCGCTAATCTTCGGTACTCCCGTAGCTTTATTAATCCACATATTCTCTGACTTGTCCACTACTTGGTTGACGCTCTCGTATAATTCACTATTCTTGTCTATAAATAATCCGCATCTGTACACCATATCCGAACCATCATACATTTCCATTTTTAATAGCACTGGTCCGCTGTTTGATGGATTTTGTACTGCGTAAAATTGTCCATTTTCAAGCCATGACACGATGGGGCAGTCATCTGAAGGTTTTGGAACCCATCCTGGTTTTGCTGTTTCTTCCACTTTAGGCTTAGGCGTAGGTCTTATCCTCTTCTTAGGCCTCGGTGATGGTGTAACTGGTATCTGCTCGAGTGTAGCGTTGTCGTCCGCGGCGTTGATGTCGGCCATGAATGCATTCAAGTATTCGTCAATTAATCCGGACGCGCTCATGTCTGTACCGCACGAGTGACTGTGTAAGACTGAGTGAATCGCTTACTTACAGTGTATGAGTCGAACGACATTTTGTAAAAAGCGCGCGGGTTTCAAGGACATGCGGACGGTTATGTAACTAACGTTGATGGCGTGGGTAGTGTTTAGGCGGGAAGCAAATTATGTAAATTGAAAAATGGAATAAACGAAAATAAATGAAATAAACGAAATAAACGGAAATAAACAAAAATGAATTAATTAAAAAAAAAAAAAAAAAAAATGTCAAATACCTCTACTAATTCGGGGGGGGGGGGGGGGGGTCAGCAACTTGGGTGGTCTCGGGGGGGGGGGGGGGGGGGGGGGCTCCACCGGCTCCACCGGCTCCACCCTTCCTTACCTTCGGCTATAACCCCCTACTTACATGAATTAAAGATCGGGTGTGAAGAGCTCAAAGAACGCATTATAAATTTAGTGGATAATAATCCCCACGTTTTTACCAACGAGATCGGTAAGGCAATTGATTTTCAATGTGAAATAAAACTTAAGGATAAAACACCTGTTAAAATAAGGCCATATCCGGTATCACCACCAAATATGAAGATAATGCGAGAGATAACAGATTCTCTTTTAAAGCAGGGAATTATCGAACCAAGTTTGTCATCGTATTCATCTCCCAGTTTTCTGGTAAGCAAAGGCGAGGGAAAAGGATATCGCTTAGTGACCAATTATAAAGAATTAAATTCAAAGATCGAACCGATTGTACACCCAATAGGCGAACTTCAGGGATCTTTTAATTATCTCAGCGGCGCGTCAATCTATAGGGGCCGTCCATAAATTACGTCATCGCTTTTTGGCCATTTTTGGACCCTCCCCCCCTAAAATCATCCTTCCATCATAATTCGTCTGACCCCCCCCCCTCTCAGAAAAATGACGTCATTTTTAACAAACCTCCGTTTTAGGTAAAAATAATGCTTTTTCTACTTACCTTGGTGCGACGATGAACGCTACCAGATAAACTAAAAACATTGACCAATCAAATCTGAATTTACCTCCAGAAATAAAGCCAAAATGACTTTCTTAATGAAAAAAAATAATTAAAATGAACTACAAAACAACGCCTAAAATAGTCTAGTGTATTTTATTAGATAATTATTTTATGATAGTTGAATTGTGTACGAATTTATCATTGTTTTACTGTCAAAATTTGTTATAAAACATCATTTTTAAAATGACGTCATATCAAATCCTACCCCCCCCCCTTGCACATCACCCTACCGTCATTTTCAATCTTGACCCTCCCCCCCTATTTTTAGATGACGTAATTTATGGACGGCCCCATACAGTACTGGATTTAAATAATTCATACTACCAAGTCCCGCTGGATCCGAAGAGCAGGCACCTGACTGCATTTAGCACACCTTACTCGCTATATCAGTACACTCGTTGTCCATATGGATTGCATTTGGGTTCAGGGCTGTTGTCGAGTTACTTGGACAGAGTGTTTTCTGATATGAAATTCATAAGCGTTATTTCGTTTGTGGACGACGTGGTGGTATTTTCAAAAAGCCCTGAGGAGCACATAGCACACTTAACAGAAGTGGTAACACGTTTATCTAAGGCTAATCTAACGGTTAACCCGAGCAAAGTACTATTCGCAGCTAAGGAGATAAGTTTCTTGGGACATCGGGTGTCTCATAACAGCTTAAAGATAGACCCTGAGAGAACGAAAGCGATTCGCGAATATAAGAGCCCCACCAATTCCAAGAATTTGAGCAGGTTCATAGGAATGATTAATTTTTATTCTCGATTCATAGAGAATTATGCCGTATTGTGTGCTCCGTTGAATGAATTACGGAAGAAAAACGTAAAATTTAAATGGACGGAGGAATGTGAAACAAACTTCCAGAAGTTAAAGGAATGTATTTGTAACCCTCCCGTACTACGACTCCCAAACTATGAATTGCCATTTATTTTGCAGACGGATGCTAGCCAAGTAGGGTGCGCAAGCGTTTTATTGCAGGAAGTAGATAGTGTAAGGTACCCAATACATTATTATTCAAAAAAGTTTACAAAACAAGAGTTAAACCTGTCTGTATATGAAAAGGAGGCATTAGGTGTTGTTTTATCAATTCAAAAGTTTAGGAGCTATTTGGAAGTAATGCCATTTTATCTGGAAACCGACAATCAGGCGCTTTCGTGGGTTTTATCACACCATAACAAACTAGGGAAGCTAGGTCGTTGGACAGAATTAATATTAGGTTTGCCCTTTAAGGTTAGACACATAAAGGGTAAGGATAACAAAATAGCGGACTGCTTGTCCAGAATGTTTGAAGGGCATCCTAGCATAGAGGTTGAAGAAGAGATTTCTGATGAGAAAGTAAATGAAATGGATCAGTTTGTAAATAATTTAAATGAAGTCATGCAATCGCAAGGGATAAATGTTGTAACTGATTATCCGCTAGCTTTTACAGACTTACGGGAGCATCAGGCTAACGATAAGGAGATAATGGAATTAATGAGTAGAATAAAAAGGGGAGAGGACTTGACACATTTTACGATTCAAAAAGGCGTGTTGTTGTTTAAGCCCCCTAACAAGACCAAAGGTCGAGTAGTGGTGCCGAGTGCATTAAGGAAAATGGTATTACATTACTACCATGACAGCGTTAGTACCGGATGTCACTTAGGAGTGTCTAAAACAATGAATAAAATCAGGAGCAATTTTTATTGGGAAAAATTATTAGATGATGTTAGAGAGTACGTGAAACAATGTGAAGTATGCGCGCGGTCAAAACAAGCGCAGCGAGTATACCACGGGGAAATCGTAAATTACCAAAGCGATAAGCCCATGAGTAAATTGTATGTTGACATTGCGGGCAGCTTTCCCAGAAGCAAAAATGGTAACAACATGTTGTTAGTTTTAGTAGACGACTTCACGAAATATGTGTGGTTAGTACCTCTCAGAGATGCTAAAGCTAGTAGTATCGTTAAAGCGATCGAAACCCACGTGTTTAAACATGTGGGAACTGCGGAAATGCTAGTAACCGATAACGCTAGTTATTTCAGAGGAAACACCTTTAAAAATTTCTGTTTCAAGTATGGGATTAAGTTGCATCGAATTGTTGCTTACAATGCAAAGTCAAACAAGAGTGAAAGGTATATAAAAACGGTAAAACAGAGTATGGTAGCTCTACATCATGATTGCCATGATGCGTGGGATACAAACTTACATTACATACAGTTGGCGCTAAATACGGCCGTGAATGATGTAACTAAACACACTGCATTTCAGCTGATGTACAATTTTGAACCTAACTGTAGTCTCTCGACTATGTGGGGAGTTAAGGATCTGGTGGGTGATCCATCTGATAAGGAAAATGTGAAGTTGAAATTTAATAGGGCAATAAAAAACCTAAGATTAGCTCATGCGAACACAAAGCAGCGGAGATTGTTGAAGGAGGGTATAAAACATCCGTTCAATTTGTTTGACACAGTCTATGTCAAACTCCATCACATTAGCAATCGTGCAGCTAAGTTTCAAGCAAAATTAGCATACAAATGGTCGGAGAAGTTTAGAATCATTTATTTCCTGACCCCAGTGACAGTACTTTTACAAAAGGAAAGCAACAGTAAAATAATACAAAGAGCTCATGTTGATCAACTCAAGAAAGCATAGAAATAATATTGCCCGGGCTGTAAATAGTAGTTGTTAAGATAATGATAGGATTTGAAATAGAGTATCAAAAGAAAGTTTTATTTTGAAAATAAAAACCTTTTACTTGTTGGTGAAGCCTGAATCAGCTGTGAAATCGAACGCCGGGTAAAGGACTTATCAGCGAAGCCTGAGGTTATGCAATAACTCGCCAAATAAACATAGCCTGAAACGGAACGCGGGGTTTGACACTTGAGTGTGAAGCGTGGCAGTTTGGTTGGAATGGAACGCAGAGTAAAAGGGGGAGAAGGAAATTGGAAATATAAACAGCTATCAATCTCATACATTGTTGGCTACTTTGACTACACAGAAGGGATAAATTGATCTGAGATCTCGGCATGCAGGGAACTTGGAACAATCTTAACACCTGTCTTCAATAATTGCGCTTAATCCGATAAAAGGAACTGCTTCGTGGCCAGGAGTTGTTTCTTATTCCGGAAACAGGAAGACACCCTTGTGTAAAATTTTTAGTTTTAAACAAAAATATTTGTACAATAGTTTAGAAAAAATAACACTTTCTTTAGGTACTAAGCATTTGATTGTGTGTTATGTTGTATTTTATGTTCATAACTGTAAATAGTATTTATAAACTGTAAGCTGTTCAATTAAATTTGATTGTGGAAATATTCAATTTAAAGGAAAACTTTCTTGGAAAGCATTGTAAATTCATGAGAGTAGAAAAAAAAATTGCAAAGTTACACTATTTAAATGTAACAAGGTAGTTAGTGTGAGTAAGCAATAAATAGTAAAAGGAAATTATGAATGACCAAGGATTTAAAATGAGTTGACTGAGGGAGGAGTGGAGTACTCTGTTATCAGTGTCCCATCAGTGAGATAGCGTTATCGCTGGGCGAGCGGCCGGCGCGTGGCGCCAAGGAATACGGTTACGGAATTCCAGGTTTATTGATAGGGGGAGTGAGAAGTTTTTTTTTATTTTTGTAGCTTCGGTGTTTACAAAATTTTCAATGAGAAAGGAAAACAAATATTCGTTTTATACTGAGGGGAAAACGATAGTTTTGTTTTAAAAGGGGAGATTTGTAACGATTATTCGTTACAGGATTTTTATTTTATTTTACGTGGGAAAAAGTTTTAGTTAGTAATTAAGTGTGAGAAACAATTATTATTTTCAAGTCGAGACGCGGTAGTTGTCCGAGGCCGGGAACAGTTCACTTCAAGACGTAGGAGGGGTGGACAGATTTGAATTTACCGTTGAAGTTTGAAGCGAATGCGTGCGACGGCAGAAGCGATAAAGGCGAGTCCCGACCGTGGCCAGGCCTCATTTGGTGGTTAATCAGTGGTACGAGCAGTGCAGCGATCTACATTAAACTGTGTTTTTCCTTGTACCCTCATTTGGAGGTAAGATTTTCATTTATTTAGTTTAAGACAAAAATAAATCCTTTATTCCAGAAGAGTTTTATTCAATTGTTGAATAATTAATTGTCAGATTGTTATCTAAACTGATGTAGTTAAGCATGTAGAAAACTGTTTCAAGAGTAGACCACGTGCTGTGGAAAATTAGTCATTGAACGAGGACGTAAATATTAATTAATTAATTTGATGTATTTGAGATCGTAATGTTTTATTGTATGTTTAATATTGTTTTATCCAGGATTGAATAGAATTTCTATCCGACAGACTACTATGTAGTATGTAGGATTAAATGAATGAAGGATTTTAAATGGTTACAAAGCAATTTAAATGTAATTTCATGGTATATCTACTCTGTAAATAATAAAAAGAAAATATTGTTCAAGGTTAGTTAATTTTCAGGAGATTTTCAAATGAAATAAATTAGAGACCTACAAGTAATAAAGAGCTCGAATTTATTAAATATTGTACACGTCAATAACTCTACAGCCAAATGTAAGATTTCAGTACTCTATATAATTGCTTTAATTTTTTGGAGAAAAACACGAGACAAAAATAAGTTTAATTAATTTTTCTTATATCACATGCACTGGGCTTAGGGAGGGGAGTAGTGAAGTTGTGTACCAGGTTGTAAGATGGGGGAGTTTCCACAGGGTTCACCCCTTGGAGGAGTCATTCCGGCTTTCATCGACTGTGGACTGTGGAGTCACTCCAGTAGGCGCCAGAGGCACTTGGTCACCGAGGACCACATGCTGTTCCTGTACCGCTCCATCCCACCGGGTCACCGTGGTGTGGGACCTGTCGCTGCTTGCTGAAACCGTGAGCCGACCACGTGGCGATCCGCCGACCCCTCGGACCTTTCCCTGGTCACCGATGTGGCACCCTGGGACCTTCTAAGTGATGAGTACACCAGTGCATGTTTTTTTTTTTTTTTTTATTTTGGGGCCCCATTTGGAATATAGAGAGACATATGTAAATTGAGGACTTTATTACGTAGCCTATGTGTAGGAGGACATGTAAATAGGCCAGAGTAATTTAATTGGCGGTAGATTATAAAGTAATTGATAGCGTTTTGCTCCTGAGTAACATTGTTAGTTTGTTTTTTTCTGGTTTTTTTCGCATCTTTGCGCAGAGTAATGTAAAATGAATCTATGTAAAATAAATCTTTCCTGGAATTTTCACATGTTTTATTTTGCTGACCAATCCATGCTCTATTGTACAAAGAACTCACTATTGAAGGGCTTTAAGCTGAAGTGTGGCATCCCAAACCTTTCAATAAGAAATTCAAATTAGCAATGAAGGTGTGAGGGGTGTGACAGCATAAAGTATGCTAGTCTTGTATTTTGAAGGCTACTAAACTATTGGGGGTCAAAACAGCTCAGGAAGATTTCCTCCCAGGACCAGAGCTCTTTCGAGGTGGTACTTCCCAGCTCCATGGCGTTCATCGGACTGCAGCACCTGTGTAGTTAGCCAAAATGCTTTTTACCAGAGTGGCGTAATGTGTTTCTATTATACATGATACTTCAAATTGCAGATCAAAGTGCATGATAGTTCTTTACCAAAGCATAACACATGAACAGCTACTGGGGCAAGGGTAGTGGAAGTTAAGTTATTTTTACCTACCAGAGCACAGTGGTTCATGATTAGATGTTTTCTACTAGAGCGTAACAAATGTGTTATTTGTCATTAGTCTTCACTTCAATTTTAATACAGCATATGGTATATTTTTCTTACGATACAATAATTTTTCCATTGGACTGCAGCACATTTGTAGTTCATCAGATTGGTCTTTACCAGAGTTGAGTAATGTGCTTCTAGTATACATGATAGGTCAAAGTGCCACAGTTGCCACAAATGACAGACTACTGGGGCAAGGATAGTGGAAGTTAAGTTATTTTTGCATACCAGAGCACAGTGGGTCGTTGTTATAGGTTTTATACTAGGGTGTAACAAATGTGTTGTTTGCAATCAGTCTTCTTCACTGCAATTTTAAAACATCATATGGTACATTTAACTTACGAAACAATCCCATTGGACTGCAGTACACGTGTAGTTTATCAGATTGCTCTTCACCAGAGTGGAGTAATGTGTTTCTATTATACATGATAGTTCAAAGTGATACAGTTTAACAAATGGCCAATTACTAGGGAAGGGTAGTGGAAGTTAAGTTATTTTGGAATACCGGAGCATAGTGTTTCATGGTTAGAGTTTTTTTCTACTAGATCATAAAAAATGTGATGTTTGCCATTAGTCTTCACTTCAATTTTAATACACCATATGTTATATTTAACTTATGATACAATAATTTTTCCATTGGACTGCGGTACATATGTAGTTCACCAAATTACTCTTTACCAGAGTGGAGTAACGTGCTTCTATTCTACATGATACTTCAAAGTGTCACAGTTTAACAAATGACCAACTACTGGGGAAGGGTAGTGGAAGCTAAGTTATATTTGCATACCAGAGCACAGTGTTTCATGGTTAGAGTTTTTATACTAGAGTGTAACAAATGTATTGTTTGCCATCAGTCTTCTTCACTGCAATTTTAAAACACCATATGGTACATTCAACTTATGAAGCAGTCGTGTTTTTAATTAGACTGCAGCACATTTGTAGTTTATCTGATTGCTCTTTACAAGAGCGGAGTAATGTGTTTCTATTATACATGATAGTTCAAAGTGCAGCTCAAAGTGCATAATAGCTCTTTACCACAGCTTAACACATGACCAACTATTGAGTTACGGGTAGTGAAAGTTATTTTTACCTACTAGAACACATCGGTTTATGGTTAGAGTTTTTCTACTAGAGCGTAGCAAATGTATTGTTTACCATTAGTCTTGCCATTAGTGTTCCATTACCATGTGTTTTTCGATTGTTCTTCTGCCTCCAATTTTAATACACCGTATGGTACGTACTGCAGTATATGTGTAGTTTATCATATTGCTCTTTATCAGAGTGGAGTAATGTGTTTCTATTCTACATGATGGTTCGAAGTGATACAGTTTAACAAACGACCAACTACTGGGGAAGGGTAGTGGAAGCTAAGTTATTTTGCATACCGGAGCACAGTGTTTCATTGTTAGAATTTTTTCTACTAGAGCGTAACAAATGTGTTGTTAGGTGTTTACCATTAGTCTTGTTCACTGCTATTAAAGTGTACGTCGTCTAATTCCATCAAGATCGCTTTTGTTCCGCGTATGATTAATTCAGGAGTGAATTTAGTGTTTTCAATTATGTGTTTCCAAATAAATTTGAAATTAAAACCTTGACCGTTGTGGACGATTACGCAAACGGTTTTAGTTTTTGCACGCTTCCATTACATAGTCGACAAATGAAGTGACGGGGTCTTTCCTGAAAATCTTGGTGCGGTCAGTAGAGGTGTCACAATGTTGCCCTTCTATGCTCTTCCAACAATATTGTTGGGAGATGCATAGATTAGCAATGTGAAGTTAGGACTCGGAATCGTTGGCCAATCATTGGCCATCCGGTTCGTCTTGACACGTTTCTAAATCGAAAACTATGTACAAGGCATCCTTGGTTTTGGGGGAGTCTTGTCAACCTTCATAAAACACTGGTGGTCAGGAGGCAGAAATTCCCTGCAAATGACACAAAAAACTTCCCCACAGACGTGATCAGACAAGTTGTTGTTTAGCAAGTTGACAAATTTCTACAGTCCATGCATTTTCTGATTAATTTACATATTTTGCTTTTGTGTGCTAACAAACAAATTTCATTTTTGTCTTTCATGTTACACTCAGTGCATGTTATGCTCCCATTTTGCTCTGTGCAGGGTGGGGAGACAGTCTGGCAGGCTGGGCAAATGCTGGTACACCTGTGGCTCCCTATATTACTGTATGGGACAATGGGACATGGCAGGCTTCACAAATGTGTGAGCAGGCAAAGGCGTCAGTACGGGATGTGATAACATTGAAGTAACCGTTGTGGAAAAGTAGATTAATTTTGAACTGGGCGTCAGGGTTATTTTCTTCAAAGTACACATCTCGACCTTTCCTGTCATAGTTATAGGCTGTTATCTTATACTTCTTAAGGTGATCTTGAAATTTTACCAATTCTTGGATACCCGCCCTCTTCAGGTATTTCCACCCTGGCATTTTGCGTAAGTTTTGTCGCCTTGTTAAGCTGTCTGTTCCGTCTATCTTGAAAAATGGATTTATAGTCAGTACTTCCTTTAGCCTTAGCCTTAGCCACAACGATTGCTCTAGACAGGCAGGATTGGTCTTTATTATTTATTACAATGATGCCCTGCCGTTTGTGACATTCTTCATTGAATGTGCTGAACATACTCGGTTGGATCCTGCCAGAGCCTACTGGGAGATTGACGCGAGTACATTTGACCTGGAAGGTGTTTGCCGAGTTGATGGAGTCAGCGTTACTGTGAACGATACCACCGAAAATTTCCAACAACACATCACCATCAACCTCGGAGACCGGTCCAAAAGCTAGATACCCTGGCTCCTTATTTTTTAAATTAAGGCTGCGTGAGGTGAACCCGAGCCGATCCCCTTCCAAAGCGTCAGCTTTCATATTTTCCACGAGGCTGGAAAACCCTCCTCTGAGCCTATCGATCTCGGACCCTCTCCTCTGATGGAGTGTTAAACTTAAAAGTGGTCTTATGACCATACACTCTGAATCGTCTGACATACGTTTCACTGGTGTTGACAAAGTTTACATGGTGGGGGTGGTGTTGACAACGTTTATATGGTTCACAAATACCAATCACAACTGTGTGGCCTATTACGTTGCTTGGTCCCGAAATGGAAAACGCGGCAATCAACCCTCGTAGAGCTGTCATAGGGCTACCATATTGGTGTATGCCGCTAAATAATTACAACCAGTACTTCCATATATCATATACACATTACTAATAATATACTTGGTTTCGGTTGACCAACTTTCTGGTAGTGTTGCACTCTGGTGGGGAAAAATCAAACTAACGAACCTCAGCTCTGTCAACAAGTGTAGAGACATAAAATTCCCATGACTACAAAATGTAAATAGTAAAATTAAAAATTTTCGATGTAGCGAAAACAGTACACTCTGCAGGAAGATCGTCAAACACAGCTACAGGAAAGTACAAGAAGTACACTCTGCATACAGCTACACTCTGAAAAATCATCAAACTACATGGTAAGGTTCCATGATGAAAAACATAACAAATGTCACACCATTGTAGGGCTATTGCCCAGGGTTCAAACTCGGCACAGTGAAAATTTGCAAACGTTATCTTGACTCAAGTAGTCAAACACGTGGTAAAAGAGAGGTTAGAACACATGGTTAAAAATGAGGTTAGAAAATTTACCGGCAGACGCCATCTTGACTCATGTGTAAAAGTGGTAAAAGTGAGGTTAGAACACATGGTCAAAATTTTGGAAATTTCCCGCTATCCTGACTCACGTAGTCAAACACGTGGTAAAAGTGAGGTTAGAACACATGGTCAAAAGTTTTGAAATTTCCCCCCAACTTGACTCATGTGGTCAAACACGTGGTGAAAGTAAGGTTAGAACACATGGTCAAAAGTTTGGAAATTTCCCGCCAAAACAGCCACCATCTTGACACACGTGGTCAAACACATGATAAAAGTGAGGTTAGAACACATGGGCAAAAGTTTGAAATTTCCCCCAACTTGACTCATGTGGTCAAACACGTGGTGAAAGTAAGGTTAGAGCACGTGGTCAAAAGTTTGGAAATTTCCCGCCAAAACAGCCATCTTGACACACGTGGTCAAACACATGATAAAAGTGAGGTTAGAAAACATGGTCAAAAGTTTTGAAATTTCCCCCCAACTTGACTCATGTGGTCAAACACGTGGTGAAAGTAAGTTTAGATCACGTGGTCAAAAGTTTGGATATTTCCCGCCAAAACAGCCACCATCTTGACACACGTGGTCAAACACATGATAAAAGTGAGGTTAGAACACGTGGTCAAAAGCTTGGAAATTTCTCGCCAAAACAGCCGCCATCTAGACTCACGTGGTCAAACACATGATAAAAGTGAGGTTAGAACACGTGGTCAAAAGTTTGGAAATTTCCCGCCAAAACAGCCGCCATCTTGACACATGTGGTCAAACACATGATAAAAGTAAGGTTAGAACACGTGGTCAAAAGTTCGGATATTTCCTGCCAAAACAGCCACCATCTTGGAAAAGGGGCGTTCTTGACCTACGTGGTCAAACACATGGTAAAAGTGAGGTTAGAACACATGGTCAACAGTTTGGAGATTTCCCGCCAAAACACCCACCATCTTGACACATGTGGTCAAACACATGATAAAAGTGAGGTTAGAACACGTGGTCAAAAGTTTGGAAATTTCCCGCCAAAACAGCTGCAATCTTGGAAAAGGGGCGTTCTGGACCTATGTGGTTAACCACGATGTAAAAGTGAGGTTAGAACACGTGGTCAAAAGCTTGGAAATTTCCCGCCAAAACAGCCGCCATCTAGACTCACGTGGTCAAACACATAATAAAAGTGAGGTTAGAACACATGGTCAACAGTTTGGAGATTTCCCGCCAAAACAGCCGCCATCTTGACACATGTGGTCAAACACATGATAAAAATGAGGTTAGAACACGTGGTCAAAAGTTTGGAAATTTCCCGCCAAAACAGCCACCATCTTGGAAAAGGGGCGTTCTTGACCTATGTGGTCAACCACGTGGTAAAAATGAGGTTAGAACACATGGTCAACAGTTTGGAGATTTCCCGCCAAAAAAGGCCACCATCTTGACACATGTGGTCAAACACATGATAAATGTGAGGTTAGAACACGTGGTCAAAAGTTTGAAAATTTCCCGCCAAAACAGCTGCCATCTTGACTCACGTGGTCAAACACGTGTCAAAAGTGAGGTTAGAACACATGCTCAAAAGTTTGGAAATTTCCCGCCAAAACAGCCACCATCTTGGAAAAGGGGCGTTCTTGACCTACATGGTCAAACACGTGGTAAAAGTGAGGTTAGAACACATGGTCAACAGTTTGGAGATTTCCCGCCAAAACAGCCGCCATCTTGACACATGTGGTCAAACACATGATAAAAGTGAGGTTAGAACACGTGGTCAAAAGTTTGGAAATTTCCCGCCAAAACAGCCGCCATCTTGACACATGTGCTCAAACACATGATAAAAGTGAGGTTAGAACACGTGGTCAACAGTTTGGAAATTTCCCGCCAAAACAGCCACCATCTTGACACATGTGGTCAAACACATGATAAATGTGAGGTTAGAACACGTGGTCAAAAGTTTGGAAATTTCACTCTAAAACAGCTGCCATCTTGACTCACGTGGTCAAACACGTGTCAAAAGTGAGGTTAGAACACGTGCTCAAAAGTTTGGATTTTCCCGCCAAAACAGCCGCCATCTTGACTCACGTGTTCAAACACGTGTCAAAAGTGAGGTTAGAACACATGGTCAAAAGTTAGGTTAGAAAATTTCCCTCCAAAAAGGCGTTTATGCGGTCACGTAGGTCATTGCGATACAGAAATAGAACACGCGGTCGGTCACATAGGCCATCGCGCCAACCACTCTAGCAGAGAAATATCAAACTGCATAAAATTGGCGCGAAAATACATGGGCGCCACCATCTTGTAGACACGTGATACACTCTGGCAACAAAACAACAGGTAAGGTCATATACTAGACATTAGTATCTAACTACACACCATGTTTCAGAATTTTCGCTCTAATGGTTAGCATGTTATAGGAGAAAACCCATAGGGGTTGATTTAAAAAACATAAGGGATGATGGTTAAACTTGGTTGAAAGAGTTACATAGAGTACACATACCTACAACCCGAATCTGGTTTACCTCAGCCTTCAAACACCTGAGCAATAGGTGTAAAACAGTTAAGGGTTGAAATGAGCCCCATCGAAAAACTGTGTATTTTCATGCAATTCAATGTTAATAACGCTAGAATTAAGGGTCTCAAACGATTATGATGATATTTTGCACTTTTTAAGTTAGGGGTTGTTCCAGGGGTAGTTCACCCCCAGAAGGTAGTTTATAAAAATTATATGTTGTATGTACACCCCTATACCAAGTTACAACCCTGTGGAAGTATAAATGGGGGAGATACAAAAACCGAAAGTGTCCAATAGAAACATGAACGGACTGTAGGCGCAAGTTGGTTGCGGAACGTACAGTATACCAGGAAAGTTCAACTGGATAAACTAACAAACACTTTGCACACTTATCCATAGTTATCTTTATCTGAGGTCATAAAGGGCAGACAGTTTTCCCGTTGTTTAGCGATTGCCGCTATCAAAGGTTACAGAGGTTAACGAATACTTTGTTGATAGCGCTATTTCATTCTTTTCATTAATTTGTTAAATAACACGCCATCACAAACACCGCGTTATCAGACACATTTCCGCCACCATCAAACAAGTACCTCGGTGGCTAAGAGGTAAAGCTCGCAACTCACACTCCAGCGGGCCGGGTTCAAATCCTGACCTCGCCATGTATAAATTTTATTCATAAAAATTTAATTAATGGTGGACTATAAGGCTTGTTAGGTTAGAAATGACCTCTAAGGTGAGGTTATACGTCTAAACAGTCACGTGACCAGCTCTCAACCAATCAGAGGGCTGGGTTATACTCTCCTCAGGTCTACTGGTGAACTATAAGGCTTGTTAGGTTAGAAATGACCTCTAAGGTGAGTTTATAAGTCTAAGGTACCAGAAAATTATTTAGCGACACTAGCACCCTCATTTATTTCCCCATAAAAGCCCATGTAGTTTATTCCCCCATAAGAGCCCATGTTAGACTTCATCGGGGTGCCTTAACTACTGACATTACTTTTTTTCCAATTTTGAATTTAAATAAATTTTTCTTTTTATTGTTTGGAGTTAATCTTGTAAGATTAATTTACATGTTGTGCACCAAGATACTTGTTCATCTATCAAGGTTCAACTAAAACTGGCTAATTAAAAGGTTCTATGAAACTGGTGTTTGATTAGTCTAAATGATTACTTACAGTACCTACCTTACATTGTAGTCACTGGTGTTGAGTATTAGCTGTGTTGCTGCGTGGTGACTGGCCTGCAAGTGACTTTGAAACAAATAAAACAATTAATGGTTTGCCAGCAGCTGTACAAACACTATTCATTTATCATCCTCTTGTGAGAGTTTATTGCTTTTAATATTTGCTCCCAATTGTAGCTATTGCCTTCCTATAGTTCCTATTTTTTTTTATTTCATGGTTGGTATTTATAGCATAAGATACAGTTAATGCTTTCATATTTAATAAAATAATATAGAAATCAATTAAACTAGCATGGTTAAAATTTTTTATAGTATACTGTATTCTTCTTTTTTAATAACTTACATTTTTAAATAAGCTGCTATGCACTTAATCTGAGGGATTTTATAATTGTGTTACAACATATTTTAATTAGTTTTCATCATTGTTTATTTTCTCTTAAGAGTTATAGGTAAGTTAGAGCAGTAAACTTGTGTAAAAGTTCAATACATAATTAGTTTTGCTTTTCATTTTGTCTTTAAAATAATGTGCCACTCAAAATTTGTTCCTTAAAATGTTCTTTATTTGGTAGAATGCATTCTTCACAACAATTTTGGTTGCTTGAATGCATTCTTTTATACAATTTACTGAATCCGTTTTCATGTGAAAGACAAAGATCGGGAATAAGACAGGTAAATAATACACTTTAGTGATCCCTACTAAAACGTAGGTGAAGTGTAAAACCTAAACCTATAAACATGCATCTAACGTTAAATAATTATATTCAGTAATCAAGAAAGCGTGGGACCCATCTGAAATACACCACAACTTACTGCAAATTAAAAAAAAAAAGTGCAATTTGCTGTACAATTTTGCAGACATGAGGTTGAATTTTTCCTTATTAATTTTATAAGCTGCTTCCTTGACATGGTTGTTTGTTTGATGACACGCCTAAAAACATCAGTTATGTTAGTGGTTACAGTTGGGTCTATTGGATTGTTTATCTTTTTTTACATTATAAGTAGGGCCTAAACTGAGATGTTGGTTAAAAAGAATTGAAAATGAGTAATTAGAAAGGATAGCAAAAGGACGGTCCAGATGATACTTCATTTTTATTGGGGTCTGTCTATGACCTCTAATGGAAGTTTCCCTATTTCTTCTCTATTTAAGTTTACTGTAGAGGTGGATGATTTTAGAATGGATCAAATCAATAAAGTAACAGTTTTGTAATTTTTAAAAGAATTTTCTTTTAACTTAGTCAGAATGAGCGAGTAATTTTTAAATGTCTAGTAACGGGCAGGTCATGAAAAGTACATGAATTAAGTAGTCCGACAGGCGAGGTTGTTAGGCCGGGTTGCATGACTGTTTGACTGATTAACAATTTGTTCCCCCGCGATGATGAAGTCGGACCTGGCCCGCCCTCACACCAACATCGATCACAACATGAACCCCTTCATCACGGCGATAAATGGGGATTAGTAAGCTCTAAAAATGAGCAGGTCTAATCCATTTATTTATGTATATTTATTTATTGGTGTATATATTAATAGTTGTGATCAATGGACCTAAGCCACTGGACCAACCGTTTGCTGTGAAACTCGGTACACATTTCATGGAGGTGTGTAAGCCATTAGCTCTTGTATAGCCCTCAGGGCTTAGTCCCAGGACCGTCATAAACGTACCCATGTCTTGGTCAAAAACTCTCTTCCAGCTGTTATCATGGAAACAATCAAACAAATTTACAGGTTGGCATTGCAAAGCATGCCGGTTATCAGCTAGTGCAATCTAATAAGTGAGAAAAATCATTGTTTGTGTTGAATTTACATATTTTACTCATTAATTCAAAGGTTTTTTTTAAGTTTCAAATAACCCAGGTGACACAGAAGTTTATTAAAATAAAATTGTTATTTTGGTTTATTGCTTTATTGTTTGTGGATGTTTTGTACAAAAATTTCTTAATTCTTAGTTCCATTTTAAAAATATAACTGATTCGTAAAAAAAAACAAAAAAATATTTACAGTATACTGACTGTTTGATAAATTGTTTGGAGATAATGGTCTAGTGACTAAATAGTAACTGGACTCTTACCTAACCCCGAATACTTAATGAGCCTTAGTCGTTCTTCGCAAAATAATTTGTATCATCCTATTAATTCATTCTCTTTTGTATAAAACACTTATTCCCCTTATTAATTATTAATAATAAAATATCTTTCAGTCGATTCCATTAGCGTTCGTGAATTTTTTGTACTATTTTCATACATGAACGATAACTGGAACTATTGTTGATTACTATGCACAAACAGATTGTTGTAGTGTGCAGGAGGTTCAGATAGATTGTTGTGGTGTTGCAGGAGATTCAGATAGATTGTTGTGGTGTTGCAGGAGGTTCATATAGATTGTTTTGGTGTTGCAGGAGGTTCAGATAGATTGTTGTGGTGTTGCAGGAGGTTCATATAGATTGTTGTGGTGTTGCAGGAGGTTCAGATAGATTGTTGTGGTGTTGCAGGAGGTTCAGATAGATTGTTGTGGTGTTGCAGGAGGTTCAGATAGATTGTTGTGGTGTTGTAGGAGGTCCAGATAGATTGTTGTGGTGTTTCAGGAGGTTCAGATAGATTGTTGTGGTGTTGCAGGAGGTTCAGATAGATTGTTGTGGTGTTGCAGGAGATTCAGATAGATTGTTGTGGTGTTGCAGGAGGTTCATATAGATTGTTTTGGTGTTGCATGAGGTCCAGATAGATTGTTGTGGTGTTGCAGGAGGTTCATATAGATTGTTGTGGTGTTGCAGGAGGTTCAGATAGATTGTTGTGGTGTTGCAGGAGGTTCAGATAGATTGTTGTGGTGTTGCAGGAGGTTCAGATAGATTTTTGTGGTGTTGCAGGAGGTTCAGATAAATTTTTGTGGTGTTGCAGGAGGTTCAGATAGATTGTTGTGGTGTTGCAGAAGGTTCAGGTAGATTGTTGTGGTGTTGCAGGAGGTTCAGATTGATTGTTGTGGTGTTGCAGGAGGTTCAGATAGATTTTTGTGGTGTTGCAGGAGGTTCAGATAGATTGTTGTGGTGTTGCAGGAGGTTCAGATAGATTGTTGTCGTGTTGCAGAAGGTTCAGGTAGATTGTTGTGGTGTTGCAGAAGGTTCAGGTAGATTGTTGTGGTGTTGCAGGAGGTTCAGATAGATTGTTGTGGTGTTGCAGAAGGTTCAGGTAGATTGTTGTGGTGTTGCAGAAGGTTCAGGTAGATTGTTGTGGTGTTGCAGGAGGTTCAGATAGATTGTTGTGGTGTTGCAGAAGGTTCAGGTAGATTGTTGTGGTGTTGCAGAAGGTTCAGGTAGATTGTTGTGGTGTTGCGGGAGGTTCAGATATTGTTGTGGTGTTGCAGAAGGTTCAGGTAGATTGTTGTGGTGTTGTAGAAGGTTCAGGTAGATTGTTGTGGTGTTGCGGGAGGTTCAGATAGATTGTTGTGGTGTTGCAGGAGGTTCAGATACTGAAGGCGCTGATCCTGGGGGAGGAGGAGCGGGGCCAGAGCCAATACCAGGTCGTGTGCTTCGTCAACCACATTGACAAGACCGAGTTTATCTCCCCAGACGCCATGTCCAAGCTGAGACAGGTACCACACCAACGTTATGTATAGGTTTATTCTATATAGTAAAGCCTTGGAGTGGTTACAATTTTATGTGAAATAAAAACCAGTAAGATTACATACATAAAAAAAATTATACTGTGTAGTTGTAGTTGATGAAGTGAAAGAATAACTTCATATTTATACTATTTCTGAAAACAAATTGAAATTTTTCTTTTTTGTTCTCGTAGTGAACTAAACTAAATTTTTCATGAAAGATGGAAAAATCATTTTTACCTTTTTGGATTTCAATTGTTAGGTGTAGTTCTCCCCCCAAAACTTTTAAAATAGCTTGAAAACGGTTATCCCAATGTTGATGAAAATTAAATGTTTTAATGCCCTTTTTAAATGGCATTCGATTACTTGTAAAGGAGTGGGTTTTTTCTATTAATGTTTTATTTTCCGCTCCTAAACAAAATTCTTAATTCAGGGTTCGCCTACAATAATTTTATAGGGACTGGTGAATTGCGATATTCTACCAAAAATCAGGACAGGTTTGTGAATAACGGACTCATTTACTAGTAACATTAATGCTTGATTTATTTTTCCAAATTTACGATACAAATGAAATTTAAGGCTCCTCTTTATCGTTCTTTCGGCGACAGCCGCGAGCGATTCAAGATTCAGACAATGAAAATTAATACATAAATCAAAAAATACATGGCCACGGCCTTTACAATTCCAGCAATTCTTATCTGCCGTCTGATAACCGGGCCTGGCAGTGAAATTATCTCGGCTTGAAGTTTTACTGATAACTTCGGCGGAGTTACTACTGTGCGCTACTATTTTAGTTTCAAACTTTCCTTGGTAAGCCGTGTCAGATGAAAACGACTGTGAAAGTTTGGGAGGGGGACGAAATAGTCTTGCCTCCTTATTTATGAGCTCATATTCCACGCCTAAACTGATGAGTTCCGCCACGCTCGAAAATTCACGCTTCTTTATGTAACTCTTGTACTCGGGCTTGAGATTCCTGTACAAAAGGTCTAATTGTTTCTCTTCAGAAAAGCCCCCATGTCGCCGCATGAGTGTACGTAATGCAATTTCGAAGTCACGGATCGTTTCTTCCGCCCCTTGAGTTCTCGCCCGAATTTCGTCCTCAATGCGATTGAGATAATCAGACGGCAAATAATCACGTTTAAAGTCAGTCATAAAATCATTGAACGAACGCCATCTTTCTCGGTTGATCCGGTACCACAACAACGCTTTGTCTTTAAGCAATTCCGGCAAAGCACACAATAAAGAACTTTCATCAATGTTATAAGCTGACTTTAACTCATCTACTCGTTCCATAAACGCAACGGCCCCTTTAGCCCCATCAAATTTTAAATTCCACTTTCTAATCTGATCACAAATTTTTCCCACATCAGTTTGACCCGATTTAATTGGTGTCGATGTAATCGGATTTATTACCTCAGCCCCATCTTTAGTCGTCTTATCTTTACTGCGGACATCTTTCTCTTTAATAATCGACTTTAACTCGGATCGCAACTTCCTCACATTCCCTTTTGGTTCCTTAACTCCGTACTGTCGTAACAAACTTTTAATTTTAGATTTATTCAAAATATCAACGTCTTCCGGGATTTCCTCATCACTAGAAATGCCACTCATCTTGATTTCTTATATAGTAAAAATCTTAAACTAACATGCACAACATACAATTAAATATTATATTACAAAATAATCACATATAACTCACACCTGCCCCACGTTCATGGGCGCCATTGTAAAGGAGTGGGTTTTTTCTATTAATGTTTTATTTTCCGCTCCTAAACAAAATTCTTAATTCAGGGTTCGCCTACAATAATTTTATAGGGACTGGTGAATTGCGATATTCTACCAAAAATCAGGACAGGTTTGTGAATAACGGACTCATTTACTAGTAACATTAATGCTTGATTTATTTTTCCAAATTTACGATACAAATGAAATTAAGGCTCCTCTTTATCGTTCTTTCGGCGACAGCCGCGAGCGATTCAAGATTCAGACAATGAAAATTAATACATAAATCAAAAATGTCTTTGGGTGATTTTTGAACTTGAAATTTGACACAAAATACTAAATAAATATTCTCATGGACACCAACAGGCGACAGCCGCGGTGTCTTATGACAATTGTGACGTTGGCGATGGGAGATTTAATTAACCACGGGATTCTGGCGGCAAAAACCGCGAATCTCACGGATCGAAACAACTGTGACTTTGATATTTTATTATTATTAATGTAAGTCAATCTATTGCTACACGTGCAATGGGGGGGGCAGGTGTCCCACACTCTCGACTATCTGAAATTTTACCCTAGAAATTATTAACTTGTTTTATGGCAGATAATGTTTCATTACAAGGTTATTAGTACCTCAAATAATCGGAAATTACTCACAATCACGTGATATTGTCGGGACTCACACAACACCTAAACCACGTGGCCTCAAACTTGACACTTTATTCGATAATTACGGGACCGTCGTGATCCGCTGCTCAGCACCGGGGTACTGGCGCGAGCGCGTTTCACAATTAATTTAATTATACTTATTGAGGAATTTTAATTTCACACTTCGTGCACCGGTCAGCGACGGAGTCCTGCCGCGACAGGGCACTACTTCTAATACACGTGATATTTAATTTGTGAATTATACTTTAAAATCGAAAATGGATCCACAATGTTTACTAAAAGATGAAATTATTCGGTAATTCAAACGATATTTGATGTAATTAGCCTACAGGTAACTTAAGCAAAGATCGATACAGGCTTACCCAACCAGGCCGTCGGCAGTGGGTCCTTCACGGTCACGGGCACAACTACAACTGGAGAGTCTCTATGAATTGCATCAGTCCGCGCCGGCCGGTCAAAGTTCAATCCTCAACCCCCCTCATGCGGCACACAATGTGTCAATATATTGGCGGCAACTTTAAATTTGCTCAGTGAGGGAAATCAGTCCCTCACATACTATCAAATTCAATACACGTCATCAGCAACTCTGTGGATCTTCAGGCTGCAAAATTGTAAGGTAGCAAACACTTGTGTAAACGACGGGAGTAACCGTCTATTTGTTTTAATTTTGGTAAAGAGGTTTGTAGCTCATTGGCAACTTTAAATAACTTTGAAAAATCTTAATTAGTAAAAATACTGGATGTCCATAAATTTTTGTCCTGATAAAGAAACCATATTGTATGAAAAAAATTTGTGGTAAGATAAAGTTTTATTTTAAATTTTAACAAGTAACTTCTTAAGTTTTTTTACAGTTATACACAAACTCAATACACTTCAATGTGTGCACCTTGGGTGGCCTGTAAATTGTCTAGGTGACTTTTTAGTTAGTTTTTTTATTTTTTATTAACATGCATTTTTTGGTCACTTTATTGGTTATTTTGTCTTTTAGTTTCTAAATTAGGAACTGGGGAAGAATAAACCTAATCTTCGACAAATCAGGACATAAAGAAATCCAGAGAGGTCACTCGTGGTGAACGAGGAGGCAATTTAGTCGGGCCAACACGATTTGTTTTTGTAGTGCATTTTAATTAAACTGCATTGTAGTCAATCACCTGAATTTAGGTGTTAACAAATTATTGAGAAAAAAACTAGATTAAATTTACTTGGAAACAAGAAATGTAAGATGTGTGTGGCTATAATGGTGTCCGTACAGCAAAACTATGAAATCAGGGCAAGACTTTATGGACTTTAGTTGTTTAACGGTGTAATAAATTAAATTTTTAGTAAAGGAGAAAGTATATTCCAGTTCCATGGTATCATTTAATTTATTACACTTTACCTCGTTTTATTTTAAAAAGACTTTATGTGTGTATTGTAGTTTTAAATACCCATTTAGGATTATCGAATTATTTGTAATATTTTCTATAATTTGTACACTCTGTATGTAATTTTCCAAGCTTAAAAGTTGCCTTGTGGTAAACAATTTATGTTGAAATCCAGAAAAACCCCGGGACTGTGCGTACAGCAGAGGAGGACCGAGGCCGGGACAACTTCACCATGGAACTGTTTGTGGACGTGGCGCGCGCTAGTTCCATCTCCCGCCACGTGGCAGCGCTGTGCACCGAGGCAGCGGACGCCACGTACACGAGGCGCGCAGACGTCGACGCCTGGGCGGCGCTGCCGGGTAAATGGTGTTAACTCATTTTATAATATACCGTATTTCAAAACATGGCGGTACAATAGAGGGACTTTTAAAAAATTTTTGTTTTTTTTCAACATGATATGCATTTATTAACTGACTCAAGCTTTAAACTTCGAAACATAATCCAAAATGAGTAGGCTTCACAGTATAAGATGTTTCGGAGACAGTTATGACACTCGGTTGAATAACATGTCCCCCGAAATCACCAGACATACCAGTAACGATTATTATACTAGTGGCTTGGAGCGCTAGTGATAATATAATGTTTATAAAAGGGAAAAAATTTATTCTAAACAAAACGATAACAAAATTTTTGATATCTACAGTTCTTGTAACTTTTACTAAGATTGTGGTAACTAGCACTTTGTAGAGCATTTTCACAATATTTACAAAAAGTTATACCACAAATTTGTTAAACAAAAATTGGATATCATAATTTGGGTTGTTGTGATGGTCAATCTAGTTGCAGATACATCAACACATATATTTTGTGTTATTTATTTTATAACATGACTGGAAAGAAAGAAAATGGGTACTGTATTGATTTACTTATGAGCTGTGACATGTGTTTCATGCCTGTATTACATTAAATACCCTGTGAAACCTTAGTAAATTGTGGCTACGCCCATATATGTTTTTGGTTGAATAAGATTTTTATGGTGCTACTCCAAATATTATTGGTGATTGTTGCAACGGTCATAGATAAAATTAACAAAACAAGTGAAAATGTTCAAAAATTGTTGCAATTCAATAAATTTTTCTTAACACAATCAATTAATTAAATAAACACACAGTTATCGTATCAAAAACTATTAAATACCAAAATTAGCAAACACAGAACAGTAAACACTGCCACGACAAATTATTAAAAGTAACTTACTGCATTTGATTTACTACGGTAACGTATGATCATGTATGATCTACCTCTTGTAACATAAAATCGATTTTTAGATCATTAGTTGGTAAATTCCTCAAAAACGGTTGGATGATCTGAGATCGGTTATGAGAGCCTCCACTGATGATTCTACCATTAGTCTAAAACCCAGATTTTAACTTACTACAAAACCCATTCTGTTAAGCAATAAACGATATATTTTTAGGAAGTCACAAAGTTTATGAAGAATTAATCCTTACATTTACTTTGTGCCTGCCAGGTACGTCGAAAGCCGCTCTGCTGGCGGCAGTTAGAGAGTACAACGGACTGGTGGCGCCGCCGTCCAGATGTCAGGAGACTCACGCGCCCTGGCAGCCCTGCACGTGTCACCTGGAGCTGTGCGTCGGTTGGTACCCCTGTGGCCTCAAGTACTGCAGGGGCGCCAACCCGCGGGCCGCCAACTACAGGTGCGGCATCCGCACGTGCCGCAAGTGCAGCCTCTTCCTCTACTACGTCCGGCAGAAGCAGCTGTGTCTCTGGGACGAATGACCCTCGTAGCGGAGACCTGACTCGTCAACTGATTAGGACTTAAAGTGATGCAGAGAATCGTGTACTTAACTTTGTAGCGTTTCGTGTCGATTGGGAGAAAAAGATTTTATACTCTTCAGTTTGGGATGGTTTTAATGAGAGTATCTAGCCTTTTTTATTCTATCTTGAAATATAAATTGATAAGAAATATTTTTTATAGGAGTTGTACTTCTGTGGGATTTACGATTTTCAGAGGGGTGAAATTTAAAATCCACTGTTTTAAGCCTTACACAAAAAAAGTAAAAAATCATCTTTCTAAAAAATTTATTAAATTACAAAAAATTATGGTGCTTTTTTTATCTTGCAGTTTCCACTCTTGCAAATTTTTTTATGGATCTCGGAAATACAATTAGTTATTTCAGGTGAATTAGGCTACTTTCTTATTAAACAGAACTTTTATTAAACATCATTTTACAAAACAAGGTATATATTTATCTTTGAACAAACACTGTACGGTTATTGCAATACTAAATTTTTTATTGAAGATTTTTTAGATATAAGTTTTAGTTTTATATATTTTTTGCCATACATATTGTGAGTATTTCACAATAATCTGTATATAAGTTGCTTTAAATTATGAACATTGTATCTCTGTAATTTTGACAATTATTGTTTACAGTATACTTCAGCAAACATATGTATTAGTTGTTAGAGGTAATGCAATACAGGCATCAGTTTGTATCAGCAGTCGAGTCAGAGGGATTTTCTCATTCCGTTACATAAAACATGTTTCATCTGATGGCATTGGATCTCTGGAGGTCGGACGATATTTGATCTCATATTTTCCCAAAGAATCCTGACCGCCTTCCATCAGGAATATTAACAAGTCCTTTTGTACCCCCCTTATCCCCTTCCCTTTGGTTCGTCCATTTGCAAACTTTCTTTATCAAAGTGATTTTATGGGAATTACATTTTGTATGCTTTGTATAACCTCAAATGAAATGCCATTTCTGAAATATTCATGTTGAAAACGTATCAAGGAATTGCGACTTCGAAATCAGTAAATTTTTGTAGAACAAGTGTCATTTTTTAGTTTTTCCCCTGTATGTAGAATTTGTAACGAGTTTCATTTTTATTTTGGAAATTAGTACACTCTCATTAAACCGATTTTGGCTTGTGATTAGTAGTCCATTTTAAACAAGGAAAATTGGTGTTTTGGGTTCTTTCTTCACTTACCTGTAAATTGTACCATTCACATTTTGTTTGGTCATTTAGTTTTTATATTACCGTAATTTGACAATTAAATCAAGTTTGATATCTCAATATATTGTGAAACACACATATTAAACTACCTTTTAGTAAATGTATCAGTATTTTTTGTATTGGTCATTTTCTGTGCACATTAGAATAACAATTCTCAAATTTTTTCAGGACAGACTTATTTGTAACTAAAGAATTTACTGTGGTTTAATTTTCATCATTTTCCATAGTTTAGTGCCGTTTGAAAAAAAATGTAGAACAATATCTTAAATTTTACAAAAAAACCACAACTACTTTGGTTTTGTAAGGTTATTTGTATAAGGTGGCCTAAATTTAATAGAGACAAACCTATGATCCAAAAACCTTGAAATACAATCATTTCCATTTGAACTAGCCCAATGTAAAATGAAAACATATATTTTGTATATTATATAGGCTACATGGTGTTTGTCTAATATGTCTAAACACCCTGTTTTTTCCCTTTACAAAATAATGACACTTATTGAATGTAATTGGTAACCCCTTGACTTATTGGGGTAACCCAAAATACTCACACTTAAAAAATTATGTCAATAATTTATAAAAATAGCAAAAGAATCTTAAAAGGTGGCTATTTTACCTAACAACTACTTCACACTCACCTCCTACAGCAATACGAGGGTAGGGGGCAAAAAGGTGTAAACACAAAAAAATAAATAAAACCTGCAAATAAGTAATATAACTTATTGCTTAAAAGATTCATAAATAAAATAAATTAAAAGTGGAATAGGCTGGAATGTGTGTGTGTGGGTAGAATGTTTTATGTTAATGCAGTATATATTTTTAGAAAATATTGAGAAAACTTCTGCTGGGAAATTTTATATGGTAATTTTAGTTGATGAGGGTCGGTATTACCTGATTCTGGGAGAAATTCCCCAAAAATATTCTCGGATATACCCCTCTAAGTCAAGGGGTATAAACAGAATATAAAAAAAATTGGCTAACATAGAACGTTGTATAAACTAACAATTATTTTTTAAGTTGTAGGACCACACAGTTTATAATCGGTGTAGGACACCTTTGAAGTGAATTTATCTGTATAATTTTAATTTTTTTAATCAGAGTGTACTGAAGTCCATTTATAAATAGCCTATTAGATACTCATTTATTAAACATATATTAAACTCTATGGGGCCTTAGCTTATTCTACTATAGAAATTTTCTCGTATTGTTGCTATTCCTGTTTCAACTGTACATAGACTATGAAGATATTATATTTTTATTTTAAGAGATTAATTTAATTTCATAATTTAAGTTATGCCATTTAAATTTATGACTTTAAGATAACGTTTCCTAATTTTAAAAATGTACATTTATTTTTTTATTGTTATATATTTTAAACTTTCCTGTTAACTTGCGAATTAGTTTAAATAACTTTTCATTGTTATCTTATTTGCATATTTTTGGCCTACTTATTTGTTAAACAACTTGCGAATAATTTATTTTTTGTTAAATGAGGCTATTTTTATAACCATGTATGTGTGCTATAATGTTTGAATTTGGTGCTTCTTGTAATCTTCATGAAAAGAACGATGCCGTAATGTACGTTATTACTCACAATTGAGTATCTATTAGCCATGACATCATTTGAAATACTCAAACTCTGTGATGTAAAAATGTTTACAATAGAAATCCTTGGATTTCGTCCCTCTTTGTTTGTTATATCCAGTAAATTAAGTAAATTATTACGAATTGCTGTAAACTCAGAGCTATTGTATCTTATTTTAGAAGTTATTTTTTTAAAATAATTAGTCCTGGGTTGAAGTGATGTAAAATGTTTTAAAAAACAAATAATTGGCAAACAATGTTTCAAACAATATATTTTTAGTTTTCCCATGAAATATATATTTTACTAATTTAATAGTATTATTCTGTTAAATTATCGAACAAGTAATATTGTTTAAGGGTTAGGTTAAACCTCGCCTTTTACCTAAACAATTTTGTCTTCTCCAGGTTACCTTTGTGGATTGAAAGGTAATTGGTGAATACAAAATGTAGCTAAAGAGTCAAAACAGATTTACTGCATTTATAAAGTATTTTTAATTTTACTGTTTTATTTTTGTAATACTAGCTCTATGCATTTGTACTATCCTGAGGTAATCAGAACAAAAACTTATGTAGATTTTTTATACTGTAAAATTTCAGTGTGTATGCGTATTGATTTTTCTTTGGAGTTTGTATAACTTATGCCATTTCTTGTGCCATGCCTCAATAGATTGTATGTACACTATGGCCATTGTGTTAATCGTTAGATTTATATTTTGTTCCGACTGACATAAGAACATTGTCTTTACAAATATGTCTAAAAAAATAGTTTTCATAAACCACGTCTCCATTGAGCATAAATTTGTGTCGAACTTGTTCGGCAACACAAAATATCAACAACCATTTTCCACTAAGAATTACTGGCCATATGATTTACATTCTATGAAAATACCAACATGTATTCGGCCAGTGTGGACGCAGCATTAAAATTGACTATATCATATATAAAAATATTGTTGTTCATCGGTTTATAAAAATACTTGTAACAAAGACGGTATACCAAATAGCATCAACTTTATTGGTTTTATTGTTTGACAATACTAGAAAATAAAGTATTGAAAGTGCGAAAAATTCCTCCGTATTCCTAGATTGCATTTGATCAAATTAGAGTGAACAAATCAAATAGTTTTACACCAAATAAAATGTTATAAAACCTTAGAAAATTATATAATTCTATGTAAAATTGTATTGAAAAAATATTAAAATTGCATTATAATGATCACATCACATTATGTTTGCATTCGGTGTATTTGAATAAATTAGTTCCATTGTGATCTGCCCAAAAAATCGCCACTTGACGTTTCTTCCGTGCCATAGTGGATGCCGACTGTACCGCTTAGTCTCTGTCTACGCCTTAACCCAACTATGTTAGTTGCAGTGTCTGGAGCTCTTGTGTTATTTCCTATACCAAAACCTCGTATGTGTCTGTAATGCGTAACTTTTGCGCTCTAGTTTTGTATTAAATTAATAAATCAACATTTTATGATATTTCTGTGTTTAATTTAAAATTTTTCATTCCAGCAACCATTTCCATCTTTATCAAGGAAAAATAGTTATTCATGCAACAAGTGTGCAAAGTGTCATTTCGCTGCACTCAAGAGAAATGTTGAGGAATAATTTCTCTGGAGTGCAGTGACAGCACTTTTCACACGAGTAGCATATTAAATTTTTCCAACGTCTGCCAAATATTTATTACATAAGTATAGACATTTAATATTCATGATAGCATATATTATGCATTTTCTACACTTGGTTAAAAATTCATTTTATTTTTCATGTAGGAGATTTAACGGCACTGTTTAGCAGTCCCTGCAAGATGAATAAATCACTTTTAAATCACTAAAGTCACTGTCATAGTTGATCATTTTCAGCACTTACTCACATTCT
This sequence comes from Neoaliturus tenellus, assembly GCA_030545055.2. Lineage (NCBI taxonomy): Eukaryota > Metazoa > Arthropoda > Insecta > Hemiptera > Cicadellidae > Neoaliturus > Neoaliturus tenellus. The sequence goes on along the minus strand of CM061535.1, from coordinate 41,310,206 downwards.
CACCTTAAGATGGTTTGTCGGTTATGTTTATGTTGATTCCATCAAAAGCGACAGAAAGGACAGTAGGTCAGATGTTTATATCTCTAGTGTTACCAAAATAAATCCTGATTAAACGATGTTTTGTTGCTGGCTAATGCTAATGGGTTCTGTTCTAATATTTAAACATTGGAGTGTGCAAAGTAAATTTAGCATGCGCAAAGTAAATCTAGTGTGCCAAAAATAAAATGAATACGACAACCACCTGTTTTGCGAAGCGTATCAAGTGCGTAAACAACTGTTTTCTTGGACATATGTAGGAAAAAAAATTTAATTCTGGATTTTTTATTTTTTAGAAAGGAAGAAGTTTGTACCAGGTTACCTGGTCTTTACTGGTTTAACATTTGTAATAAATTTATTTAAATGGTTACAATAAGTTACGAATGTTAAAACAAAAGAGTTTAGGAAACAAATAATAAAAGTTGTGAAAATATCCTACAAAAATTTTTTACAAAACTTGGACAGGAAATATCCAGAGAAAATATTACTGAAATTCATCTATAAAAAATAGAGTAAGGTCAAAGAAGTAGAGAGGGTCATGTGAATAAACAGTAGACAGTAGATGTATTTACTCACAAACATTATTAAATATAAGAAACTCTTGCCTAACAAAAACAATTCTAGGACTTTTTAGATCTTTAGGTTATTATAATGTTCAGTATTTAATCCAGACTCCGGTTGTTATTAGAGTAATACAATTTCTTCCATTAGGTTAGTTACTAATTGATGTCATGCGAGTTTAATAATAGCTAGCTCATTGATTACAACCCAAAAGATTTGATAAACTGTTTTTAAATTTATATTTTATTGTTACAAAATATACTATGGAAAGGTAGAGTTTAGTTGGTCACAAAAGGAGTAGCAGCTAAACAGGACTGTAGGAGATATGGTAGATTGACAGTTGGACGGACGGACATTGTGTTTCTGCTTTATTTGTAAAACAGGCATTGAAATTGCAACATCTACGTCCATACTCTCCGTTCCCTCGGTTCAAACGCTATTTTAAAAATGGTTCCCAATAAAAAAAATCAATGAATATGAACTTCTTTTTGTTGCTGGATATTTGACTTTGTTTAATCCTCCATCGGCCACAATATTATTGAAGTGTCATCGGACGAAAGTGGAGGTTGCTTCTGCGATCGGAAAAAAATTTTCTTTTGGAAAAGAAAGAGATTTTCATAAAAACATAATTTTTAATTGAATATGATTAGTTTTCATGTGAGATTTTCATTTGAAATTTTTTTTTAATCGACCATGATTACTTTTCATGTTTGTACGCATAAAAAAACAGAAAGCTAAAATTTTTTTACAATGTGATATTTTTATATTAATATATGCTATACCAAATAAATTAATACCAGAGTATCCCTTTTTTAAATTTATTTTTTATTTTTACTAATACTTATTTTGGCTCTTAGGCCATGATCACAGAATTAAGTAAACATTTGTATGTTATTTGTAAAATGCGTATAGGAAAAACTAAAAAAAATGACAAAAAGGGTACTCTGGTATTTATTTATTTTGTATAATTTAATAGTAGCCCTAAAGAGTTAACAAAAAACTGTAATATGGATTTGCTATAAGTATTCGAAGAATTAAGCTGAGGTGCAGTGAAATAAATAAAAAATATTTCAAAGATAGATAAAATACAGCATAATAATGATTGTAAAAGTGTAAATTCTGTTTTAACTAATTAGAATGATTTGTGTCTTGAATCCCATACTCATATTATAGCCTACGAGTAAAGTAGATCTGTATGTTAATGTTTGCATATGTGCACAGACGTCGAAAGGGGTTCTAAAAATGTTCTACAACCTTTTCAATTAACATATTAATGGAATAAAAATAATATACATGCAGGTATCTATACTCTGAAAAATCTTATTTTGCTATAATCTTTAGTTGAAATTCTAAAAAATTTGACATGGGTCATTATTACATATAGAGTTAAAAATTAAACAAAAATAATGAAAACAGCTGACTTGTCACAGCGCAGACCACGTGTTCTAGTATAAACATGTGGTTTTGCATTATAGCCAATTACTCATGAATTAGATGCATGGATGCAAAATGGGATAGGTTTTCTTTTTCAGAAAGATGTATTTCATTTTTTCAATGCTTCAATTAGAATCTTTAAAATATGGACATGTTTTGATATCTTCAAATCGGATAGAGTGAAAAACTAAAGTTCTTTTAACTGCATATAAAATTGACAAATTTAAAGTTTTAGCAAATAGAGGGAATGTTAGTTTATATTTAGAAAACATGAAAAAAATGAGTACCCACTATATAAAATTATACGTTTTTCATTAAAATACATATAGTGAATTGATAGAGATAATATTAAAAGGTGCGGAGGTGGGTTCACCCATTGGCGTTACAAACAGCACATTGACTTGACATTTATCAAGAGAATAAATAAATATAATGTTTTAGTCTAATTGTTCCTCCCACTATAATTCTACAAATAAAAAGAGATAAGAATTTAGATTCGTTGAACAATGTTTTCACGTATTTAAAATTTGCATCCTAAGATGGCCAAATAACAAATATAATTAGTCATGTAAAATATGAAATGAGATTTTGGTTTTCAACGTAATTTCATTAGGATTTTACTAACTTATCAACCAATCTTTTATCTACTTAATTCAATGAGGGGTTTGTCTGTTACATCCCTTTTTCTCTCGGTCTTTATAACTAATTTGTAAGATATGATGTGTAATTTTAAAGCTTAATATCTAGCCTGTTTGCGAATGGTGATTAAAACTGTCTTTTTACTTCGGGCTTTGCCCTCCTAGTCTTTGATTTATTTCTAGAGGTTGCTTTGAAATTTTGACCAGCTTTCTATAAGATTTAAAAAGTGAATTGTAACTTAACAACTCATTATCTTAAAATAAATTTTAATTTCAGATTGTTTACAAACATTTTTCTCTCACTGCACAATCAACATAAATATGGTTTGATACGGTAGCCATATAATTTCCTTCGAATTGTACTGTAGGCGAGTTTCTCGCAAATAGAAAGAAATATATTATAAAATGTGCAATTTGCGCACTGGCCCCCTCTAGTTTGTAATTAAATTATCATTGAAAACGAACCTTATTTACAAACTGATAAGTGCTAAATGAATAAACATTAAAAAATCTCCCACTGTGTACAAATTTGCAAAAAAGGAAGAATCATGTTTTTTAGAGTTTACTGCGCCCCATTTATCGCCGTGATGAAGGGGTTCATGTTGTGATCGACGTCGGTACGAGGGCGGGCCAGGTCGGACTCATCGCGGGGGAGCAAATTGTTAATCAGTCAAACAGTCATGCAACCCGGCCTAACAACCTCGCCTGTCGGACTACTTTGTTCATGCAGCCTACTTCCTACAGCCTGCCCTTGTTGTGCCGGACTTGGGTTCCCTCCATAGTTTAAAAATTGAATTTTTCCGTTATATACAATTAATAAGTTTACACAATCTATTTATAATTCAAACAAAGGTCTATGGAAAATGAATGATCTAAAAATAATGTATGGAGAAGGAAAGGCGGTTTATTGTGATTTATTTTAGTAGTAGACTATATTTAAAAGACCTCGTAGCTAAGGTTTCCTATTGTCAAAACCTTTCATTGCTTTATTTTCGTTCAACCACATTAAAAGTCCTGCTTCAATGATTAATAAAGTGATATTATAGAACATAGTTTATTTTAAAAAATAATTAAACTTTGGAATTAATAATAAAAGCTAAAGGCTATATTACAAAAGCACCCAAATATATTTATTGGGTTTATTAATATGTAGACTGGCCATATCAACACAATAAACTTTCAAATGAGCCCGTGCCTGAAAATAAGTTGGTCCGAAAGTCCAGTTTCCATGGTTCTTCTTCATACTTCAAAAGTGCGAGTAATTTGCAGAAGAGTAGCTTCTGTAAATTAAGAAACAAAATACCCATAAATTGAAGTATTGATAAGCATACACTAAAAGTGCTTTTAGGTTTGTTTAACTGGGTGGAGGTAAAGTTTTGTAACTTAAACTATTTTCAACTTAAATAGACGAAAAAAATTTATTATTCAATGTGATTGATACATTTTTGCATCCCAAATTAACCACAAATATTTCTTTTTATGAATGAATTAACTAATCATTAAACAGTAGGGGGAGGGGTTTCAAATAATGAAATTATTTTGTGTCAAAAAGTCTCTTAATCTGATCCAATAAGAAATTGAAAGTGCAAATTTGCATGTTTTGCCACTATTACCACAGTGTAGGGTTACACTAACTGCCGGGCTTATCTCTCCACTTTGTAACAACACCACGCACCCATTCCCACCTCCATCCAGGTTCCATCCCAAAGTCTCGTTTGTAAGAGTTATCGCCGTTCATTTCAGTCTAACAGTGCATTGTAAAAACAAACTGTCCCATTTACACCACACTTCATTTATCCTGCATTGACAAATGTACACTTTAGTTTACTGAATTGCAGTGTGACAAGAACAATGAACATAGTTAACTCGACGAAAACATCAACAAAACACACCATTTTTATATAAGAGTGATAATAATTTAATTAAATAAAAACATTTCTTGAAATACCATTATTTAGTACTTTTACATTCACTTCAATCTAATTTGTTAATTTTAGGTAAATTCCAATAAACAGATAATATTTCCTATAGTTAAATTCCTATCTCTAGAAATTTTTATTGTGATCTATAACAATGAAAAGTGTTCTAGCTGGGTAGCTGAGTGGTTATGGAACTCGTCTTTAAATCTAAATGTTGCTGGTTCAATCCTAAGAAAGTTATAGCTTTTTGAGGGTTCGAAACTGTAAAAAGTTATTTGGGTTAGTACCCCTTTGGGTAATACCCTTCAGTCATAGTCGTATAGTGCATCGGTATTTAAAAGAAATATGAAAATGATCAAATTAAGTTCCCTTTAGGCATAGGAAAAGATAAAAATATACTGATTAATTAAGTTCTCAGTAAAAAGTGTTGAGTAATAGTGTAAGACTAACCAGGCCTTTTTACATACGATAATCCTCACATTATCTCTCACGTATCAATTGGCAGGCCTAACACAAAATTTGCTCTCTACAAAATATAGAAAATTTTCATTAATATTTCATATCTTAAAACATATAAAATAGTTCCATGCCGTCTAAAAACTATTAAATGAAAATTAAAATAAGAAAGTATATCAAATCTTTGTGTAGGTTTTTTTGCAATTTTTACAAGACTGGAAATGGAATGTCATATTCTATGGTGCTATAAAATCGCCAAATTATTACCTAAATAAAAAATGTGCCCTAGTCCTAAACTTACCTAAAGGATGTTGAGTTATTTTAGGTAGAAATGTCATTATTGAGTTTAGAATTAAAAATCAACAGAGGTATATCAAGTTAATTAGGTTTCTAACAAAAGCTCATTGCAATTATAATCAGCCGACTGCAAATTAGAGACAGTTTTTTACTAACTGGCTTAATTGCATGTCAAAATCACTCCGTTCAATTTAACAAACTTCAATAACGAAACTGCTACTGAAATGTTTTTTGTTTTAAAGTAATTTCATATTTTATATCACGTTTTCATATTGTATACTTTCTTGAATAAAACAATATTTTTATAATTTATTTTAGCGGTAAAAAATTACTGTGCAACATATCTGATAAAAAAAATAATAATTTAAAAAATCCGAAATAAACTAAGCTATTCCAACTGGAAGGGAGTGAAGGAATTGTTCATAAGGCTTAAAGTTTAGATTGCATATTCTCATGTTGTTTGAGTAAGGGATATAGAAGTTAAGACCTTAAGACTTTCTCTCAACATTTTGAAAAATTCAGTTATCCCACTTGTATTTTGTTTTGCATTTAAATATTACTGCATGGTACAAAGGTTGATACAGTGAAAAAACAACGTAACAGCTAGGTCGAATAACCGTTTGTTTTTCGCCAAGTACATGCAATGTTAAATTGAAGAACGACATTAAAAAAAATTATTAATACAAAAATTAACATTGCATTTCTATCTGTATACAGAAAGCAATTTACATAATAATTTTTAAATGTATAATATTTTTAGGGTGTTCAATGGCGTTTCCAAAGCTAATATCACAAAAATATAACATTTCTTAAACACACAAAGAAATACATTAGACTAATTATACAAACAAAATAATACAAACAACTTTGTCTAAGACTACTAAAGCACAATAGGACTTCTTTTGTGGAGGTTCAACATATATTCCTAAAGTAACTATAAAAAACAACCTAATTAGGTTTCCAAATATAGAGTTTTGGAAGGCAATAAATATTAAAATCGTATATTCCCCTCAAACTGTAGCAAAGAGTTATGATTTATTCGCCCGGGGGATGAGACATTCATCAACAGTAACGGTGCTCTGAGGTTAGCCCAGCAATTATTGTCTCTAGCCACACTGCCACTTTCTTTGTAACCAGGGAAAATATCTTAAGATAAACTTGTGTCAATGAGAAGTATTGTGGCTCATTAAAACTAGTAGACAACTCAGAGTACATCATTCTTCTTAAAATTTACCGAACAAGACAGATTAAAAAAAGTTAACTTTCTAAATATATAAGTTTCAACTAAGTAGTGATTATATACAATAGCACCTAACATGTATTGTTAAAAACCATACATGTATTTGCTACTTTTACTTTATTATGACAAATGAAGTTTTACTTATTGTTATTATTGTTAAGTTATTAATATAATTTTATTCCCGTACGAAGCCCAAAGTGGTTTTATGTAACAGAACAACAGAACTTGTTATTCCAAACATAAATCTAAGTTAAAAACTAACAAAAATACAATACTTGCCATATATGCCTTGATGACAAATACAATATAGATGTGAAATGTATACAACAGAAACATTTATACTGTCAAATTTGACACATCTCAACTATTAAATCAATTCACAAACACGGATTGGAAAACTAACATAATATAATCATTTTAATGTATAATAACTGTTATTCCGAAATTAAGCTGTTTGTAAAACATGTTAATAAAATTACCGACTTTCTTTCGTTAGGCTATCACGTTAATAACTTACCTTAATACTAACCCAGCTAACCTTTTCAATGACATTATATTTAAAAGTAAGATATACTTACCATTTAGCAGGAGTTTTACTAAACTAAGATAACTTTATTCCTTTATTTAACTTTAATGCTTCATGCATTTTTTTAGAGGGATCAACAGTTCACTAATTGTACATGTGGAAGTGTTACCGTTCTACAATAATGTAGCAAGTTTGCACAATCATGCTGCTTTAAACATTCATTGGAAACTGATTGCACTGAACGGTCGTTGCATCAGGTTAAGGTGTTGTTGCTTGGGGCCATGTTAAATTACTGTGTACACTTTTATTGAATGAGATTTTATTTTACGTTAGTAGCCTATTAAAATATTTTTATCAAAATCATACTTTTAAAGAATATCTTTTATAAAGTAATATTTGTATATTTGTTCTTACGCAACTCAATATTTTATTTTCATGAGAGATGGAGACAGCTATTGCATGATCCACAGTTATTAGAGAGGGTGACAGACAATAATTCAGGTAAATTACTCCCACTCAACTTCTTTGGCGATAATTATTCACATAAAGCTTATTTAGGTTCATTCTTTGTAAGCATTTGCATTGGCTTTTACATTTGAATAATCTTTTATGGGTAGATGATTATGCTACAAACGACCAGCCTGCAAGTTGTCATTCGCTGATACTCTGGATGTGGACCTGAATAATACATGAGTTGACTCCGACAATACATCAATCACCAATTGCCTTTGTCATTCATAGATCAGCAGTCTGCTTCCGGCCTATACCTGCTGGAGGATCGTCATGATTTGAGTACATAAATAATGTTAATTTATGCTACATTTTGTAAATTCAAAGGTTGATGAACATTTTAACAAAAGGTTTACCGTTCCAGTTTTCTTCAAGCTGCTTGGGGATAATTTTCAGTAAATTAAAGATTATCTCCAAAAGTATTGTCGGTAATTAGTTAGCACCCAAACTAAACAAGCTTAAATTGTTAATTTAAGCATACTCTGTTTATTACAGTCATTATTATTATTAAATTGCTTCGCCTTGAAGGGCATTAATAGTCACCACCATCAGCTAATAGGCAAAGTTGACATACTGTTCATTTATTGAATGATCTGACTATGAATCTGGCTGGGTAGCTCCAGTGGTTATAGTGCTGGCCTTTGATTTAAAATGTTGCCAGTTCGATACTGAGAAAAATTTAGTAGCTTTTAAAAGGTTCGATTCCAGACCCTATTGCCATTTGTAATAATTAATGATGCTTTCTAATAACTGGTAGATGTTAGATAGTAACAAAACTGGGATTTGGACCGTTCCCCGTCAAAACTTTTAAATATGCCACTGACGTAGGTAGGCACAACAAATCCTTTTTCAACAAAATGGCATTTACCATCAAATTCCTCATATGGTCCCAAAACCTCAAAGCACTGCAGATTTTTTACAACCCTTTTAGGACCGACACTGTTGATGATATTAAAACTGGCAAAATAACATCATAGTCCTCTACCTACAATGCTTCTATTTCCGAAGCGAAGATAGATACTTACCAGTATTTAGTTTCTTAGAGGCGGTTTGAGAGATCGCGTTTAGCTTAATCCCGGGCGTAAATACCGGTTATAACCGGATTTTGCGTGTCAGCTTAAAAATCGGGTTCGGGAGCTCGGGTTTTACGCGTGCCGCGGCGTAAAGATAACTGCGAGCTAAATGTGGGAGGGATAAACTGCGGCCGAACTATTCGGGTTCGAGAGACATGGTTTAGGTAATCCGGGCGTAAAAGATAATCTTTGTGGGTTTGAGAGTCCGAGTTGTAGCGCAAATAAGATAAACTCGAGTATGAAAGGAGCGATTTTGGGCGGCAACTTAGACCTGCCAGGGGGCAGGTATAACTGGTCTTTATTATTACGGTACGTATTTCATGCTTGCTATTATCACTGAATTGATAATAATACTTTAATATTGCTCATCATAACACTTAGGGATTCCTATATGAATAAGAAATATAACTATTGTTTTCTTACATATTACAATGATATCTAGCCTGTTCAACTATGGGTTTGTCAGTAAGTGCTGATCCGTCCATCTTGTTACTGTTTATTATGAGTTATTTTTAATTAATGTTATTATTAGTTGTTATTGTTATTATTAGTTAACTTTGAAAAGATCTCACTGTAAGATGTTTTTGCAAAAGCTAAATATTTAACTTTATTTGATGATGCGAGTGTTTGAGTTACCATATAAATAATGCTAACTTATTTAGCCTCTGGTGGCAGCAAAGGGGATCCGGCTTGTTGCTTTTGTCCCCAAGGATCTAGAGGTTAGCTTTGGTGTGTTATATAAAATTCTAACATTTTTACCAGTTTAACCAACGAACATCAGTGTTGTAAGGGATTTTTAAGACATTATTGTGAAATACTGTGTTTTCTTTTAACGAAGTTCTCTGAATAACAATTAATAACTATTTAGGACAATTGAAAGACTGAATTAAATTTTATTTTAAACGATAATATTTCATAATATTTTAACGACAGTATTTTAATTTGTGTTTAAAACAGCACTAAAAAGCATTTATATTCATTTTAATTTTGGTAGGTTTCATGATCCATGAGAAACTTTAAGTTTTTCATTTGACCTAATAATTACTGTTTTAAATTTAATATTAGAAGTTCATAATCTTACCGTAGAAATCCTTTATTTAAATGCATTAGTGAGATGGATTTTGAACCCGAAGGTTCATCTTCTGTCACACTGCAGGTTGACTGGAGTTTAAATTTTAAGTAATCCAGGGAATTTTGTCGGTTGGCAAAATAATTTTAACTCATAAATACACACTTGACTTACAGAAAACACTAGTGAACACATACAAATCTAGTTTTAACCACGTATACTTTTGCTATATATATCACTACTTATTATTACCACTAGAAGGAAGAACTCATTTAAGCAATTTTCATGAACTCGGGTTCGAATTCAATCTCACTAATGCATTAAATCAACGATTGGTAAGATAAGATTTTAAATTATTACTAATATACATCAAGCAATACAGAGGCTAAAATGAATAATTAAATTTAATCTTATGTTTAATGAACGTTTTGTATATAGTCAGTAGTAGACCTTATGTATTTTATCTAATGTCTTTATGTTAATATTTTTTAAACTTTAGAATATATCAGTGATAATTATGAAATAAAACAATCGTTTTATATTTTTTTCTGCAAGCAAATACACTTAATAAGTAATTTAAAAAAATGCTTGATCACAATAAAGACAAATTATGGTTTAACTTAGATATCTACTAATGCACTACCCCCCAAACTCTAAAATAGTTTATTACTAAATTTAATAAATTAACTTAAAAGCATGCAAACATACCATAGCAGAGTTATTGTAAACAAGATATTTGCCAATAGAATTACAATTTCCGTTGGGCTAAAATCTATGAGTTAAATAGTCTTACTTTAATAAAGAACGTAAGTAATAAATATTTTCCAAAACCTTGTTTAAAATTTAACCCATCAAACCAAACAAAATTGCGTTATAATCTACGATTTATTACGAGTATTACTCTCGTGATTTAGTTCTACACAATCTTTGAAAAAAAAAGTTATTCTGTAATAATGTTTTTCTAATGTATTACTTTATAAAACGTTAAACGTTTTTAAATATTTGTATATTTTCTAGGGAATGTATTCTTAAAAGGTATTGTTTGCTGCCTTAATCACAAGCTGTTTCAGTTGGGTAAGAGGCTTGATAGTACTTTCGATCGTAATAATAAATACTTTCACAAAATAATAAATAGGTATTGTAAGTTATGTATAAAGTAACAATGAACCTTCCTTGTCCCTAACTTTAACAGCCTACGCATATGACTCCGATTCTACATTAAATAATTTTTACAAAATATTCTCCTGAATTTCTATGAATATTTATAATTTTGCCACCTTATGCAATAAGATATTATTAAAATCAATTTTACAGAATACTTTTTTTTAAGTCACGTTATCAATAAATGAATCAGAGGAATAACAATATATAGAAGATGATTTGGTTTCAATATTTGATAATATTTAAACAGCATAGGCCTACTGTAATTTAAAATGTGTAGTAATTTTACATGTAACAGATCAGTTAGTAAAAATTACACTTTAAAGTTCAACTGGTTATAAATACAATGGACTAGAGTTTAAAACACACACAGCTACGAAATATTTTCCAATCCAAGGGCTTATTTATGATCACCTGTCTTAGTAAATAACTTAATTTTCACTCAAGTAAAAAGCTTCTACGTAACAAAGACCTTCAATTTTGTTTGTCCGATTAATTTACTACTTCCAGTCAAAAAAATCCGGGATTTAGTCGCAGACACAGCTTATTCGGCCATGAACGTAGTAGCTGCACTGAACTGCTGGGCGATCACATGTTGCAATTGAAAGACCATCGCCACAGCGGTGGCTATGAATACCAACCAATCTGATACATGAATGCATAAGATGAATGTTTGCCTATTGCTTTGCTTTGTCAGAGAGATATGCACAGATTTGATTTTTACTATCATACATAGTAAAAATACTAAATTCGAAATGTCATACGTTTTTTACTAGGCCTACGCAGATAAGTTTAATTAAACCTTTACCATTACTAAGTTATGGATTTTATAGTTTACTATATTGTGTACGGTATGCTGTGTAATGTCAACCCAAAGAATCTTTTTCCCTTCAAGTGAGCTCGTTCACTATGGTCACTGACCATCAAGTTCATCTCGTTCTCTGCGCTCATTCCTCAAGTCTGTACATACGGTAATTTATCTTTTAATTATAATTATTTCCTCAATACTTTTAAATAAGAACCAATGTGTATAGTAAACGTAGATTTTCTTAAATGTAATTATATGGGCCAAAACAAAAATATTTCCCCCATAATAATAATATGGCAACATTGAAGATGTATGATCTGGCTAAAACTATTTATTTACTTCATGTAATACCTAAAGTATCAGTGTATAAAATTAGCCTTACCCCTACATGTGAAGTTGGAGGTTTAGTGATGAGTAAGTCAGTGAGGGCTTTGCTTTTATAGGTATAAATTGTCTTATATCAGTTATATTTACTTTCATGGCTGACAATAGACACAATTGGTTTTAAACTTGAAGAAATTTATAATACTAATTATGACATATAGTTCAGTTTTTGTTGAGTGCAAAAGAATAACATGGAAAGTGAGTAATCCTTTACTGTATTATACAGTAAACAAGAGTAATTTTTATGACATTTCAACGAGACTGTTCCAATTTAAAATTGTGTAATATGCAGAATTTATTCCATATTTAATCTTTACTAAGAATTCGAGTCACTGCAATTCACAGGAAGTCTCCCTCTCTGTCTCCCTCATAACCGTGGGAGATATGCAACAACTGTCTCAATCTCTCAAATTGAAAATTATATTTTTGGTAACTGAGAGAAATAGTCATTTGTGCTTCTAGCGACTAAAGTACATTTTTTTTCTCCCTGAAGGGAAACTGTTGTCGCCGGAAGGCGAAGCCGAGGGCGACAATTTCCCTGAGGGAGAAAAGTACTTTAGTCCCTTAATGCACACAACATTTTTCCTCCACCTACACCATTAACACTTAGGCCTAATAGGCCTACAGTATATAATTTAACTTTACCTTCAAATGATCCCTTGCTCCGTCAAGCTGGATCAGTCGCATAAACATAAAAAACACACAAGGTAGGCTGTATCACTTTTAAAGAACACGAAAAACCAAATATAATTTAAGCATAGTCAAAAGTTTTACACTTATGTTCTTGACTTCTTAGGTTAATAGCCTACCCAAGCGAAATGTAAACAAACATGTATATACTGCTCTTTCATGACACCTTTCAGCAGTGAGCAGCAGCTACAGCTGTTATTAGTAAACAATAAGCAACGAAACAAATACAAGTAGCAGCTGACTGTGGCTGACTGTAGCTGACATGTTCTTTTTAATCTCTCTTTTAATGTTCTTCTTATGTAACTAACTTTAGACCTGTGGTACAAAAAAAGCTGAGATTTCCCTAGGTAGAAAAATTAAGTATTCAAGTCACATGGGGTAAAAACTAGTACTTTATTACTCCATTCCAAGGAGTAAAATACGGCTTTAGATAGTAAATAGGTGGAGGAAAAATATTTATTTGACTTTTTTTAGAAATGCTTTAAATATTAGTATCTACTCAAGAAATGGAATGTTAATTTTCTTTAATTGATAGTGTTGTGATTGATAAAAGTGCTTTAAGCACATCTTACATTTGTTCAACATATAAAAAGTTGTATAACAAAATATAGGGTATTTACTCTATATGATATTGCAATTCTTATATTAAAGTGAGTATTAAAAATATGAAATATGATAATTATTAAAATACTAATACACATGAATAATTTTATACGGTAATTATTTTAAGTAGTGTACTGAATAACCAAAAAGCAATTTCATCAATTAGCAAAATCATACTACATCCTGGACGTTTCATCTCTCATAAAATAAACTGTTTACCCCCTATAGGCTTCTTTAAATTTTTCCAAAAAATTTAGGTATTTCGTGTCCTTTTATAGTAAAACGATAATAGGTTCGTATGTAAATTTCCAGAAACTAATCATATTATCTTAGTAACAGTAGTTGAAACATGCTAAAGACTGGTTCCATTTATTATTATTAAGATAGATCTTTCTATGATATTTTACTAGACATTTCTGTTATCAGGCAAATAGTATAAAACAATTAGAAAAAAATTATAGTACTGTATTATATTAAAATTTTGTGTATAGTAAAAATACATCCCAAAGTAATCGAAAAAACACTACCGTGACCAGTAAACTACATGGAACATGACACTGATGCAATGGCAGCTCAATTTATGCCGTGTAATCTGGATCGAATGAATGTTTAAACCGTTATGGACTGGATCCATATGATAATCAGTGCGCTAGTGATTTATTCATGATTTATTAGCAATGTAGCATTCGTGATAAAACTCTAATGACGTAATGAATCATAAAGTGACAAAATTATTAATTTCCAATTCTTTTTTATTATGAACTTTGGGACCATATTAATATTAAATCTAGAAACAAAGGATATTTGAAGGAAAATCCTTCAACTGTAGTGTAATGTTAATCTTTTGCGGAAAAATTATATATATATATATATATATATTGAAAATTATAATATTATTTGATTAAATTTAATATTTAGACAAACAAATGAAAGAACATTAATTTAAACTGTTGAAAGGGCCAAGACATTGCGATTCCCAACAGAGCACTCAACAAATTTACGAATGATTTAATTAAACTGAATGAACAAATTCTAACTACTGATACAGTAGGGACGCATTGGATTAACAAAGGTCATATAAACCTCATAGCGGGTGCATTTGTATGTACTGATAAACAAAATTTCTTATTCCTTTAATGATAATAAATTTGTTTGTGAATCCTTATCAACGGGGTCTTTTAAATTTACATAAATAGTTTTAAATGAATCGGGTTTTAAAACAAACACAATTACTAATAAATTTTAAAATTAAATATTAAAATTATTTAAATATTAAAATTTTTAATAACATTTATTTAAATTATTAAAATTATTTAAATATTAAAATTAATATAAATATTAATAGGACCAAAAATAACCCGGATTGCTATCAGACGGTGAGTTATCTCTACCTTTAAATATTAAATTTTCGAATGATAACTTTAAATTTATAATCATTATTAAAATAACAATTAAAAATGCACCTGACTTTAGCCGAACAAAGAGTTTTTATTAATAATGAATGGTTCTAGAATCCGAAATACTGAAAGTGGTTTAAATACCAAACCACGCTGTTTTGGCTCAAATTCCGCCCGGTCGCGTCGCTCAGCCACTCTGTAATTTCGTCGTATATGTTCGTTGTTCTTTGTGTCCACCATGTATGTGTATTTATTTATTGCTTTTCTTCCTGACACCTTAATATGAAGTAATACTGACAACTTCTGTACGGCCAAATGAAGATTTACTAATTATGAATCCTAACTAGTTGCCCCAGCAACAATCATTGGATTACAGAAACCAGGTATTTAAAACACTCTTAGTTTTCATTAGCTACGACAACTATTTGTAACTTTTAGTTTGTGTACAATTTGTCATTTTGAAAAAGATTGCCTTGGTTTTTCGTATTATATATAGCTCAATCCCTCTAAGCGACAGTACACAGCTTCTAATTATTTATCATTATAAATTATTCAAGTACTGTGCTAAGAGTTGGACCATATTTGAGTTGAATGCCAGTGCTTCGCTATTCCTTGTACAAGAAAACCATTTCGCGTATAAAACATGTAAAATAGATTTTTAAAATTCGACAAGATGTAAATACAAGGCGATACATAGCAAATATGTATCAATCATAAACGTATGCATAATATTCTCAAATTAAACAACTAAGAGATGAAATAGCATTTAGTATTTGAAAAGAATCTACGCGTTTAAATCTCGTATAAAACTAAGTAGGCCTAAACGAATACTCCACCTTTTGTGGAATATGTTTATACGGCGATGCATTGAGTAAACAACTTAACAATTTCAACATTTTAAACTAAAACAAAGTTCTAAGCATAAACCAGTTCCAGCTCATTTGAGAAACAATATTAGAGTGAATTGGCAGCAAAGTTTGCGTAACAAATGACCAAGCAATAAACACACTCCAACCATTAGCAGCGTTTGTTTAGCTAATTAATTGTTCAAAGTTAACTTTTTGATTTTAGGAACATCAACCTTTAACCTCCTGCCATTTAACAAATGAAACTTATGGTTTAATTAAATAGTTTTAGGAAACAATATATAAATGTATTGAATTTGAAATTTTAGTCACATTTGTATATCTGATTTCCTTCCATTCTTAAACTTGTTATAAAAACTGGGATGGATAGTTATAGCGTTGAATAAAGTTTTAATTTTCGAGATTTAGATATAACTAAAACACAATACTACACCTTTAGCTTCAAAATGAAATTTCAATTTAGGAAAGGTTGCAATTTAAAATAAAAATATTCGGAAGAAATAATTCGTTTCACTCTCGCATCCCCAAAATTGATTTGCTAGCTTCGCTGTCTACTTAGAGAAAAAATACGAGGTTGAACTATATTTAGAGTGATAAACACATGCTAAGTTTTACCCCTGTTGATTTGAGCCATTTTTCCCGCTGTTTCCTTGGTAACTACTTACACTTCACCCTCGTTTCAGTGGTTACCATAGTTTTTGTTATTCTGAATGCTCAAAAAAAGCCTGAAAAATTACAGATTATTCATTTGAAGCATCTATTTTGTAACGACTTTGATTTGATGGACTATGTACAGTAAATTACAGTTGATTTCCGTAGAATCGTGTAACATATTTGGGCAAGATGGCTGACATCAGATGTGAAAATGGAAACAAAAGAGTGATTACCAAGGGAATAGCATGAATAGTGGGTAAAATGGCGCTAAGTTACAGGGTAAAACATTATTATCTTTGTAGCACTCTATATATATTTTAACCCCGTTGGAGTAAAATAAGAGTGCCTAGTGTGTTTAATCAATGGTTATTGTAATTAATCAATACCACCATGAGTGCTGTTACGTCGCATTTTTTTTTTGTGACAGCTTGGCCTAGGCACCAGCTAACAATCTCATTTGACACTATCACTTTAGCTCACTTATTTATGAATCGGGTAGCTTAGTTCTTAAATCGTTAGATGTTAAGATGTTAAATTACATAAAATTATAAATAAATAAAATTAAAAAACACATAACATTTGGTAGTTAAAGTATTTTTATGCAATTTAAAGAAAAAAAATTAACTGTAATTTTGAAATATAAATAAATAATTAAAACTTATTTTTTTCTCATAAAAAAAATTTCCAAATGGTTATATACCTAATTCCAACTTATTACAATAGTTGTTCTAAAATTTAAAACTATTATATTAAAATATATGAAATGGTGGATGTGGTAACTATGGTTTAAAAAAATTGATACAATATTTTTACACACAGTTACGAATGAACAATTTGTTTAATTTACATAGAAAAGTTTAAAATAAATCCAGTCTTTACTAAGTTATATAACGGGTCCTCGGCATATTTCTCATCAAACAGATGCTAAAAGGGCGTAGAGTAAGTTTTCAGTAATTTTTTAAAACAACCCTCAGTCACAGCATGGCCGAGCTAGCGGCTGTTGACAGACTTGATTTGGTCGGAGGAGGTAATAACTCTATGCAGAATGCGGAATTACCAGACGTTATGTCCTATTCACGATAACGAAACTACTGAATATTTTTACAATACTTGAGGATTTGTAATGTTAAATTTCTGAATGTTTAGGACTAGAAATTACACATTACTCACAATTTATTTTGAATATTATGGCTTCTTAATAATTGTAAAAGTTTTATTCCACTACACCCAATAGATCTTGGATTATCAATTAAAAAAAAAAAACTCACATTATGAATGGATGGGGTGCAATCACGAATTTTCCACAAAGATCAATGTCAAAGAATTAAAAACAAATGTTATATTATTTACAGGAATTTACCATTTATCGAAAGCAACCACCCATAAGAAGTAAAAGTATTCAACTAACAATACCTAATTTGCTTTGAAAATAACAACTCGTATAACAACTATTCAAAATGATGGTCAGTGACTTTTGATACACTCATTTCAATTGTTTCTTGAATTACCTTTCATGAAAAAACTAATTAGATGTAAATCAGTCGAAGGCAACCTTCTAGCCCTTTCTGCGCAAAGACCCAATAGAGAATAGGACCCAACTTAACAGAGGGGCTTGGGCATAGCCAAGACTGATTTGTACCTCGTAGGTAGCTCTTGTCTAATCATACCCAATAACCCAATACCTTCATAGGAACAAGATCAGTCTTAAAGGTGGTTGTCGCCATTTGGCTAGGTCGTTGTCTCCAGCCGTGCAGGAATTGTAGAGTGGGACAAAAGGAAGAGATTAAATAATTGATTGGAATAAATTAAAACTGCTCACATTAATGAATAGACTCAGCATACATTAAATTTTACTAAAATTGCACTGGAATTTTCATGATGTTATTTTAGTGCTTCAGTTTCAGGAAAGAGGGATAACAATATTACCAAACCTTGTTTTAAAGAAATTTTTTAAATGAACATTGTGTCTTCGAATACTGTTTTCAAATTATTCAGATTGCCTGGATATTTAAAGAATCACTAAGTCACTATTTTGGCTTCTGTTCTTAAATGTTAAATCTATAATAAACAAAGCCGGTTCGTGTGTCAGTTTATGGTATTGTATGAATGAGAGTATATAAGCTTACAATCACAATGTATACTGTTGCTTCACAAATATTCAAAAGAAAGGCAGATTAAATGCATAAATCTTGAAAATATTGAAAGCAAGAATTAGAGGGTGTGTATTATAGCATTTTATTACAGTATAACAGAGAGATATTCCTAAAGAATTTTATAATTCAGGCGGGCCTAGGTGTGTTAGTTTCAAATGAGCTAGTGGCTTATTCTTATTTATACCTCAAACACTTATCTCTTAATTCGTAAACGATTGAGTATATAGAAAATTATACGAATAAAAAAGTCTTAAATTTGCGTTCACTATTCGAAATCGCCCTGAAATACTGGGTGTTCTACAAGAAAAAGATAGCCTAAGTTTACACCATATTGAAAAATGGTGGCCATTTACAAAAATTATATTTACTTTTTAAAACCTCTTTAAAAACAAGGGAATGTTCCCCATTTAAATTTTACTGTAATTTGTCAAGTTTACAAGATCCTAATGGTGGCACACTTAAGAAAAAAACACACATTTTGTAAATTGTAATTTATGAAAGACGTACAAATCTCAAAGCTCACAGAAGTCAAATGCACCACAGCAAATGATGACATACAGCTTTGCACATAAGCCCCAGCCAGTTAGATGCAGAGAGAATCCATACAACACAGATTAACTGCGAAAACCAGGTTATTGCTTACACTTTGAGAGAGACAGACTGCAAATAAACATCGAACGGTTCATTCCTCTCCATTGTTAACTCCTGTTTGACGATTTATTATTTATAATCATGCAAAGTGACTAATCAAAGTATTTATATTAGATTACTGTTTCAGTGAATGTTTTATACTACATTATATGCGGAATAACCCTTTAAAAATCTATTTATTAATTATTTTTCAAACTAACTGCTTTATGTTCCTACCAAGATTTACTCTGTCTATGAAATTTAAACATGTTAAATTGTTTTAGCGAATTTCATTTGGAAATAAGCAATTACCATCGTTTTCATGGGAGCTGCCGTTTATATCGTGTAAAAAATTTAACATGGGCTTATATGGGAAATAAAATTTGCAATTTTGAGTGTTTGTGAACACGATAAATAGTGCAAAATTCGTCTGATCATCATGAAATTTGGTACAGGCATGTAAAGTTAGATTCTCTTGGATGAGTTCGTTAACCGGTAAGATCGGACCAACTTCGGTAGGGAAAGTGGGGGATTTTACCCCTCAAAAGTTGGTTTTTTTTCCACTTTTCACATGGCTTTTTTATTTGATTCAGATCGAAAAAACAAACAATTTGGTACGTTTAATTATTGCTCTACGTTCACTGGTTACCGAGATATCATCGAATTTCCTTTTTAAATAAATAAGCTATTACCGTCGTTTTCATGGGAGCTGCCGTTTATATCGTTGTAGGGACACCTCTGCGATTACATAATTTTATATGTATATTAATTTGTGGCTTTTTATGTGTACTTTCTGGATACGAAGTGATTATTTGTCGGAAACACATTTAAAACTGCACAAATAACGATTTACTAAAAAATTTAACATGGGCTTATATGGGAAATAGAATTTTCAATTTTGAGTGTTTGTGAACACGATAACTAGTGCAAAAATCGTCTGATCATCATTAAATTTGGTACAGGCATGTGAAGTTAGATTCTCTTGGATGAGTTCGTTAACCAGTAAGATCGGTATCGAAAAAATTGTCTAATCATCATGAAATTTGATAACACACACATATGTAAAGACTCATAGTGTGTGTTTAAATGTGTTATGTACACTTATGTAAAGATTGCCATTGGAAATTCGCTAATTACGCAGGTCTGCTGCGACGGGGGTATTTATTAGATTACAGTCTACATTTCGTGACTTCATTCAACATAAAAACCAGATTTAGTCCATAAAAATACAGAGTCCTGTCACTTTACCCCCCTGAACTCATATTACCTTTTAGATAAGCTTATCCTACTTTATAACCCATTATAACACACTTCTTCGAAATATTAAATTGCCATATAATAAAACTCCTCAGAGTCAACATAATCTTCTTGAGTGTTTATACTCGTATGATAAGTTTAAAGAAATTATTTCGTCAAAAACCTTACGTATACTAGATAATTGACACTTTTTTCAAAGTTAGAGCAGCTCGTAGAAGAAACTTTTTACGTCACATTACTCTTCAAACATGATCATTCCTGAATGATAACAACACCGAACGCATGTATAGAAAATTATAAAGTGTGGATGAAAAGTCCCGGAACGGGGAAATATATTTTTTAGCATTGTAGATAAAGTAATGACACTTGGTACATAAATAAAAGCCATTAATGCATCCTCTTTTAAGCTATTATCGCTTTTTTTATCCCTGAAGGGGGGGCGGCGCACGAGGAGTCAGATAAACTTCTTAAATAGCAGCATAGGTCGAGTTTGTGATCAAATTAAAGGTCTCACTTAGCAGAGTACAATGCTGCAAACTATACTTTAAATTAATGATCGTGACGGAAATGGCAGGCAAACAAAGTTTTCATTAAAATCATGGATAAATTTGAAAATACAGTAACTTTCTTAATACTCAACCTTTTGACATAGGATTTGTTGCTTATTACCACAAATACCAAGACTTTTAAAATGATGTATGATGTGACAGAGGCCTAAGAAGTTTTAATTTAAACACCCTTTAAGGGTTGTCCCTCTTGGAAGTCTTACAGAAACCTGCTTCTGTCTTTGTCAAATCATGTATTATTTAAACGTCTTTGCGTTTGGAGTAATAAGCAACAAACCCGACGTCAAAAGGGCGAGTATTAAGAAAGTTATTGCATTTTTAAGTTTTACTCATATGATTTTAATGGAAACTTTGTTTGCCTGATTTTTTTGTCTTGGTCATCCATTTTTAGTCTAGTTAGAGGTATCTTACACTGGTACCCGAGACCTTTAATTTGATACCAAACTCGATCTATGATGCTATTTAAGAATATTGGCTGACTCCCCGTAGGCTTTCTTAAGGGATAAAAAGTGCTAATAGCTTTAAATAGTATAAATTTATTTCTATTATTGATGTACCATGTCTCATTGATTTATCTATAATGGTAATAATATGTTTCACCGTTCCGGGACTTCTTAACTATTATCTATTTAAATATAACAAAAAAATATACGGTCATGCTTGCCTATTAATATATAGAAGATGCTATGTAACAACTGGTCGATGTTAGATAGGAGCAAGACTGGGGTTTATACCGTACTCTGAAAAAATAAAGAAATGCCACTGTCGTAGATAGACACAAGATAAAATGTAAAATCCTTTATTACAGTAAAATATTTTAAGTGAACTAGAGTATTTTTTCGAAACAACAACGGACCACAATTTTACAAGTAGGTCCACCTATTATTAGAGATATCGTTAAAAATAGCTGAAATAATAACTGAGATATGACATTATCAAAGAGAAAACGACGCGACGGTTGAAAATGGCGAAGGAGGCCAAGTTTTAGTTTCTATAATAACCAATCCTCCTTTTTTCTCAGCTTGTGAGCAACATAGAAAAAAATCCGTGCATACCGTTAGAAAGGTAGTGTCCTGTAGATGAGCAGAATCCGATTATAATTCACATCGGCTCTCAGGGCTCCACACTACAGGCTTTCGAAGTTTCTATGTTAATCTTATCTGAGAAGTACAATTGATTAAATAATATTACACAGCTTATAACAAGTGCTAGCTGTCAAATCAAGAAGAACAAATGTTACAGTTATGTACATCTTAAAATCTAATCGCTCAAGATGAAATGAGTTTTTTGGTCGAATTTCGAGTGGGCGAGCCCAAGTCATTAATTAATAGCCCAATGACAAATAGCAACTAGGTCCAGAACCGAATTTTTAAAAAGCTACCAATTTTTCTCAGGATCGAAATTGCAATCTTTGTATACAAAGGCGAGCATATAACCATTCAGCTACCCAGTTCAATTAATTGATTATATATTTAATTAATATCTAAGGAACTATTGTATTGCTTTCAATTTGTAAAAACAACATGTAATAATCAAAACTTTGCGTTATAAAATGAAAATAATAATTATAAAGAACAAATCTCGATCTATAACAAATAGTGTTCATTAAAATATACTTAGGATTATACAAATGATTTATTTTTAAAAGTGCCTCTTCAGAAAAAAAAACTTTTAAAAATAAAAGTTAACCTACATGGCGGAAATTTAACTTAATTTCATGGGAAAAATAAAAAAAAAATTGAAAAGAAAAGTATTGGATGTTGGACAGAACAAAAGCTTAAAATAATTATTGTCCATGTTGACAATGTAATTGAGTATAAACATGACAAACACTGTTAGTCCAGGCAATCGGTACTTAAACGTGGAAAAAATTATAGTATGGAGTTTTTCTGCTGTTTTATATGTTTTTTGGGGTGCTGAATCCGAATCTGAAGTTTGCACCAAGATATTCCTTGTGCTTCTCGAGATATCTGCAAAAAACATTGAAGTTTTGGCACTTTTTTTTAGTATTTTGCTTATAACTCCGAAACGATGCATTTTTTAAAAATTTATGTCCTTAACAAAAATAAAGTAGAGAAAATTTCCAACACAATGCATGCATAAAGTTTTTTGTTACGACCAACCATTATGAAACTATAGCTATTTGAAAACTGGCTAATTTTTGGTACTTTTAAGAAAAATACTGTTATTCAATATTACATCACATTTAAACAATTATTTGCACATGTTTTTCCATAACACTATACATGTATGGAAAGAGCGTTAAATTTACTATAGATTACATATATTATCGTTAGTTTGTAAGTGGTTAAGTGTTCATAAGACTGCTTATAATAGTTTATCTACAGTCACAATTCTAAGGTTAGCAAGTCCATAATCTTTAATTACTAGTTATGTCTCTCACTGGCAATGTCAGATTACTTTTGGATTGAGAATTATATGTTTTGTGTGCATTGTTGAAAATATGCCTAAAAATCAATACTAAATAACACTCGTCACAGCAGACCTGCATGCTCAGCAAATTTAGAATTTATTTCACTAATAATTTTTCGTCATAACAATCCTGTTGTACTCATGGGTATGTAGGTTTTCTGAACTAAGAGTGTGTTATAGAAGTATTTCATTGTATAAATAATACAGTTTTAAAGTAATATTTTTATTTTCCTTAGACATACATGATAATTTTAGTGAATTTAGTTTTGTAGAGTTTATCAGCTACCTTGAATTAAAATGAAGTAGAGTGCACCCGATGCCCGCCAAGTAAGAACTAAAATAATTTTATTACAGCAAAATTAACTGTTCAATACTCTTATAACAATATGAAACATACATCAATTTATTGAGAATTTAATGTAGATTTAAAACACATATATAGTAATTATAATATTCCATAAATGCAATAGCAAGATTGAATTAAAATTAAGTTGAGTGCACCCGATGCCCGCCAAGTAAGAATTAAAATAATTTTGTTACAGCAAAATATACTGTTTAATACTCTTATAACAATATGATACATACATCAATTTATTAAGAATTTTATGTAGATTTACAGTACATATATAGTAATTATAATCTTCCATAAATACAATAGCAAGATTGAATTAAAATGAAGTTGAGTGCACCCGGTACCCGCCAAGTAAGAATTAGATTAATTTTGTTACAGCAAAATATACTGTTTAATACTCTTATAACAATATGAAACGTACATCAATTTATTAAGAATTTTATGTAGATTTAAAGTACATACATAGTAATTATAATCTTTTATAAATACAATAGCCAGAATGAATAAAAGTGAGGTAGAGTGCACCCGATGCCCGCCAAGTAAGAATTAAAATAATTTTGTTACAGCAAAATTAACTATTCAATACCAGTATAACAATATGAAAACTATATCAATTTTCTGAATTTAATGTGGATTAAAATACATATATAATAAAATAATTATAATCTTTCATATATAATCCAACAAAATCTTAACAAAATGAGGGAGCGTGTTTACTTAACATCTAAAAAAGTAAAAATAATTTTGCTAAAGTAAACTAAAACCTTTTAAACCTCTTAAAACAATATAAAACTTGTATTACTTTGTGTTTGTTTTTACTAATAGTAAAAAATATACATGTTTATAGTATAACTGACCTTATAAATTGACAAAAAACGAGTTAAAAAGATGTAGTGCACATAAAATGATTTGTAAAAAGAATACAAATTGTTTTGTAAAGACTAAATAAACAGTTAAAACAAAAAATAACAATGTGAAACCTACATTATTTTATTCTATAATTAAAGCAGATTATACTGATATATGTATGTATAATATTTGTTTATGAATAGATTAGTAGAGACTGTTTTAAAAAGAGATAATGCAAAAGATAAGAACTTTTAATGAAAATACCATTTATTTTGCTAGAGCGAAATAACTATTCTGCACTCGTACCACTATATGAAATGTATATATATTAGTTTAATGTTTATTGCAGATTAGTATGATATATGCCATATATTTATGATGTTACTGGTATACTCCTGGTCCTTCGAACCTACATATCCATGCGTACTACAGTATTGTTATGACGAAAAATTATTAGTTAAATTAAATTCTAAATTCGCGGAGCATGCATGTCTGCTGTGACGAGTGTTATTTAGTATTGATTTTTAGGCATATTTTCAACAATGTACACAAAATATATAATTCTCATTCCAATAGTAATCTGACATTGCCAGTGAGAGACATAACTAGTAATTAAAAATTATGGTCTTGCCAACCTTAGAATTGTGACTGTAGATAAACTATTATAAGCAGTCTTATGAACACTTAACCACTTACAAACTAACGATAATATATGTAATCTATAGTAAATTTAACGCTCTTTCCATACATATATAGTGTTATGGCAAAACATGTGCAAATAATTGTTTAAATGTGATGTAATATTGAATAACAGTATTTTTCTTAAAAGTACCAAAAATTAGCCAGTTTTCAAATAGCTATAGTTTCATAATGGTTGGTCGTAACAAGAAAACTTTATGCATGCATTGTGTTGGAATTTTTCTCTACTTTATTTTTGTTAAGGTTATAAATTTCAAAAAAATGCATCGTTTCGGAGTTATAAGCAAAATACTAAAAAAAGTGCCAAAATTTCAATGTTTTTTGCAGATATCTCGAGAAGCACAAGGAATATCTTGGTGCAAACTTCAGATTCGGATTCGGCACCCCAAAAAACATATAAAACAGCAGAAACACTAAATACTATAATTTTTTCCACGTAGGGTATTTTTTCAGTACGGTTTTACTGGACTATGTACCAACAATGCAGGTTTAATGAGATGTTAAATTATTAAACAGTGGTGAACGCGTTAGCCACTTTTTAATGTAAACTGATTTCCTAAATTAATTAAAACATTACAGTCAGAAAATGACATTAATAGAAGAGATTTAGTGAATTTGTATGTCTGTAGTAGAGGAAAAGCTGTAGTTATACTGTAACGTACAATGATGCTGTACCTCTTATTGTATTTAATAATAATGAAAAAATCAGTTTTTGCATATGCATTGCATGTTTATTAATTGATGGTAAAGCATTGTTGATTGCATAACAATGGAAGAAAGGCCTTTTAAAGAATAACGACCTGGACAATAACATAAACTAAAATAAGGTTAAATGGAAAAAGTAATTTTTTCATTATTTTTCGAAACTAATATAGATATTGCGAAAAGTGTGAACAAAAAAGTATCTTAGTTCAGAGCTTTAAAGATATGTACTAAGTCATTTTCAAAATTTTTTTATTAAATATAAAAATTTCGAATAATTTATAATACAGTACGTTATATGTTTGATTTTTTTAGATTTGAACCCGTGACCCCAGTTTTCAAATTATTTTGTATTTTTTAACGTTAAACACATTTTAAAATTATTTCTAGGATTTGATTCAGGAGCAAATGTCCAGTGGCATAAGAATGAACTGCAAACATCAATGAAAGTATCTCCAGGTAAAGCCCATATTTTGGCAAACATCCAATTTCACCTCATCCCCAATGTTGGCAAAGGGTGGCTTTTCATTTACTGCACCGCCAACACTGGCTGTTTCAAATCAAAGAGTTACTTTGTCGATTCAAAAAAGACTTATGAGGTACAAATTGTCGAAATAATTACTGTAATTATTATCGATTATTCTAATTGGGTGCTAATTAATGACCGCAATACTTTTGGAGATTGACTTTAGTTTACTGAAAATTATCTAAAAGCATCTTGAACAAAACTGGAACTGTAAACCTTTTGTTAAAATGTACATCAACTTTTGAATTTACAAAATTTAGCATAGATTAACATTATTGTTGTACTCAAATCATCACGATCCTCCAGCAGGTATAGGCCGGAAGCAGGCTGCTGATCCATGAATGACAAAGGCAATTAATTGGTGATTGATGTATTGTTGGAGTCATCTCATGTATTATTCAGGACCACATTCAGAGTATCAGCGAATGACAACTTGCAGGCTTGTCGTTTGTAGCATAATCATTGTACCCATAAAAGATTATTCAAATGTAAAAACCAATGCGAATGCTTACAAAGAATGAACCTAAATAAGCTTTATGTGAAAAATTATCGTCAAGAATTTGAGTGGAAGTAATTTACCTGAATTATTGTCTGTTACCCTTTCTAATAACTGTGGATCTATTCCATGATCTCCATCTCGAGAATAAAATCATGAGTTCCGTAAGAACAAATATAAAAAAAAGATTACTTTACAAATAATACCATTCAAAAAGGGAGATTTTTATAAAAATATTTAAATAGGCCTATCTATACAAATTAATATATGTAAATACAATCTCAGTCAATAAAATGTATACGCAATACTACGGTTTCAGAATAAATTGTTTAAAGACATACTAGTATACGTGTTGCTCGAAATCGAGCAATTTATTTAAATACAGTACAAATGTTACTTTATCTCTAAATCAATGACATCCGACCAATCCAATAATGTGAATATCTTCAATCGCCAATAACTACACGTATTTACAGCTGATTATTAACAGATGTTTCAAATGCTTTATTCAGTCCCAATGTTATTTAAATGGGAAATTATGAGATTTCAATGGTGGATAGCGCCTTTATTTTCAGTCCGATTCTCGTCAATTTTTGGCGGAAACAACTACAGACCAAACCCTATCCAACGACACCAAAAACTTGAAAATCGGTTGAAAATTGTGGGAGGAGTTCTCAAGACAAAAAAAACCTTAAAAGCGTATTAAATAAGTATAGATACGTAAATATAAAATAAAACGCTACAATAAATATTCTCTACTCACATTGAGATTTGAGGGATGTAACCAGGTCTTAAAATAATTTAAAATAATTAAGGTTTTAAAATAATTGGAGTATAACTGTAAGAGTATAAGGAACACTGCAGAGCTGATAAGGAGATTGGTACTAATGGATACCGGAAGTCACAACAGGAATTTAGACACTTTTCATATAAGTAAGTCCAATTTTTGCCCTTAAAATATTTGTCAAAAGCATTAATGACTTCTGCTGAATGTCCTTTAATCAAATGTTTTGATAGCAATGGAAAGCCCGGCACCAACCAACAAAGCATCGCTGATTATTTTACATATAAAATATTTTTACCCTCTCATAAGTAATATAACCCATTGGCAGTGCTTTATATTTTTGTTAAACAAACGCATTGTTTAATAGGGTACTGAATATCACGTCAAATAACTTATGATGAAAGCGGTTACACCTAATCCACAGCTATAGGACCGTGTGATTGTTGGTTTATTATTAAGGGCTGATGCTACCACCAACTAAGTTAATATTTATAAATTCACAACGAAATTAGTTGCCTTATTGTAATCAGTTACCCATACATTTGTTTTATCGTTAATAAAAACGTTAATTGTGATCTTTGTAAAGTAAAAACTAATCATACACTGAACAATGCAAATAGGTTTTTAAGACAAAATAAACATTTTAAATACGCATTGTGTTATATTATTACGTCAGTGGTATTTTTTTTAATTGAGGACTTAAACGCTTTTAGGGAATGTGTTTTAAACCCCTGAAAGTTTGTTTTGATTCACCAATGGTACAGCATTAGCGTCCCCTTAATCTAACTGACATTTTAATTAGTAATAGCAATTTAATTTTTCTTTGCTTCGGAAAATTAATTTGATCCTACGTGAGTTCTCTTAGTAATATATTTTTAATTTTCAAAGCATTTATGTTTAATCAGCAAAATAAAACGTTATAAAAGCAAAGTGAAATCGTAATTTTTCTGTAATATTTACGTTTAGGTAATATTACCAATTATTTCGGAGATAGGTTAAAATACTAAAATCCCAAAATTGTTTGTACTTGATTGATCACATTGTAATATTAATTTTCATGCCACGTATTTACCATTTTCTTTCAAATCTATATTAATAAAATTAGAGTTTTGTCTGTACATTGCTTAGAATCTTGAAATTTTTGGTTATTTTTTCTTTTTGTGTATCACAGAATCCAAAATCGACGTCATCTAAATTTCCTTCCCTCTGTCTTTCTCTCTCTCTGTCTGTCATTCACTGTGTCTGTAACGCTCATGGGCCCTATTTTGTCCTCTTTTCACGGGAAAACGATTTTACGTGATGGTCTAAATTTTTTTCCTGTTATAGACAAGTGTGGTGTGAAGGTTCATTACAACTTAAATTTCCTCAGCGACCCCAGGGCTTTGCCCCATTGTACGTCAAAGTAGCCAAGTTGTGCTAAAATACCAATCTTTGATCTCTTTTCACACGACAAGGGCTTTAGTAAATGATATGAAAATTTTTATTAGTGTTAAATGGTGCAATTAGAAACAATTTAGCTGCTCTAAAGCAACTTTCGTCAAAAAGGCTCTGCCTCATGGTAAAAGAAATATTCAATGTTAATCTTATGGGAACATTTAATTCTATCATCTTATCTATGCTTTTTAAACAGCTGGATTAGACAGTTTGTCATTTTTACCACAGATTGCAACACTTAAAATTTTAAATACAGACTCATTTATGTCTAACCCTTTTACCTTTCACTAGCCAAAATACAGCGAGTAAAATCAACTAAGTTCTTGGTTCTTAATTTGAATATTAAAATAATTTATGCTAAGTATTACAGAACGAGTTTTGTTCCTTCAATCTGAAAATATTTCTTATTATCATTGTAAACTAATTTTAGTTCCCAATTTAGCTTTCATGACACGTTCTGACAAAAAGAGGTGTATTTCATAAAACAAAATATGTAGTTAAAACTAACAAGGATAATAAATTTCTCGATCTTCCGAATAATGCGAGTATAGACGGGGCAGTACTAGAATGTGTGAGGATGCTGCTGACGAAACACTGATAATTAATTATTTTCATTCAAGGATCATGCTGATTGGTGAAATGGAATTAGATGGCTAGAACCAATGTATCTAGAACAAACCAAGGTAGGTGACACCAACAGCTGATTGAAGCATTTTAAAGTATCTCCTGCACCGTTGATGTCTTGTTGTTTATCTTGACACATGGGTGGTTTGCTTTGAATATTTTAAGTGCTGCACCTTTGACGCCATTGATTTTGTTATTGTTTTTGTTGATGTCACCTACCTCCTTCTCATTCTAGATTTCTTGGCTAGAACAATTTTTCAGATGTTTGTTGTAGTTTTTATTTTTTGCAAACAAATCTGCTCATTTTGACATTTAGAAGGTAGAAAGAGCGATTCCCTTGGCAATAAGAATTAATCCCAGATCAGCGCTTTATTTTAATATGTTTATCGATATTTTAACATGGGGTGTCTCTATTTATTTGGTTCTGTATAAATTGGCAATAAATGGGAATGTTTTTAGGTAAGAAAGTAAATCTAAAGTAAAAAAATAATTAAGTAGACCTAATATCTACTTAAAAATAAACATATCTACACTGGTGCAGTGCCTACATTACTGACGGGCGATGCGTTGTTTTACTAGGGTTGTTTATTGTAATTTTAATTAGTTTTTAATTTGGATTAAAAGTTGTACATGTCTTTTAAGAGTCATCTTCACCCCTGGGCCAGTAGCCCATTGTTGGGCAGTCGGCAATGTTAACTATACGGCTTTTAATGAAAAACATGGTATTTGATTCCCCTGTTTTGGACGCCGTTTTTCAACCGTTTTTCTTTAAACTTGGTAAGTGTTTAGTTGCATAGTTATATTATGTCCCTCATACCTCGAAATTTCGAAAATTTTACTAAATTTTTAAATATTACTAAGGAAAATCGAGTTACTTTGCGACGTCACAGAAAGTAATATTTGTTAATTTTTCAAAATTTCGAGGTATGAGGGACCTTATATAACTATTCAACTAAACACTTACCAATTTTTAAAAAAATCTGTCTAAAAACGGCGTCCGAAACAGGGGAATCAAATACCATATTTTGCATTAAAAGCCGTATGATTAACATTGCCGACTGCGCAACAATGGGCTACTGGCATAGGGGTGAAGATGACTCTTAAGGGTAGAACAAGAAAAATAGAGGTGGGGTACAGGGGTACATTGGAATTAGTACAGCTATTGTCACAAAGTTTTAATATTCTTGACAAGTCTGAGTTTTCTTTAATCGTCTATGAGTAGTGGTAAGGTGTACTTTAGAACTATAAAGTTAATCACGAATATTATTGTTTAGCAAAACTGCAAAAAAACATTAAAGACAAAGACATAACTTCTAAGTTCTAACCCAAAAGGGAAATGAATATAACAAGATTTTGACAAATTTACCAAGAAGCTATTAAGCATAAAATATGTTATGATATCTAGATATGTTAAAATAAACCAAATGAAGGTGACATATTGAATTTGTGAAAGGATTTTTATATTTCTGTTAATAATCTGCAAACACACCCCGTGCGAAGAACGGGTACTCAGCTAGTATTATTTTAAAAGTGTACAGTAAAATTATACAGATTTCTTTATATTTGAAGAATGTAAGATATACTTACCGACTAGTCCACAAGTTATTATGGCAAAACATTGCCAGCCACAACTGAACACTAAAATCATAAAATATGAAATTTTTACAGTTACAAAGAGATTATCTTACTCAACCCCACTTAGAAAAGTCGAACAATCTGTGAATATGCCACGAAACTAACCTATGTCAGTAAAATAAACGTTATCAACTTCTCTCTCAAATATGCTTACTTTTCAATTTTGCGGTTTAAACACTTCATTTCGTTGAATTTTGAAATAACTTTTTTAAACGGAGTATTGATTTAATAGAATAATTTATAATCAGCTGACGTGAGTTTACTGTATTAAAGGGGTTTGATTAATAATTCTAAAATAATATTTCATGAATGGTGATTGTACGTAGGTTTCATAGGCATACCTTTAACAGCAATATGCCTCAATGACCTTTAAAGAACTTAAAGCTTTCTAACATTAAAAACCACATAAACAATTGTATAAAAACAGTATACATTTTTTTAAAGGTTTTTAATGGACATATGTAACGGATCATAATATAACTTGAAACAGGTAATTTAGAAATGACACTATAAATTAGTTTCATTACTACTGTACTTCGTGAAGTCGTATTGCTGTTTCCGATTTTAAATTTGAAACAAAACAAAGGATCCTAAATGAAGGTAATCGGTTTTAGCTTCGTTTGTATGCAATTAGTCCAACTTGCCATTGGAGACTTGGGCCTGATAACTACCTTGAGTAGGGTCGATTGTTTATAAATATTTGATAAAGTTATCACCGTTTCGGCTTTGAGTTGCTCAGTGTTCGGTAGGGAAGCTAATTGTTAAACTTCTTATGTAGCATAACGTTCAGGTTTAAAAGTTCCATTTAATATGTTTTTTATTGAGTTTGGCAATTTATTTATCATGACAGTAACTCTTTATCAATCGAAATAGTAGAATTGATATCATAGACTCGTGCGCATGGGCTACAGATCTATAAGCAATAAACAAAATAAAGGGGCGAGCATCTGCAGTACAATTGAATGCTGACGAAGAAAAAAAAAACACTGGCAGAGCAGAAAGTATAAAATCATGCTTTTAAGAGTCATCTTCACCTTTGGGCCAGTAGCCCATTGTTGCGCAGTCGGCAATGTTAAGCATACGGCTTTTAATGCAAAGCATGGTATTTTATTCTGTTTCGGACTCTCTGTTTATTCAACCGAATTTCTTAAACTTGGTAAGTGTTTAGTTGAATAGTTATATTAGGCCCCTCATACCTCGAAATTTGGAAAATTTAACAAATATTATTAAGGAAAATAGAGTAACTTTGTGACGTCACAGAGAGTAATGTTTGTTACGTTTCGAGGCATGAGGAACTTAATATAACTATTCAACTAATCACTTATGAACTTAAAGAAAAATCTGTTGAAAACGGTGTCCAAAACAGAGGAATAAAATACCATGTTTTGCATTAAAAGCCGTATAAATTGCCGACTGCGCAACAATGGGCTACTGGCCCAGGGGTGAAGATGACTCTTAATTCCAAATATCGTCAACCATCATACTATCAATCAATTCGTGCTATTTAAATATTTTAAATACATTTGTAAAAGATTAAAAAGATTTGACTAAAAAAAAAAAAACATTATTTTACCAAAACATATTTGATGAAGCGGTGAAGCTTTAACTTTATGTTTCTTATATACATTTTTGGACAATATCTTCGATAGAAACTTGGATTAAAGGATGACAAAGTCAAAGGCAACCCGCGAGGTAAGTTGAAGCATCTGAGACAAAGGAGCATCTTACCTTTCTGATATATGAAACTCTACACTGAGGGGCAGGAGAGAATCTAAATTCTGCTTGAGCCTTACTAGGGTATAGTTTTGAAAATCTATAAAGAAAACTATGACATTGGTAACTCATGGTACATATTATCTATATTTGGTTTTATGTAAGTTTTAATAAAAACAGACTTTTGTTTGTTGTCCTTATTCTGAATACATCAAATAAAACATGAATTTAAAGTAAAATTTTAAAATGTACAAAAATATTGTACCATTTTTATTGTACTGTGAAAAAATTAAGAAACTATTTAATTCACACGCTATGATGATGGGGATGTTTATTAACATGTTTATTAAAACCTATATCTTCCATACATTGAGCTCATTCTATACCCATCTCAAGGTATATAACTTAAAAGAGTTATCCTCAAAATGTTTTATTCTCAACTAACCTTTTCTCAAACTGACCATAAGTTTTACAATACTGTACCTCAACACCTGTAATACCAAATCAACGTGGCCTAACTTAAGTAACCACTATAATTAAAACACTATACCTTAAAAACTTTTTTACAATTTTTTACAAGGTGTATATTATGATGGCGGTATTGTCCTCTCAGAACGTCACAACGCAGTGTGGAGTTTTCTTATCAAACAGTTGAGATTTCCTTTTATGTATTTTAAATGGTAACAATAGTAAATCGCAGAATTCTGATCCAACACTGCATTATTCCTGATCAATCAGTGATCCTATAGTAGTTAAGTATACAGTATATGGGTCTGAAGTAATATGTAAAATAGCCCATTCTGACTCTATACCACCTGTCATTTAGGCCTCCTTAGGAAACATTGTTAGATTACTGTATTATTTTATTAATATTGACCTAACAGTTTAATATAAAATGTAATTAAGAACAAAACAAAAAATACTGTGGGGTTTTAAAGAAAAAGTAAAATTGATTTTTCCTTCGATTGTAGTGGACCATTCAGATATTTTAGGCTTTGGAAAACCTTGAAAAATTGAAAATAAGTAGAGTAGAAAAAGTTATAATGTGAGATCAATAACAATTAATTAATATTAATACAACATTTGATAACATTTAAGTTTTAAGCCAAAACTGATTATTCGTGACACTAATGTAACAGAGATTTCACCAACTTTTCAACTTGCATTTTCTTTAGTAATCTTCATTTAATGTCCATATTCATGTCTCATTTTGTGTCCATTAATTCACTCATCTTGAACTTCATAATTGTTCATTTACAAAGTGAATAATTCAATTTTTGATCTCACATTCATTTTCTTGGAAATTGATTTAGGGAGCAATCAGATTATTATTAAAAAATAACATGTGAAATATAAAACATATGATTGAAAAAATAATTAAATTATGAATACAGGGTGAAGATAACTTTATTGAGAGTGAATATATGTATGAAATGAAATAGAGAATGAAAGGGGAATAAAATATGATAATGCAAGGGATTAAAAGGAGAAGCTGATTGGGAATAATTGGGGCAAAATTAGTGTGATGGGCCTTGTCTAGTTTGTACCAAACAAATACAAATAAAAGAATATTAGGAAAACACATCTATAACATTATATACGAAAAACTGCTCTAATAATGAAAGATTACCCGCAATGCCTTAAATAATATATAACAAGTTGAACCAATTCTACCATTGACCCAATTTAGTTCCTCAGAAATTAACTTTAATTTAGTAATTCACTAGACAGCTCGATTATTGCTAGCAACAAAATTGTCCGTTTAATGCCTCCAACAACATTAAATATCAAAATAAATTATAATTAAAAACAGTTCTCTATTTACCATTATACCAGATATTTTAGGCTATGTTATACGCACAGATATATAGTCTATGTAATTGGAGCAAAATAAGGTAAAATATGCTCAGGATGGACGCAGCAGGAATATCCAGAGTAAAACATTGTGACGATAGGACCGACCCAAGAATTGGCTAAGTAAAACCCTGCCACTCCACTACCAAGGCAGAAATTAAAATTGTCAACCGGTACTACGCAACTTATGTGACGTCTATGTGTTTTTTGCATGCTCGTTTTTATATCTATCAATGTATAATTTATTCAGTTTATTTCCGACCGTTGAAACAAGGGCCATAATATTACAAGTAACATCATAATAAGGTACATCATTCAACCAAATTTAAATCCGTTGCTTAATGAGGACTTAAACGTACAGGAACCACGTTAAAATACTGGTTCTATACATATTAGAGCTTGGCATTCGATGAAACTAGTGCTAAAATTAGAAATTATTTTAGGACTATGTGTTACAAATAATGTGGTAAAATTATGTGTGAGAAATTATGTAATTCAAATATATTCTGATTGTTATTTAAAATTCATGTTTTAGTTTCTTTATGTGCATTTCAAAAGTGCTATACATATGTGAGGAGAACGAAGCAACATATATACATATGTTTTTTGAATGGCGACAGCATATAACGTATACTTCTTTGATTTGTTTATTACATTGATTTAGAAAATTTCCTCGGTTCGTAACTTACATCTTACATTCTACTCGTGACTTAAAGGCCTTCCAAATACGAGCGTTTAACAAACTACTATTGTAAAAGTAAGTAAATTTTGACCCAGTAGTATTTGGTTATAAAAATTAATCAATATAAACTGGCTTTTTATGGCATACAAATGAAGTTTGCTTTAAAAACAACGAATATTGTGTTTTTGTCATCCTATTTGGTCGATTAGCGTTTATCAGCTTACATGTTGTAATAGGTTTTCAGAGGATTTGAGAATATCAGTTTGTAACCCCTATAATTTCCTATTGAATTTTTCCCGACCAGTGCAGTGGAGAAGGGTGTGGATTTTTAAAACTTTCGTTGGGGTTAAAGATGCTGGTAGGCCTACTGCTGATTCCACTGGGCTATACTCAGAGGGTTTGCAAAATAAAATTCTAAATTTTAAGGGCGCCACCCCATTTGTAGATTGACATAACTTCAGGATGACAATGGGGAATCAGTCCTGCCGGGCCAGGTGTCAAAGTGATAACCAACAGTAAGGCAGAATAATTTACCAATAAAATCTGAAATAGTTGACTTTTCATGCAAAACTTATCTTAACTATCTATAATCAGACTTAAATACAGACTATCAAAATACAAAAAATGTGTATATCAGATAACAGAATGATAATGACTGGAATTATTTGCTTATCAGAATTAATCAGCCAAAGTACTGGAATGCAAGGTTTCCACAGACACTGTTATCTGAAGACAAAAAAAAAAAAAAAAAAAAAATACTCCAAAATTTATAAATCTACAAGTTAATGACTGGTATTAAAAGTTTCTTTGTCAGTTGAATACTACTAAGGTAAAGCCAAAATAACCAGACCAAGTTAACAAACTGGAATTTATTTGGCTGTAACACACTTCAAATCTTTACATGTGGGAAATACAAGTTTTGGTTTCATCAAACATTAATATATCAAATACGATTTCCCAGAAATATTAACTCAATGTCCAATAATTACTTTCTAACGGTTTCTGAGAACTAAATTCAACTCATCAAAATTTTCCCCAGAAAACATAAATAATTAACACTCATATTATATTTAAATCAGACTTGTTCCCGTGGGAAATAATATACCTATAGGTGGCCACCAATCTGAAATAATTAGACAATGTACACATAGAGACAATCATACAAAGAAAAATGAGCACAAATTAACACTAACATGAATAAATATTTATCACCAAATACTAATACTAAAATCCGCGGGGTTGAAAAGTTCCAAGTTCTGACGGTGAAAATCCTCACGGACCGAACCTTTCGGTCGCACAAGCCGTCTTGATATCTGGCCTAACACTGAGTTAGCTCACGTCAAGGCTTTAGGCCTAAGTCCAGATTAGCCTAAATGTTCAAGTCCGATTTGCAAAATTTAGCAACTGCAGTTCATTCAATAAATAGGTCAAATGAATTGTGGGACTTATCGGTCGTGGAGGGTGCACCCAATAATCCT
This sequence comes from Neoaliturus tenellus, assembly GCA_030545055.2. Taxonomy (NCBI): domain Eukaryota; kingdom Metazoa; phylum Arthropoda; class Insecta; order Hemiptera; family Cicadellidae; genus Neoaliturus; species Neoaliturus tenellus. Next base: position 41,273,017 of record CM061535.1, on the reverse strand, counting down.
GGTCCAGTAGTAGTGGGAAAAAGCCACTTCTAAACCGGAAGTGCCAGCTGCCAGGGCAGCTGCAGGGGTCAGATGGTGTCAGCTGCCAGGGCAGCTGCAGGGTGCAGATGGCGAGAGCATATGCCGTCAATGTGAAGTAGAATTGGGCATGAATTAAAAGTTAGTTTAAAAGTGAAATTCAACTGTGTTAACTAAACTCTAATAGTTGAACAAAAATTAAGAGTTAGTTGAAAACTGAAATTTAACAGGTATAACTGGGGGCTTGGAAAGTATGTCAAGGCCATCCAGAGTAAGTTTTAAAAAAGCCTACCCAACTACCACCAGAAATAGTTGAAATTTAAACTAGTTGGTGATAGTGGGATAATTCATTTGTGCCATGGGAGAGGTGTTTATCGTTTGAAAGTTGGCGATGGAATGAGAAGCGCCGCCTAGGGAGAGGGCTTATAAAATGGCAACCTTCCCCCACCACTCCTTCCCCTACTCCTTTAGACCAATAACCGGTCGCCGACTCTATGTGGTAAAAGTGAACCAGACATGGCGGCCGCCATGGATAATTCTAACCTCAAACTTTAGCTTAGCCGAAGAGAATAGAGGATAACGAAGTAGGAATTGTGGTGAGCGCATTTATATAAGGAATGGTGGGAGTAAAATAGGAAAACCTGTTGAACACAGTCGATAGGAGTAATAAGTTCAAAGTTGTGGAAGCATAACATAGAACGTAAAATGTCGTGAATAACACTATCATCAACGTTAACCTGCGAAGTTGTAGAGGAATATAACGGGTTAAAACTGTATTTCTTCCTAACTCTATTTAAATTAGTTCTACACTTTGAAATTGAAGATTTAGAAGTACTTCGTAATATATGTTGTGTTCGCAAAAGTTTTAACCTTAAACATTGTGCAACCATTATAGCTAATGTGTTACATTCAGAAGTTAAAAGAAGACTGAGGTATAAAATGAAGTGTAAAGGATATTGAAACAGAACACTATAGTAGTAATATTTGAGGTTAGAATTAACTAGACTCATTTAATGACGTGGCTAGGAAGCCACATGCTGATGAATGCTAAATTGCATGTTAGAAGTAATGAAGTAGTCATAAAATAAAAACTAATGAGAGGTGATCACTGCGAGGATGCAAGGTAATGAATGTTTGTGACGCGATAAACTATCCGCTTTTATAGAGGCAGTAATAACCCTAGCCAAATGCCGGCAGATGCCGACCAACTACCTGGTTTTATAGCGCCAATTACTCCGGGCAGCTGGCGGACAGATGGCAAGAGAAGTAGGGGGCTTTGGGGCAATGACCGGAAAGGTCAATGACCCCCCCCTCCTCCCCCCTTCCCCCCCCTCCCCCCCGAAAAAATGGAGCACCCCCCCCCTTCCCCTACCACCCCTTCCCCCACTCCTTCCCCCACTCCTTCAGGCCAATGACCGGTCACCTGGTCATCGTCGGTCGCCGACGATAATTCTAACCTCAAACCTATGCGCATGCAACAAGTACTTTGGATCGGAAGAGTGACTATGCTATTGCGCATGCGCCTAGTCCTGTATTACTCACTTTAGCGCTACTTCGCATGGATAATTCTAACCTCAAACCTTGGTTTTGCGTCGCTGCCCATGCGCCGCTCCCCACTCCTTTGCCTTCCTTTTATACTGCTGCGAACTGGACTGGAGTGAAACAACTTCCCCCACTACTCGAGAATCCGAGGAGCAATACGAGCCTGATCTTAGCGTCAGTCGTCAACAAACTTTCATAGCGAAAGGTTGTTGGCGACTCAGCAAGAGGTTTCAAATATATAGTAGGCCTATATATATTTGAACTTCTTATACTACGTTGCGTTTTTTAATGCAATGTGGTATGTGTGTGTGTGTATTAGTTGTAAGTTGTATTTAATTTAAGAAATAATTTGCGCATTGCGATGTTAGTTATAAGTTGGGTTTAGCATTAAGGTGTATTAATTTTTAAGAGGTGTTTAGCATTAAGGTGTATTAATTTTAAGAATAATGATGGTATTTGGTTGTGTTGAATTAATTTGGTTTTTAATAATGATGTGTTGTTAGTTTTAAGTGTTGGTACTAATAATTAATGTTGTTTTGCCTTACAGCTAGATGTTAGGGGGTAGATTAATTGTAAATTCAGAAGTTCGGTTGAACTTCATTTAAAATGGGTGGGACATCCGCAAGCCGGACTTTTTTTTGCATTTTGTTTAGGAATATGATGGGTGGGATTAGTTTGGGTGGGGTTAGAGTTGCGTTTCTGCATTAACTGTTCCAGTTTCCCTGAAATTAATGGTTACGCTTTGATGCGGACGGGAAGTTACGCTTTGATGCGGACGGCCCAGGGACCTCCCTTGCAGAACGTAACTAGTGGGTTGGGAGTGGGAACCGCTAGGCAAACAGGGTGGTGGGAACAGTAATACTGTTCCCATCACCTTGGTTTTTTATAAGTCTTGAGTGACCTTGACCTACTTTTTGAAAGGTCAATGACCCCCCCTCCCCCCCCCTTCCCCCCCTCCCCCCCCTCCCCCCCGAAAAAATGGAGCCCCCCCCCCTTCCCCCCTCCCCCCCGAAAAAATGGAGCACCCCCCCCCTTCCCCCACTCCTACCCCCACTCCTTCCCCCACTACTCCGGGTGAATGACCGGTCATGACCTGAAAAATTAAAATGGCTATAACTTGATAATGGATTGACGGATTTGGACAAGCGATACATCATTGAAAAGGTCTATGTAAGACAAACATTTTAGTAAAAGAAGAATTTGGTTATCTTATTTTAGTCAAAAGTTATGCGAATTATTTGAAATAAATACCTTCTCTTTCCCCTTTTCCCCCACCTCCCAGGTCAATAATCAGTCTCGGCCAGCTGCTACCCCTCTCATTTGCATATTGTTATAAAAGACGCACCGACTGCGGCTAACATTTCATTCTGATTCCAGACGTTACGCTGCGAACTTGGAGCCACAACCATGTCATCTCTGCCAACTACAACTTCTACTTCAACTTCTACTTCTACTTCAACTTCTACTACGGTTGTTACTGCACCTAAGAAAACTCTTCGTCTGAAAAATCCTCCTGACTGGTACAAGAAGCAACTTGGATCCCAACCTTCAACTTCTGGCACTATTCTTCCGCCTACCAAGACTTCTAAACTTCGAAGCATTTTTTCACCGCCTTCGCCTTCTACTTCGCTTTCAAACGACTCCACACCGCCATCAACCATCATGCCGCCACCACAGAAGCCAGCTCCCCGTTCTAATACCCCTTCATTTGAAACTTTGCTTCATTGTCTTAGTACACCTGTCATTCCACTGTCACCATTGCCTCCTACCCCACCACTTACTATGCCTGAAGACCACACCTATCATAAAACTAAATCCACTAAGCCTACTACCAAACCTGCTCCTAAGCCTGCTCCTTCAGAGCAATTTCAATTATTACAAGAAGAGCGTCGTAGGGCATTTAGCCGTCCCACTACTTGCCCTGAAGTGCTCACTAGGGGAATTAAGAAAGGATCAGCTTGTGGGAAGAAATGTGTTAAAAACGAAGGTTTTTGCCGTGTACATGTCGTGAAACACCTTTCTGAACCACAACTGACAGAAACCCCCACTATTGAATACCAATCCAAAATTATTGGTGTGAAAGGAAATAGGCTTAAGAGAGGTTGTATTTATTTTTTTGAAAGTGTTATTGACAACGAACACATTTTGGCAAGTTGTAACGGCGAAAAATATAATATTAAAGTAATTGAATCCTTGCGCAAAGAGAAATCCGTTAATGAGTTAGACTCTAAAGACTATCTCCTCAGACACAAAGTGGATGGTATTACAAGGTGGGGGCGTAGAAAGTAAATTCACATAGTTTTTTTTCCAAATTGTTGCTTAAAAAATAATGGGGGAGAAACACAATGCATTATAGTGTTGTGTTTCTCCCCCATTATTTTTTAACACTCTAAGTCTTGTGACCTACTAACCTACTTCCATCCGAGTAGTAAGAAAAGTACTTCCCCCCACTCCTTTGGGTCGATGACTGGTCACGGTCAGCTCCTACCCCTCATTTGCATATTATTATAAAAGCGGAGCAAGCGTTGGTCACTCCTTTATTTTTCTTCTACACGCCGCTCTTGTCGTTTCGTCTCTCCTGTTTACAATATTTCTTGCTTTAAAATGCCTCCTCATCTGAATGAAAATTTCAATTCCTCCGAAATTTCTGATGTTTTTGAACAATCTGAAGACACTTTAAGTAACAACAGTGAAAGTGAAGATGATGAGGACGATGATGATTATACTGTTGAACTTAGTGAAGAACGTAAAGTCATAGCAATTGATCCACAATTTCCATTTGATACAATAGAAAAGTTTATGGCTGAAGCTAATAAATGGTTGGACTCAGGATGTTATGTACGAATTGACTCTTTTATATTGTATGGTGATAATCATTCTTTCCTTGTCACACCAAATGACAGAGACCGCATGTTGCAGTGGGCACAATCTATGATGGAGTGCTATGAACAAGGTGTGGACACTGGCGGCTATTTTCTTGCACAACTAGTGTAATAACAAAATTATCCTTCCCCCACTCTACACCCTATCCCTTTCAAATCCTATAAAGAAGGGGGAAAGGAGTGGGGATTATAAAATGGTGGGGGAATGTGTATAAATGCAGGTTGTTTGAAGAGACTTTTATTATTGTGGCTTTAGCAGAAACAACATGGAGTTTAAATCTTCAGCAAAAATAAGGAACAACATAATAAAGAGAGAAATTCGCAAGAAAGAAAAGATTGAACTTATAAAATTACAACTTATAATTCCTTCCATTGAAATTGGATGTAGCAAAATAAAGACTTTGGTGAAAACTAACGAATATTTGTTACAATTGCTAAAAACAATCGAAGAGTTGAAGAGCAAGAATGGACATTCTACATAGTAAAATTTGAACATTTTAATATAAATAAGTAAACCCAAAAAAGTAGATGTAGAATAGAGAGCGAGGAATAGATCACTTTGTGGTAATGGACTAACATGCTACTTAGTGCTCTATTCCTCGTTCTCGCGTTAAATTGGATTACCTTGACCTATTTGTTCGACTGTTAGAATTTGGTTAACACTGTTGAATTTCGGTTTTGAACTAACGTTTATTTTTGTTCAACTGTTAGAGTTTTTTTTAATACTGTCGAATTTTAGTTTTAAACTAACTTTTAATTTATGCAAATTTTTAGTTCAACTCTAGTTAATTTATGCACAAATTTAGTTTAACCAAATGTCTGTGCTCTAGCCATTTCCACCTAAAAGTAACTAGAATTAGTTGGGTGGGGGAAAGTTCGTTAAAGCTTGAATATAAAGAAGTATATACTAAAACTCCAATGGGAATAAAGAACATGAATGAACAATTAGTTTGTAGAAGGTTAATATTTTTGTTTAAAACGTTTGATTTCCTTGGATAGTGAAGAAGATGAAATAGTGGTGGGGGAACCATTATAAAAGGAGGAACATGAGAGCCCATTTCATTTCTTGGTGAAATTTCGAAGAGTAAACATCTCAACATGTATTGTTGCGATAAATGTTCGGAATCGTTTCACGATGAAATTCTATTAGACTGTCATAAAGAACTAATTCACAACAACCCAGAAGAAAAACAAGAACAACAAGAACAAGAACAAGAACAAGAACAAGAACAAGAACAAGAACAACAAGAAGAACAAGATGAAATAACATCAATATCTTCAACTACTTTACCGAATCTACAAGTATTTGCATTACCCGGTAAAGTAGTAATGCATCATAAGATTCAAAATGAAAACTTGAAGCTAGAAGAATTTATTAGAGAAGCAAAACCAATTGTAAGTAAAACTCTAAAAGAAGAATTGAAAAGATTAAACTTTCTAAAATTTGGTTTACTACTAGAAGCTATGTTTATAAATGTACAAGAAGAATTATCACCAAGAGGATTCATAACAAAAAACCGAACCATTATGGAAAGTTCAAACATTGATTCAATAATAGAGAATTGTATAGAAGAAATATTAACAAAAATTCAGGAACACGAAGGAAGAGGATCCGGATGGAGTCTTACAAGTATTGAAGTATTAGATATAAGAGTTCACAAACATGGATATGGACTAATGGGATCTAGTTACATTCCTTTACCAAAAAGAATTGAAAATACAAAATCTTGTGTTAATGTTAAAAATGAAGACAATGAATGTTTTCGTTATGCAATGACAGCTAAATTTGTACCACCACTTCATATAAATAGACCTAACCAAGAATATGAAAATCAAAGATTTAGATACAATTTTCAAGGAATCACTTATCCTGTATCACTGAAAGATATATCAAAATTTGAGAAGAAAAATCCCGGTACGTCTATCAATGTTTTTGCATTAGATAGTTCAAACAAAGTGTATCCTTTACGTATTGCAAAAGAAGAGCTACCAGATCATACGGATTTACTACTACTAACGCGAGGAGATGTGTCTCACTATGTGTACATAAAGCAATTTGATCGTCTTGTTAATAAGCAGCTTTCTAAAGATCGACACAGGAAGTTAATTTGCAAGAGATGTTTCAATTTTAAACGAGATGGGCTACACTCAAGAGAATGGTTACAAGAGCACAAAAGATAATGTAACAATAATTATGAAGCAAAGATTATTTTACCTTCGGAAAGCAGAGCATTTGTTACATTTGAAAAGGTTCATCATCAGTACCGTATTCCTCTAGTTGTGTATGCGGACTTTGAATCAACACTTGTTCCTGTTGAAGATGAAAATTGTGAAGCTAGAAAAAGTGTCAAGTATCAAATGCACAAACCAAACAGTTTTTGTTTAATGGTTAAATCAACATTATCAGAAGAACATTTAAACAGATATGGATTAACTTCAGAACCTCTAGTATATCGTGGTGAAAATGTAGAAAAAATATTTCTTGATCACTTATATTCAATAGCTGGAAATGCACAAAGATTATATACAAATATTGTACCAATGAAACCGATGGAGGAAGAAGAAGAAATTCAACATGAAAATGCAACTCGATGTTTCTTATGCAAAAATGATTTTACTATTGAGAATTATAAAGTTAAAGATCACGATCACCTCACAGGTTATTACAGGGGTGCTGCTTGTAATAAATGCAACTTGAGCTATCGTTTACCACTATTTATTCCTGTGGTTCTGCATAACCTCAGTGGGTACGATGCTCATTTTATAATACCCGAATTAGGAAGAGACGATGGTGAAATTGATGTATTAGCTGAAACTTTAGAGAAGTTTATCAGTTTTTCCAAAAAAGTTGGAAACATGAAACTAAGATTCTTGGACTCCTACAGATTTATGCCGTCGAGTTTATCCAAACTTTCAGAAAATTTAAGGAAACAAGATTTCATCGAAACAAAGAAGATTGTAAATAACGACAAACTGGATTTGGTACTTCGGAAAGGTGTGTTTCCATATGATTACATAGACAGTTTAGAAAGATTTAATGAAACATCACTTCCGGCTAAAGAAGAATTCAAAAGTAAACTTTATGACATGGACATATCTCAAGAGGACTATGATCATGCATGTAAAGTATGGAACGAATTAGGATTTAGAACATTGGGAGAATATTCAGATTTTTATGTTAAATTGGATGTAACTTTACTATGTGATATAATGGAAGAATTTAGAAATACGTGTTTTGCAGCATATGGATTAGACCCTCTTCATTCATACACTTCACCTGGACTAGCATGGCAAGCCATGTTGAAAGAAACAAATTGTAAATTTCAACTTCTTACTGATGTAGATATGGTTTTAATGTTAGAATCAGGAGTTCGAGGGGGATTGACACAAAGTGTAACCAGACATGTTAAGGCGAATAACAAGTATCTGCCCGATTATGATGCATCAAAACCAACAACATTCCTAGGTTATTTTGATGCAAATAACTTATACGGATGGGCAATGTCAAATCCCCTTCCATATGATAATTTTAAATGGATAGATCCAGAATCGATTGGAAACATTATGGATTTACCAAAGCATGGTGAAACTGGTTACATTTTTGATGTTGATTTTGAATATCCTGAACATCTTCACGATCATCATTACGATTTACCACTTCTTCCAAAGACTGAAATTTCCCCTACTGGAAGATGGCCAAAATTAATGATGACTTTAACCGACAAGTCTCGATATGTTGGACACTACTGGATGATACAACAAGCTTTAGACTAAGGATTGAGAATTACAATAATTAATCGAGTACTACAATTTTCTCAATCTTGTTGGTTAAAACCTTACATCGACAACAACACAAGAAGAAGAGCCACGGCTACATCAAGTTTTCAAAAAGATTTTTTCAAATTAATGAATAACGCAATATTTGGCAAGACTTTGGAAAACAAAAGAAAACATAAGGATATCAAATTGGTAACTGATCCAGTAAAATTGCAGAAATTGGTGCAACAACCAAACTTTGGTTCATCTGTAATTATTAATGAAAATCTAGTTGTTATTTCCATGAACAAGAAGTCAGTTGAAATGGATCGTCCTTTGTATCTTGGAATGTCAATCTTGGATATTTCAAAAACACATATGTACGAGTTTCATTATAAGAAGATGGTTAACTATTATGGAAGAGAGAACATTGGTATTGCATATATGGATACGGATGCACTAATTTACTGGATTAAAACAAATGACATGTATGAAGATCTACGCACCTTTATATATAAAGATGATTTCGACTTTTCCGATTATCCTAAGGATCATCCAAATTACGACTATGACAGAAACAAGAAAGTATTGGGAAAATTTAAAGATGAAACGAATGGTGTGCCAATGATGGAAATTGTAGCATTAATGTCCAAACTGTATTCGTTTCAACTGTACATAAACGAGAGGAACGAACATCAAGTAACGAAGAAGGCCAAAGGAATAAAAACTTCTTTTCTTAAGAAGAACGTACAGTTTGAACATTATAAAAGATGTTTGTTTGAAAATGTTGAAACAACTGCAACGTTTAACACTATTAGAAGTTATAATCATCAACTTTTTAGTGTCAAACAAACAAAGTGGGCATTAAGCTACAAAGATGACAAGCGCCATATTTTAGAAGATACAATTAATACTTTACCATTCGGCCACTACTCTCTAAACCCTATCGACCAGTAAACCTATTCTTCGTCCTCTACCTTCTTCCTTTTTCCTTTCCGTAAAGAAGAGGGGACATGGCAAGCCCAATGCCATGTTCCCTCTTTTTTACACTAATATGAAATGGCCTTGACCTATATTCAAACTATATAAATGAGAATAAACTATTGTATGGATCAGTATTTTTACAAGCGGTGTACAAGCAACATCTGAAGATGGAAAGTGTGAAGGACAAGATTGTAAATGAACTACATAAACCAGCAAGAAGAAGATTTCCAAGAAGAAGTACAATCATTAAAGGAATGAATGATCTTTATCAAGCTGATCTCATTGAAATGATACCGCACAGTAAATTAAACAAAGGATTTAAATATATTTTAACAATTATAGACTGTTTTACTAAAATAGCTGACGCTTTACCATTGAAGGATAAGACTGGTAAAAGTGTTACAAAAGCTATGGAAACCACAATACAAAGAAATAAATTTAAAATTAAACATCTACAGACCGATGATGGAAAAGAATATTTTAATAAAGACTTTAGAGCTTTGATGAAGAAATATCAAATAAATCATTATTCTACAAATTCTGAAGTTAAAGCTTCAATAATTGAAAGATTCAATAGAACATTGAAAGGTGCGATGTATAAACAATTTTCAAAACGAGGATCATACGTGTGGTATGATATATTACCACAACTTATAAAACAGTATAACAACAAATATCATCGTACCATTGGAATGAAACCTATCCAGGTAAACAGTGCTAATGCGAAAATTGTATTACAACGCATTAAAAATAATACAACACCGAAATTGGAAAAATTGCAACCAAAGAAGTTCAAGGTCAACGATAAAGTTCGTATAAGCAAATACAAAGGTGTATTTAGTAAAAGATATCTACCAAATTGGACTAATGAAGTATTTACAATTTATAAAGTGCAACCAACTATACCTGAAACCTATTTATTAAAGGATAACAAGGGTGAATTACTTCAAGGTGGATTCTACGGACACGAATTGTTGAAATCAACAGTTGGTGATGTATATCTTGTCGAGAAGATTTTACAAAGGAAAAAGGATATGGTTAAAGTCCGGTGGTTAGGGTTTGATAAAAGTGAAGACTCTTGGATTCCTTCAAAAGACTTAGTATAGTTGTTTAATAGCTCATTGTGTGTTTAACCTTTATACAAGATGGAGATTGTACAACAAAAAGACCGATTTAATATCAATAACATTGATGAATTGACAGTTGACAATGATAAGTTAAATCATGGAAAACATGGTGAATTACTACCAAATACGATAAGATGTCTAATAACTGGTCCTTCAAATTGTGGAAAAACTAATGTTGTTTTTAACCTTATAACTAATCCTAAAGGATTGCGTTTTAATAATATATACATTTTTTCAAAATCATTGCAACAACCAAAATATCAATTATTGGATAAAGTACTTGCAAGTGTACCTGAAGTGAATTTTTACAAGTTTAATGCCAGTGAAACAATTATGCAACCAAATGAAGCAAAACCATTTTCTATTTTTATATTTGACGATGTTTCTTGTGAAAATCATGACACAATAAGGAATTATTTTGCTATGGGAAGACATCATAATATTGATAGCATTTACATTGGTCAAACATACAGTAAAATTCCAAAACAACTTATAAGAGATAATGCAAATATGTTGATCATCTTCAAGCAAGATGAAACAAATTTAAAGCATATATATAATGATCATGTAAATGCGGATATGTCATTTGAAAAATTTAAAGAGATGTGTGGCAAAGCATGGAATGAGAAATATAGCTTCCTCGTTATTATGAAGGAAGAAGATATTAAAAATGGTAGATATCGTATAGGGTTGGATAAATTTGTATTTATGCGTTGAACTACCGATGCTACATCTAGTTACACGTTGAACTTCACAGTGTAAACATGGTGAATCAAAAAAAAAACTATTGAAAGAAATAAAATCACTCAGTGATTCTATTAGGATAAAGAATCGTGCATTGAGGATGGGTTTAAGTGAAAGAGAAGAATTTCTAGAGACTACATTTAAACCTATTACGGAACCTTTAAAACAGATATCAGAAACTATTGGTAAACCTCGTTATGAAGGAGATGTTTTACTACCAGTTTCTAAACAAGAAGTACAAGCATTAAAAAAAGAAGAAGATGATGATTCATATACAAGTGCTAGTGAGCAAGAAGAAACAAAAGAAGAAGAACCAATTGTTGAAAAGGAAGAAGAACAGCCAATACCTGAAGCTGAACAATCTATTCCAAATTTAACTCAATTGAGTAGCGATATATTACAACATGGACCTCTTGGAAAAAAATATATAATGAAAATGCTACATGACATGAAATCAAACCCAAATTTGAGTAGATCACATGTATACGGAGCAAGAATTGATGGGAATGAATTGAAGATCGGCAATTCAAAGCTTGAAATAACACAAGACGATTACATCATTATTGGTGAGCATAGATATAAAGGAACAAAAGGATTATATGAATTAATTTTTAAAAACATACCACTAAGATATTCATCCAAAGATTTAAGTGTTTTTAAGGAGATTCTACAAAATACTAACGCTCATAAAAGAAACTACTCAAAGGATGCAATGATTAATCGTTCACGTGCAACAAAATATAACATCGTTATAAAAAAGTTGTTTCCTCCACGAAAATTGCCAACATTACGTACTGCACCAGCGGTGAGACAACCACTGAAAAGAAAATCTTTATCACTTATGGATTTATCACTTCTTGAACAACATGGTAAAAAGAGTAAAGGAGATACTTCAACATCTGGTAAAGGATTGATGAAAAATCTATACAATACGAATGTGATTTACTACAACGATATCAATAAATTGGTTGATAGAATGAGACTATTGCATGAAGCCATGGAAGCTGGTCATACAGGTTTAAATAATGAATGGGTAGCTCTGATTGACGAACTCAGGAATCGCGGCATAATTGTATAATTTCCCGCGGATATATAAGAGTTGCAGGCATATAATGTGTCAGTTCTAACATGAGCGTCGACAAGTTCGGACGCTACTCCGCATTAGGAGTGCAAGTTGGAGAAGACAGAAAAAGAAGCGGATTACCGCAAACACCTGAAGGTGACTATAACATAAGTAATAAACGTTTAAAATTAGTTAAAGATCCAGAAGAAGATACTGATGGAGCAAATTTAAAGACAGTAAAAGAAGCTACTTCAACATCATTGAAATTACATAAGAATACTTATGATGTTAAATCACATAGATTAATTAATGTTGGTAAACCAACTGAAGGTTCTGATGCAATTACTAAAGAGTACTTATCATCTGAACTTTCAAATACTTTAAAATTGCAATGGGGTAACAACTTAAAAGATGGACAAACATATGATGCTGGAAATTATAGAATAACCAACGTGGGAAATCCCAAAAATGATAAAGATTCAGTTAATAAAGAATATTTACATTCTATAATACCGGAAAAAACTAAACATGGATATTCTTTTTATAAATTTATTATAAATGACATTGGATACCCAAAGGAAGACGGTGATGCTGTAAACCTAAAATACATCAAGGACAACTGTATTTTACAAGATGTTAATGAAATCGATTGTCATGGTAAAACATTGACAAATGTAAAGTTTGGTTCTCAACCAAAAGATGCTGTTACTATGGAACAATTATCTAAAGAATTAAAAAAGGAAACATCAAATTTTGTAAAACATGAAGATGCCGTGTTAAAGCGGGGAGATAAATTTATACATGGAAATGAAAAGTTTGATTTAATGCAAGGAAAAAATGATGAATGGGATGCAGGACATAAAACAATAACAAATGGAAGATTTGGTATAAAAGATTCGGATGTACCTCTTATGGTACAAACATTAATTGCAAGTGGTGGTAGATTAGATACATACGATGGTCGTAATAGAAGAATAAAAAATATTTATCCTGGTTATAAAGAAGATGATTGTGTTACATTGAAACAAACAATAACTTGGGATAAACACTTTGGGACCAAATATGATGCAAAGATGAAGAAAATAATTAATATTTTACCAGGTGAAGATTCAAATGATGCTGCTACTATTGGACAAGTCATAACAACATCAAAAAGTGATTCAACCGCATATACTTGTAATGATAAACGTATTATGCAGTTACAAGATCCTCAACATCCGAAAGATGCTGTAACTTTAGATTGTTTAATAAGAATAGTGGGTAATTTACTTATTGATACCCACAATCATATAGCTAGTACAACGAGTCATGTGATGATTCAACCCGATGAACGAGAAGCTTGGATTAAAAATAGAATTATAAATCAGTATATAATTAATTTGAATAACTAAGTCTTTAAATATAAAAGATTTTGCACAAGTTATTCATTTGTGTAAAGTATCTCGTGGAGTAAACACGCCAGTTATATAAGACAACATAATGAAGACCGTATCTCTCAGTCATTGTCAAGACAGCGGCAAGAGAGGACGTGGTATAACATCAGCTGCATTATCCCTGCTCAGACGGATTCCAGTTGGTGCTATTGTAAATCGAACGATAGACACTTTACCATACGAATTACATCTGCCCGGAGGTTATCAATATTGTGGACCTGGAACTAAGTTGGCAAAGCGTTTAGCAAGAGGAGATCCTGGAATTAATAAATTAGATCAAGCTTGCAAGGAACACGATATAGCATATTCAAAGTATAAAGATTCAACAAATAGAGCAATAGCAGATAAAATTCTAGCGGAAAAAGCTTGGCAAAGAGTAAAATCAAGTGACGCAAGTATTGCAGAAAAAGCATCGGCTTGGGCAGTAACTACAGCCATGAAGACGAAAGCAAAGTTAGGTGGTGGAAGACGTCGCAGAGGAAGACCTGCAAAGAAAGGCGCTCCCAAAAGAGGTGGAAACATTAAAAAAGGACGTCGTAGAACTCATAAGGCAAATGTAAAGAAGACTTCTGTTTGGCAAATGGTAAAAAACGGAGCAGGTTTATACCTAAGACCATACCGTGTGTACTAAATTAGAAGAGTCAATTGATAATTCCAAATAAAGCCTTAACAAATCATCAGTTAAATGCTTATGTAAAATGTTTGAAAATACCATTCTTTCGAGGAGTTTTTATGAAAGATGCATTACCAACTAAAATATGGAAAAATGAAACTGGAATAGTAAATTTGGATTCCACCTATGGTCCAGGCACTCATTGGGTATGCTATAAAAAGCTCGGACAAACCGTTTACTACTTTGACAGTTTTGGCAATCTACCACCGCCAAAAGAACTTCAACATTATTTTCGAAACTCCAAAAACATTTTTTACAATTACAAAAGAGAACAACCTAACAATACTGAAATATGTGGGCATTTATGTTTGGAGTTTCTAGCGAAAAGTGTCAGTCAGCTTTAAGATGTCATCGTATACAGTGTCATTGAGTGGAAATTCATCCACATTGAAAAGTACGCTGTTCCCAGCATTGCGTCTATCCAAGGAACGATTATGGGAAGCGGCATTACTTGATTTGACTACCTACAACTCAATTCCCAATGTTACGGAAGGGAAGAATAATTTACTACATTATTATGAAACTAAGGATGCTGCAGGAAAATACTCAGAATTGAAAATAATTACATTTCCTACTGGAGCTTATGAAATCGATGATATAAACCAATTATTACAGAAACAACTCGGAGAAGACAATATCACCGTTAAAGGAAACAATAATACTTTAAAAGCAGAAATAACTTCGAAATATTATATTGATGTCAGCTTGGAACAGTCGATTGGCAGTTTACTTGGATTTACAGATACAAAAAAGAAAATCTTAACTCCTGGAACTACTCATTCAGGTGATTCAACTGTAACAATATTGAAAGTAAATAGTATCGATGTCACGTGCAACATTATACACGGATCTTATAGAGATGGAGTTAATCAACATATTTTACATACATTTTATCCAACAGTAGCTCCCGGTTTTAAAATTGTTGAGAAGCCACAAAACTTGATATACCTACCGTTAAACACCAGTTTCATTTCAGACATCTTACTGAACATATTGGATCAAGACGGTCATAGTGTTGACTTTAGAGGAGAAACAATTACTATACGGATACACATCAGAGCAGCAACATAAAAGTCAACATGGGATTATCATTTAAACCACAACGGAAGAGTCGGGAGCTCAGTAGCTCCTCGACATTGGAAGAGTTAACATCGGAAAACATTCGTTTTCTACAGAAGATTGGATTGAAACTTAACAGCGATGGATATCCTGGATATATCTCAAGGACCAACGTTCGACGAAACACTATGGGAGAAGGAATATCACACGCACAACCCTTACACTTCATCAAAATTAAACAATAACGATGAAATAAGGATCCCCATTCAACAACAAGATATTTACACTTTACCGTGTGAAAGTTACTTGTACATCGAAGGACGGGTATTAAAATTGGATGGAAAAACTGCTTCAACAGTTCCTCTTATAAATAACCCGATGGCATATCTTTTTGATGAAATAAGATATGAAATATCAGGGGTGACGGTTGATTCAACAAAAAAGGTTGGTTTAACAACGACATTGAAAGGATTAACATCATTAACACCGCATGAGAAGAATTCAATAGTCACCGCCGGATGGGTTGCCCCCGATAAAGACACTATAACACCGGCTTCCAACGGTCACTTTGATTTTCATGTACCTTTACGATTGCTTTTGGGATTCGCTGATGATTACAAACGGGTAATAATAAATGTCAAACAAGAATTAGTATTACTCAGATCTTCAACTAATAAGGACTTGATACTTGCAGACCCTGCAACTACGGAAGATAAACTGGAATGGCAACTACAGTTGGATAAAGTTGTTTGGAGAGTACCTCATGTAAGATTAGCTGATGAACATAGAATCCTATTATTGAGAAAGTTGAAATCTGACCGTGATATTGTGATGCCATTCCGAAGTTGGGAATTTCATGAATACCCTACACTACCTCAGACAGAACGACAAACATGGACCGTCAAGACATCAACTTACTTGGAACGAGCAAGGTACATAATACTCGGTTTTCAAACTAAGCGAAAAGATGTTATCACTGCAAATGCTGGTCAATTTGATCACTGTAAAATAAAGAATTGTAAAGTTTTCCTAAAATCTCAATTCTTTCCCTATGACAATTTGAATGTCATGTTCAGCAAAAAACGTTTTTCCATTTTATACGATATGTATGCAAGATTTCAATCGTCATATTATGGAAAAACTAATACACCACTATTATCACCTGACCAGTATTATTCCAAGGCTCCAATAATTGTAATCGATTGTTCAAAACAAAATGAATCGGTAAAATCATCAAGTGTGGATATAAAAATTGAAATGGAATTTGAAGAACCAGTAGCGGATGGAACTTCGGCATACTGTCTAATTCTACATGATAAAATAGTTACTTACACACCGCTGACCGGAATTGTGAAGAATATACTTTAAGAAGAATTGTACAACGACTGCAAATTTTTGAGGTTAGAATTATCTGCTTCAATTTTTTAGGTTAGAATTTCATTTGTGAAAGACAAGTTGAAAACAAACAATTATGTAATTGTATAAATTTCAAGGATTTTACGAAAATATAAAAGCGAGAAAATAATTAGTGGAAACTTCATTCTATCTTCAACCGTCGTATGGGAAACATCATTCGCAAGATGAATTCTACTAACGGAGAAGAAAATACACCTCTAATGGATGATAATAGTTCAGATATAGAAAAACAAGTTGAACGAGAAATGGACGAGTTCCTAAAGTTTAACAAACATAAGAAGAGAGAAGAAGAAGAAGCTGAAAAAGAAGTAAAAAGGAAGAAGGTTGAAGTTAACATTACAACCAATATTTTAACAGAAGTATTTCTTCGGATTATCTACCCAATTTCTTCATGCATGACAAAAAGTATATCAGTTGGAATTTTAAAATCAATGGATTATTCACCAAATTGTTATTTTAAATCATGGAAACAAAATGGTTACTTTCAGTGAAACTACTTGGGAATCTCTCATGAAACATTTACATCTTTTGGAGTGCTATTTAAGTAACAACACATTTGGAAGAAGAACAAGATTAAGTTTATTGGAATCAAATATTGAAGTTGATATAGTAAAACATCGTGGAGGACAAATTGTTCGCTTCAGAGATTTAACTACCCACAATGTTAAATTATATTTTACTAAAGAAGAATTTTACATTTTAAGTTGTACTACCGGTCCCGTCACCAGATATTTGAAACAACTAATATTTTCAAGTGCAATAATTAAAGACTATCTAATCGATACATTGGACAAACAACCTTTTGTTCCAATTTTATACGGTCCCGTGGATACTTCAATCTTTAATAGAATACCTCAAGAAGTTGAAATGTGGAGACAATTAAACAACTATCACACCAATTTTAATATCGATGAAGTGGCACAAGAAGTGAATGAAGAAGGACAATCCTGTCTGTTATAAACGTCGGCTCATTCAATTTTTAAGTCAGTTGTTAATAAGACTTCATCATGAATAAACGGGTTTCGTTTTCTAATGCACCACGCATAATGGAAGTTAAAAGAGGTATAATTGAATTTCAAGCTTTCCGAGGAAATGATGGTAATTTTATTATTAAAGAATTAGTAATCTTGGACATGAACACATCAGTAGTTTATCATTATTTGTTCAAACCTCCAGTACCATTTAATAGACTAACAACTAAAGCAAAAGTTACAAACAAATGGTTGAACAAACATTTTCACAACTTAAGATGGGATGAAGGTTTCATTAATTATAACATGATGCCGCACATTATGAATCATTATTGCAAAGAGTTTAAAATTATCTACACAAGAGGATTGGAAAAAGCAAATTGGATACAATCATTTACAAGCAACGAAGTAATTAATGCAATAATTGATAAAGATTTCCAATGCTACTTCAACGAACTTTGTATTTCATCAAAAAGTTTTAAACATCGAAGGTCGCAGTGCGCTTTAAAGAATGCCTACCGCTTGAATAGTTTCCTTCAAAAAAGTGGTGGGGGTAGTGTCGACTATAAAAGTGAGAGCGCTACCATGACACAGCATGAGTATTACTCGAACCTCCGAAGAGACAACATCTCCAACGGACATTCTTATTTACAAGAAAATTAACAATAACATCAAGATGACATCGCAGAACTTACTTCAAAATTTGGTCGATCAGTTCAACGCTCATTCTAAATCATCAATTCTACCTACGAAGAAATGTTCTGAACTAAAAGAAGAAAAACATTACATCATTCATACGATCAAGAAAATGGAAACTTCAGTAGGTGATGCTATTAATTGCACATTGAGCGAGGCACCGTATACAGTTGGTGACGAACCGAAGTTTCAAATCTTCCTACCTACACGTTTTGTACAACTTCTTCAAAATGAAGATCTTCGTGTAGTTCAACCCGGTGCACTCTATTTGGTTTCGCACGGACCAAGTGGAAATAACTCTACTGAACTTACAATTCATGTAACACCTACTATTGATTAGTTTGTACATAACATTGTAAATATTTGTTTGTAATTGTTTCTCAATAAATATGATATAAAACAAAAAAAAAATAAATAAAAAGCAACATATTGTAATGTCTTTGTACATTACAATATGTTGCTTTTTTAAAAATTCCACGGAATGACCTTGACCCAATTTTGTGTGATGATAAAAGCAGAAATCTACTTGTGAAGTTCATCAGTCTACGACTACCTTTCGTACCGTACACATCTCGCTCACTCTATTGCTTAATATAAAAAACTAAATATGTCTCTCAAAGTCAAGTGTGCATCTTACGATACCAACACCATTACAACTTTTGAACAACTCGAAGATTTAACCAACGAAATGCGAGTTTTACTTACCGGTGGTTATCACTTAACTGTTGATGTTAGTGCTACTAATACAAGGATGTCCACTAAAACAAAATATTGCGATGATGAAATATTTATTTCTACACAACCTACAACTTCTTCATCGCCTACTGGTCAACATAACATCAAGTTCCAAAAGTATTACCAATGTTGAATAACTTTTGACAAACAAAACTACAACTAAAGAATCACGTGTTGAATGTGAGTTAATAAAAAGGATGTGATACTTGAATAAATAATCATTTGCTTCTCAGCTCTCACCACGACAAGACCTATTTAAGAAAATGTTGGACAGAATGATGATTCAACTTGATGGAAAAATCTATGGAAAAGATTACAACACTGTTGAACAAATGACTAAAGATATAGATGTATTAGCTAAAGAAGGATACCAAGCTAAATTAATTTTGAAATTTCCTGAAGTACATCCGCTATCAATAGAAGAACTAGTTGCTATGGCTAAAGCTGAGAAAGATAAAAAGTCTGAAGAAAACAAAGAGAAACAAACTTCTTAAGTATCAACATTCCTTACATTAGTAAGGTATAATTTTTTAAAACTCCGTTTGGATGACCTTGAAATTAGCCCCACCACTTTTCATAGTACATAAAACTCGCTATTCAACACTATACACTCTTATTCTTTCACTGGACTCCGCAGCATCAACATGGAAGAGCAAAAATACAAGTACAAACCTCGTTACTGTTGTGAACAACAGTGTACAGATTTAGGACCAATAATGGTGGATGGGTTAGCTTGTACTAAATGTGAATTCTTCGGATCTTGTTATTGCAAATGCAAAACAAAACAACTACCACCACCGGAATTGCGAACTTTCAAATTTTACAAATCAAGATATTTTCATACATGTTGTCCTCAAAGATGTTTCAAATTTCACCCTCTAGATCTTGCTCATTGTCAACGCACCAAGTCTCATCAAGATGATTTTTGTACACATATGATAAAAAGATGTAAATACAGATCAGATTGGTATTCCGATCCTGTAGAACCATCAAATGTGTAATTTCAGTTTTACACTCTTTTTTAAAACTTCATTTGGATGACCTTGGGATTTCCCCCACCACTAGTTCTAATTTTTATATAATATTAAATCATTCCACTTCCAACACTCTAACTAACAACATGGAAAACAAATTTATCAAGTTTGAACATATAATAACTGACAGGGAGGAGATGGAAGAATTGTTTCAAAACTTACTTTCTATCATTGACGAATATCCTATAAGATGGTTCAGAATTGTAGTTCAATATTTAAATCCTGGTGAATTGTTTTCTTCATCAAGTGAAGAAGATGAAACAACTACTTCGGTTCAAATAATTGAATTAAAAGACGAAGAAGAAGAACTAAACATTTTATTCAATCATAAGCTCAAGGTTCCCCATATAAAAGCCCCCTCCCTAGACAGCCCCCCTCCCTAGACGCCTGCTCAAGGTCACCATTATATAAGCCTCCTCCCTATGCGCCGATCCTCATTCCATCACCGACTCTCCAACAATGAACAACTCTCCATTGGCCCGAATGAATTCTAGTTTTGAAATAAACTCTAAAGAAGAGTTACAAGACATTTTTAATATTTTACAAGAACTTGTAGATAATTTTACAACCATCAAAATGAATTTGGAAATAACATACGATTGTCCTATTTGTGATAAGGTTGAAAGTTCGGACGAAGACAGTTTACTAAATCTAAATCCTGCACCATCTGACACTACTGATGGTAATAATGAAGAGCAACGTCTTTCCCCCACCACTTCTTTGTAATTCATCCTTTCCCCCCACCACTTCTTTATTTAACTAACATTTCTCCCTTTTACTTCTCATTCCTTCTTCGACTTCTGAACTATCAACATCACTTGTTTTAAAATTTCAAACACTAACACAATCATCAAGAGGATAAATTGAAATTAGAAATTAAACGATTGGAAATAGAACAGGAAAACCAACTCGAAATGTTACATTTGTTCAAGCTTTTCAAATACATCATCTGGGTACTCTGCATTTACCTTCTCATCGTCGTCGGTGTTTGCATTTACAACTCTGTAATTCATCACAAAAGTTCAACTTGTTTAAACTCTGCTGTTGCACATTAATTCTATGTTCACTAATAAAATTCAAAAGTTACTTCAACCTATCCCACTATCACCAACTAGTTTAACTTAGAACTATTTCTGGTGGTAGTTGGGTAGGCTTTTTTAAAACTTACTCTGGATGACCTTGACATACTTTCCAGATCCCATTTATAAATTTGAATTTCAGTTTTAAACTAACTTTTAATTTTGTTCAACTATTAAGAGTTTTGTTAACACCGTCAAATTTCAGTTTTCAACTAACTTTTAATTTATGTGCACTTTTAGTTCAACCCTAGTTACTTTATTCGCAAATTCAGTTCAACCGACCACCAACGCTATCACCATCTCCACCCCAATATTTCAACATCTCTGCCCCCAACACTTGCCCCAACACCTGCCCGTAGAGGCAGCTGCCCGGACATCTGTTCGGTTTTAAAAATATAAAATAAAGGTAAAGGAGTAGGGGTGGTGCATGCTCACCAATGCAAAACTAAGGTTTGAGGTTAGAATTATCCATGGCGGCCGCCATGTCTGGTTCACTTTTACCACATAGAGTCGGCGACCGGTTATTGGTCTAAAGGAGTGGGGGAAGGAGTGGTGGGGGAAGGTTGCCATTTTATAAGCCCTCTCCCTAGGCGGCGCTTCTCATTCCATCGCCAACTTTCAAACGATAAACACCTCTCCCATGGCACAAATAAATTATCCCACTATCACCAACTAGTTTAAATTTCAACTATTTCTGGTGGTAGTTGGGTAGGCTTTTTTAAAACTTACTCTGGATGGCCTTGACATACTTTCCAAGCCCCCAGTTATACCTGTTAAATTTCAGTTTTCAACTAACTCTTAATTTTTGTTCAACTATTAGAGTTTAGTTAACACAGTTGAATTTCACTTTTAAACTAACTTTTAATTCATGCCCAATTCTACTTCACATTGACGGCATATGCTCTCGCCATCTGCACCCTGCAGCTGCCCTGGCAGCTGACACCATCTGACCCCTGCAGCTGCCCTGGCAGCTGGCACTTCCGGTTTAGAAGTGGCTTTTTCCCACTACTTCCAGTCCAGCGGCAGTCCACGACAAGGAGGCCCACAGACGTCCAAGAGTCCAGACAGGCGGGCAGGAGACCGGTGTAGCGGGACAGTGTCCAGCGCCTAGGCGAGCGTCAGGTTCCAACAGGCGGCAGGTCAGCGGTCGCGGCAGCGACAATGTCCAAAGGCGAAAACCCTAGAAAATTCCTATCTAGATAGCCTCACATAGTATTTACATTTTTTTCCTACTAAAGTTAAATTAATTTTTCCGAGAGCTTCATAATTTAATCAACTCAAGAAAATAATTATTTAAAATTAATCTGAGCCAACTAATAATTTTTACTAATAACAAACTAATAACCATAATAAACAGATTTCTCACAATATTCTACAATGATTTTAAGAACAGATTTATTTTACATAAAATTATTTTATATAAAATCATTTTACTGCAGCAAAATGCCAATAGTGAAACAGAGTACTTCCCAGGAAATTTTCCCAATGACAAAAGCACAAGACTTATATAAATTGACATTAACGCATTTAACAATTATTTTAAATATATTTTACATTTTATTAAAAACACCAACCTCTTATGGAAGGCTTCATGTGAATTTAAAATGAACAAATAAACGAGAAACAACTGACTCCATATTTTAAACTCACAACTACAAATTTTTAAATTCTCAAATAACTAATTTTATTTTATGACATTATAATTTAAGACAATTAAATCATTTTCACCACGAGGTTTTTTCTGTCTGAACGGTCAACCACATTTTGTCAACTAAAACAATCTGAATTTAAACTGAATCGGCATAATTACTCTTTAAATTGTTTCAAAATAAATATATCAAATATTCAAATGCACAAGTTCTGCCTTACCTCTTAATTAAATCCTCAAATAATCCAAAATCCAGAAGAGAAGAGGGCTCGACGATCCGCACATTACACAGGTCTGACGCCAACAACTTAACTCGGCAATGGAAAGAAATCTGCCTCTCGGCGGTTATCAGCCGCTCGTGCTCAGACGTGAGCGGCACATAGTTCAACTGGGCAGGCCGGGGATACAATTAGTGGCAACTTAGGATTTATTTTGCGCCTGCAAGGTAGGGTCGGCAATTGCATATCAGATATGTCACTGGAATTGCAGGGCGGTTGAAGGCGTCCCAACAACGTAGGTTTAAATGTCATCGGTTGATCAGGCCGATGTTCCATAAGTAGTATTCTAAGTAACGGGGACGTTACAAGTTCAATACGGAAATTCACAGAAGTATTTGACTTTCTCATTATTTTGTGAATGAAGATAAATGCAATTTGATAATTGTGATAGTATTATAGATTAGTATAATACTTAGCCTATTAATCTTATCATATAGATGCTGAAATACTATAAACTCAAAGAAGAAAAAACCCAGTTGTCATCGCTTATCTTCATATATCATCAATTGCATTTAATCCTTAGAAATTTCAATCCTTTTAATGCCTTTCTTTTCGTCTAAATTAAACATTAAGGACCATATACAACAATAAAGAGAGAAAATACAATATGTTGTCTATTTCCTGATTTGGAAATAACAGTTAGTTAATCAATAAACATTTTCAAAGAAAAAGACTGTATTTGATAATTTCTTCTTTGATGTAATATCACATTTAAACTTTTACGTAAACCTAAAAGCACTTGAATAAAAACATTGTTCGGTGAATAAAACATTAGCCAACGCAATAATTTATGGCAACTTAAATATTTATAGTAATTACCCTTAGTAAAAAAATATGACTTCGTTCTATCACAATCAATGGCCATATGAAAGATTAAACTCCGTCTATTGAATTCATATAGTATGATAGTAGACCTCAGGAGAGTATAACCCAGCCCTCTGATTGGTCGAGAGCTGGTCACGTGACCGATGACGTCATCAGTTCCTGTGCTCTGATTGGTCGAGAGGTGGTCACGTGACTGATTAGGCCACGCCCCTTTTCCAAGATGGCGGCTGTTTTGGTGGGAAATTTCCTAACCTAACTTTTGACCACGTGTTCTAACCTCACTTTTACCGCGTGTTAGTTCATTTCTAACCTAACAAGCCTTATAGTCCACCATTAATTAAATTTTTATGAATAAAATTTATACATGGTGAGGTCAGGATTCGAACCCGGCCCGCTGGCGCGTGAGTTGCGAGCTTTACCTCTTAGCCACCGAGGTACTTGTTTGATGGTGGCGGAAATGTGTCTGATAACGCGGTGTTTGCGATGGCGCGCTATTTAACAAATTAATGAAAAGAATGAAATAGCGCTATCAGTTTATCGTTAACCTCTGTAACCTTTGATAGCGGCAATCACTAAACAACGGGAAAACTGTCTGCCCTTTATAACCTCAGATAAAGATAACTATAGATAAATGTGCAAAGCGTTTGTCGGTTTATCCAGTTGAACTTTCCTGGTATACTGTACGTTCCGCAACCAACTTGCGCCTATAGTCCGTTCATGTTTCTATTGGACACTTTCGGTTTTTGTATCTCCCCCATTTATACTTCTACAGGGTTGTAACTTGGTATAAGGGTACACATACAACATATAATTTTTATAAACTACCCTCTGGGGGTGAACTACCCCTGGAACAACCCCTAACTTAAAAAGTGCAAAATATCATCATAATCGTTTGAGACCCTTAATTCTAGCGTTATTAACATTGAATCGCATGAAAATACCCTGTTTTTCGATCGGGGCTCATTTCAACCCTTAACTGTTTTACACCTTTTGCTCAGGTGTTTGAAGGCTGAGGTGAACCAGATTCGGGTTGTAGGTAGAGGCATGTGTACTCTACGTAATTTTTCAACCATCATCCTTTATTTTTTCTTAAATCAACCCCTATAGGTTTTCACCCATAACACACTTACCGTTAGAGCAAAAATTCTGAAAAATGGTATGTAGTTAGGCACTAGTGTCTATTATACAATCTAATTCAGACCTCCAAGGTCAAATGTTACATAATAACGCCATCTTGACTCACGTGGTCAAACACACGCTAAAAGTTAAAAAATATCCCGCCATCTTGAATGGCAGCTGTTTTGGCGGGAAATTTCAAAACTTTTGACCACGTGTTCTAACTTCACTTTTATCATGTGTTTGACCACATGTGTCAAGATGGCGGCTGCTTTGGCGGGAAATCTCCAAACTGTTGACCATGTGTTCTAACCTCACTTTTACCACGTGTTTGGCCACGTAGGTCAAGAACGCCCCTTTTCCAAGATGGCAGCTGTTTTGGCGGGAAATTTCCAAACTTTTGACCACGTGTTCTAACCTCACTTTTATCATGTGTTTGACCACGTGTGTCAAGATGGTGGCTGTTTTGGCGGGAAATATCCAAACTTTTGACCACTGTTCTAACCTTACTTTCACCACGTGTTTGACCACGTGAGTCAAGTTGGCGGGAAATTTCCAAACTTTTGACCACATGTTCTAACCTCATTTTTACCACGTGTTTGGCCACGTAGGTCGAGAACGCCCCTTTTCCAAGATGGCAGCTGTTTTGGCGGGAAATTTCCAAACTTGTGACCACGTGTTCTAACCTCAATTTTATCATGTGTTTGACCACATGTGTCAAGATGGCGGCTGTTATGGCGGGAAATCTCCAAACTTTTGACCATTGATTCTAACCTCACTTTTACTACGTGTTTGACCACGTGTGTCAAGATGGTGGCTGTTTTGGCGGGAAATTTCAAAACTTTTGACCACGTGTTCTAACTTCACTTTTATCATGTGTTTGACCACATGTGTCAAGATGGCGGCTGCTTTGGCGGGAAATCTCCAAACTGTTGACCATGTGTTCTAACCTCACTTTTACTACGTGTTTGGCCACGTAGGTCAAGAACGCCCCTTTTCCAAGATGGCAGCTGTTTTGGCGGGAAATTTCCAAACTTTTGACCACGTGTTCTAACCTCACTTTTATCATGTGTTTGACCACGTGTGACAAGATGGTGGCTGTTTTGGCGGGAAATATCCAAACTTTTGACCACTGTTCTAACCTTACTTTCACCACGTGTTTGACCACGTGAGTCAAGTTGGCGGGAAATTTCCAAACTTTTGACCACATGTTCTAACCTCACTTTTACCACATGTTTGGCCACGTAGGTCGAGAACGCCCCTTTTCCAAGATGGCAGCTGTTTTGGCGGGAAATTTCCAAACTTGTGACCACGTGTTCTAACCTCAATTTTATCATGTGTTTGACCACATGTGTCAAGATGGCGGCTGTTATGGCGGGAAATCTCCAAACTTTTGACCATTGATTCTAACCTCACTTTTACTACGTGTTTGACCACGTGTGTCAAGATGGTGGCTGTTTTGGCGGGAAATTTCCAAACTTGTGACCACGTGTTCTAACCTCAATTTTATCATGTGTTTGACCACATGTGTCTAGATGGCGGCTGTTTTGGCAGGAAATTTCCAAGCTTTTGACCACGTGTTCTAACCTCACTTTTATCATGTGTTTGACCACGTGTGTCAAGATGGTGGCTGTTTTGGCGGGAAATATCCAAACTTTTGACCACGTGTTCTAACCTTACTTTCACCACGTGTTTGACCACGTGAGTCAAGTTGGCGGGAAATTTCCAAACTTTTGACCACATGTTCTAACCTCACTTTTACCATGTGTTTGACTACGTGTATTAAGATTGCGGCTGTTTTGGCGGGAAATTTCCAAACTGTTGACCATGTGTTCTAACCTCACTTTTATCATGTGTTTGACCACGTGTGTCAAGATGGCGGCTGTTTTGGCGGGAAATTTCCAAACTTTTGACCACGTGTTCTAACCTTACTTTCACCACGTGTTTGACCACGTGAGTCAAGTTGGCGGGAAATTTCCAAACTTTTGACCACATGTTCTAACCTCACTTTTACCATGTGTTTGACTACGTGAGTCAAGATGGCGGGAAATTTCCAAATTTTTTACTATGTGTTCTAACCTCACTTTTACCACGTGTTTGAACACGTGAGTCAAGATGGCGTCTGGAGGGAAATTTTCAAACTTTTGACCTTGTGTTCTAACTTCACTTTTACCACGTGTCTGACCACGTGAGTCAAGATAGTATCTGGCGGTAAATTTTCTAACCTCACTTTTAACCATGTGTTCTAACCTCACTTTTACCACGTGTTTGACTACTTGAGTCAAGATAACGTTTGCAAATTTTCACTGTGCCGAGTTTGAACCCTGGGCAATAGCCCCACAATGGTGTGACATTTGTTATGTTTTTCATCATGGAACCTTACCATGTAGTTTGATGATTTTTCAGAGTGTAGCTGTATGCAGAGCGTACTTCCTGTACTTTCCTGTAGCTGTGTTTGACGATCTTCCTGCAGAGTGTACTGTTTTCGCTACATCGAAAAATTTTAATTTTACTATTTCTATTTTGTAGTCATGGAAGTTTGATGTTTCAACACTTGTTGGCAGATCTGAGGTACGTTAGTTTGATTTTCCCCACCAGAGTGCAACACTTCTAGAAAGTTGGCCAACTGAAACCAAGTATATTATTAGTAATGTGTATATGATATATGGAGGTACTGTTTATGATTATTTAGCGGCATACACCAATATGGTAGCCCCTATGACAGCTCTACGTGGGTTGATTGCCACGTTTTCCATTTCGGGACCAAGCAACGCAATAGACTACACAGCTGTGATTGGTAATTTTGAGACGTGGCTAGTTTACTGTTATCCCACTAGAGTGTACTGCGCGTACGAATACGGCCTTACCTGTTGTTTTGTCACCAGATTGTATCACGTGTACGTAAGCATGTGTTGAATGAATTCCCCCAATTACCTGCAATTCTCTGCAGTGTTACCAACTTATGTTATTTACTAAAAACATATTCTATAAGGTATGTTATATACTACAATGTATATACTATAGCGTATTGGTACTGTTGCCAACTTACAACCTCACTTTGACCACGTGAGTCAAGATGGCGGCTGTTTTGGCGGGAAATTACAAACTTTCGACCACGTGTTCTAACCTCACTTTTGACCCGTGTTTGACCACGTGAGTCAAGATGGTGGCTGTTTTGGCGGGGAAATTCCAAACTTTCGACCACGTGTTCTAACCTCACTTTTGACACGTGTTTGACCACGTGAGTCAAGATGGCGTTTGGCGGAAAAATCTTATAAATTTTGACCATTTGTTTTAACCTAACTTTTGACCACATGTTTGACTACGTGAGTCAAGATGGCGGGAAATTTCCAAACTTTTGACCATGTGATCTAACCTACTTTTAATATGTGTTTGACCACGTGAGTCAAGATGTCGTCTGGAGGGAAATTTCCAAACTTTTGACCTTGTGTTCTAACCTCATTTTTAACATGTGTTTGACCAAGTAGGTCAAGATGGCGTCTGGCGGGAAATTTTCTAACCTCACTTTTGACCATGTGTTCTAACATCACTTTTACCACGTGTTTGACTACTTGAGTCAAGATAGCGTTTGCAAAATTTTCACTGTGCCGAGTTTGAACCCTGGGCAATAGCCCCACTATGGTGTGACATTTGTTATGTTTTTCATCATGGAACCTTACCATATAGTTTGATGATTTTTCACAGTGTAGCTGTATGCAGAGCGTACAGTATGTTGGTTGACGATCTTCCTCCAGAGTGTATTGTTTTCGCTACATCAAAAATTTTAATTTTACTATCTATATTTTGTAGTCATGGAAGTTTGATGTTTCTAAACTTGTTGGCAGAGCTGAGGTACGTTAGTTTAATTTTCCCCACCAGAGTGCAACACTACTAGAAAGTTGGCCAACTGCAACCAAGTATATTATTAGTAATGCGTATATAATGTATGGTGGTACTGTTTATGATTATTTAGTGGCATACACCAATATGGTAGCCCCTATGACAGCTCTACGTGGGTTGATTGCCGCGTTTTCCATTTCGGGACCAAGCAACGCAATAGGCTACACAGCTGTGATTGGTAATTTAGAGAGTTGGCTAGTTTACTCTTATCCCACTAGAGTGTACTGCGCGTACGCATACGGCCCTACCTGTTGCTTTGTCACCAGAGTGTATCACGTGTACGTAAGCATGTGTTGAATGAATTCCCCCAATTACGCGGCAATTTCCATGTAAATTCTATGCAGTGTTACCAACTTATGTTATTTACTGTAAACATAGTCTATAAGGTATGTTATATACTACAAAGTATATACTATAGCGTATTGGTACTGTTGCCAACTTACAAAATATCTGCATTGCTAAAGAACTCTAACCTAACTTTTACCACATGTTTGACCACGTGAGTCAAGATGATGGGAAATTTCCTAACTTTTGTTCACATGTTCTAACCTCACTTTTACCACGTGATTGACCACGTGAATCAAGATGATGTCTTAACCTCACTTTTACCACGTGATTCAAAATGGCATTTAGCGGGAAATTTTCTAACTTTTGACCACGTGTTCTAACCTCACTTTTACAACTTGTTTGACCACGTGAGTCAAGATGACATCTGGCGGGAAGTTTCCAAACTTTTGACCATGTGTTCTAACCTACCTTTACCATGTGTTTGACCTCGTAAATCAAGAAGATGGCTTAACCTCACTTTTACCATGTGTTTGACTACTTGAGTCAAGATAGCGTTTGCAAAATTTTCACTGTGCTGGATTTGAACCCGGGGCAATAGTCCCACTATGGTGTGACATTTGTTATGTTTTCCATCATTGAACCTTACCATATAGTTTAAGATTTTTCAGAGTGTAGCTGTATGCAGGGCATACAGTATGTTGTTTGACGATCTTCCACCAGAGTGTACTGTTTTCGCTACATCAAAAAATTTTAATTTTACTATTTACATTTTGTAGTCATGGGAGTTTTATGTTTCTACACTTGTTGACAGAGCTGAGGTTCGTTAGTTTGATTTTTCCCCACCAGAGTGCAACACTACCAGAAAGTTGGTCAACCAAAACCAAGTATATTATTAGTAATGTGTATATGATATATGGAGGTACTGGTTGTAATTATTTAGCGGCATACACCAATATGGTAGCCCCTATGACAGCTCTACGTGGGTTGATTGCCGCGTTTTCCATTTCGGGACCAAGCAACGCAATAGGCCACACAGTTGTGATTAGTATTTGTGAACCATGTAAACGTTGTCAACACCACCCCCACCATGTAAACGTTGTCAACACCAGTGAAACGTATGTCAGACGATTCAGAGTGTATGGTCATAAGACCACTTTTAAGTTTAACACTCCATCAGAGGAGAGGGTCCGAGATCGATAGGCTCAGAGGAGGGTTTTCCAGCCTCGTGGAAAATATGAAAGCTGACGCTTCGGAAGGGGATCGGCTCGGGTTCACCTTACGCAGCCTTAATTTAAAAAATAAGAAGCCAGGGTATCTAGCTTTCGGACCGGTCTCCGAGGTCGATGGTGATGTGTTGTTGGAAATTTTCGGTGGTATCGTTCAGAGTAACGCTGACTCCATCAACTCGGCAAACACCTTCCAGGTAAAATGTGCTCGCGTCAATCTCCCAGTAGGCTCTGGCAGGATCCACCCGAGTATGTTCAGCACATTCAATGAAGAATGTCACAAACGGCAGGGCATCATTGTAATAAATAATAAAGACTAACCCTGCCTGTCTAGAGCAATCGTTGTGGCTAAGGCTAAGGCTAAAGGAAGTCCTGACTATAAAGCCATTTTTCAAGATAGACGGAACAGACAGCTTAACAAGGCGACAAAACTTATGCAAAAGGCCAGGGTGGAAATACCTGAAAAGAGGGTGGGTATCCAAGAATTGGTAAAATTTCAAGATCACCTTAAGAAGTATAAGATAACCGCATATAATTATGACAGGAAAGGTCGAGATGTGTACTTTGAAGGAAATAACCCTGATGCCCAGTTGAAAATCAATCTACTTTTCCACAACGGTTACTTCAATGTTATCACATCCCTTACTGACGCCTTTGCCTGCTCACACTTTTGCGAAGCCTGCCATGTCCCATACAGTAATAAAGGGGGCCACAGGTGTACCAGCATTTGCCCAGCCTGCCAGACTGTTTCCCCACCCTGCACAGAGCAAAACGGGAGCATAACATGCACTGAGTGTAACATGAAATACAAAAATGAAATTTGTTTGTTAGCACACAAAAGCAAAATATGTAAATTAATCAGAAAATGCATGGACTGTAGGAATTTGTCAACTTGCTAAACAGAAAGTCTGATCACGTCTGTGGGGAAGTTTTTTGTGTCATTTGCAGGGAATTCCTGCCTCCTGACCACCAGTGTTTTATGAAGGTTGACAAGACTCCCCCCAAAACCAAGGATGCCTTGTACATATTTTTCGATTTAGAAACGTGTCAAGACGAACCGGATGGCCAACGATTGGCCAACGATTCCGAGTCCAAACTTCACATTGCTAATCTATGCATCTCCCAACAATATTGTTGGAAGTGCATAGAAGGGCAACATTGTGACACCTCTACTGACCGCACCAAGATTTTCAGGAAAGACCCCGTCACTGCATTTGTGGACTATGTAATGGAAGCGTGCAAAAACTTTAAAACCGTTTGCGTAATCGTCCACAACGGTCAAGGTTTTAATTTCAAATTTATTTGGAAACACATAATTGAAAACACTAAATTCACTCCTGAATTAATCATACGCGGAACAAAAGCGATCTTGATGGAATTAGACGACGTACACTTTAATAGCAGTGAACAAGACTAATGGTAAACACCTAACAACACATTTGTTACGCTCTAGTAGAAAAGAATTCTAACCATGAAACACTGTGCTCCGGTATGCAAAATAACTTAGCTTCCACTACTCTTTCTTTATCTGAGGTTATAAAGGGCAGACAGTTTTCCCGTTGTTTAGTGATTGCCGCTATCAAAGGTTACAGAGGTTAACGAATACTGATAGCGCTATTTCATTCTTTTCATTAATTTGTTAAATAGCGCGCCATCGCAAACACCACGTTATCAGACACATTTCCGCCACCATCAAACAAGTACCTCGGTGGCTAAGAGGTAAAGCTCGCAACTCACGCGCCAGCGGGCTGGGTTCGAATCCTGACCTCACCATGTATAAATTTTATTCATAAAAATTTAATTAATGGTGGACTATAAGGCTTGTTAGGTTAGAAATGAACTAACACGCGGTAAAAGTGAGGTTAGAACACGTATTTAAAAGTTAGGTTAGGAAATTTCCCGCCAAAACAGCCGCCATCTTGGAAAAGGGGCGTGGCCTAATCAGTCACGTGACCACCTCTCGACCAATCAGAGCACAGGAACTGATGACGTCATCGGTCACGTGACCAGCTCTCGACCAATCAGAGGGCTGGGTTATACTCTCCTGAGGTCTACTTATGATATATTGCTAAAAGGTTAAAATACCTGATACAGCCAGTGATCATACTCCAAGACTGGACTACGCGTTTCGATAGTAAATTACATAATCTTCAGGTCACACAAAAACTTGGTTTCAACACATCGCTATGATAGTCACGCCACAGTTTAAAATTACACAGACAACTAACACGGACGAATAAAAACTGTAGGCCTACTTTTACTAAAACGAGAGCGCTCATGACGGGTGTGTGACCTGAAAATGATTTAATTTAACATTGAAACGCGTAGTCCAGTCTTGGAGTGTTAGGATCACTGGCTGTATCAGGTATTTTAACCTTTTAGAAATATAAGTCAACGTGGTTCAGAATAAACAACACACAATGAAAATATAGTATGAGTTTACATGTATTACAGAAGAAACAGTAAAATATATTGGTTCTCTACGTTTTGTGCAACTAACGCGTGGTGAGTGCATCATAGAACGTTCGACTGTTTAGTTCTACACCAAACAATGACAAACTTATGGCTGAACTGGAGACAACTGTATCAAATATTTAGATACAATCACCCCCTCTGAAGGTTGTTATCAGTTGAGAGCCGTCCCATAGCAAGTTGGGCTAATTGGATAGGAACTAAGCTAAAACCGTCTTGCTTCATCCAGAACTCATTGATTGCCAACGAATACTTAATTAGTGTTTTATTTTAAACTAAAAAAGACTGTTTTAAATATTTTTAACAATTATTTTTAACATTGATTTATTTAAGATATCCAATTTTAAAAGTGGCATGTGTATAAACATAAGTTTTATGCGTTAAAAATAAATAATGTTATTAATTGAACTTGGTTTGGTCACTATGCGGTCGATTTACTACTTAAGTATGCAATTAAGAGAATTTAATCTTGATGGATACATTATTAACAAAAATAAAAATTACTAAATTATAAACACATTACTAAAAAGTTTCTAAATCTGTTACTACACTGCATATAATTAATTAAAATTATTCTATATATTGATACTTATATATGTATTTGAACATTGTCTTAGGTTTATACCAAATTATATTTTGAATTCTCAATACGTAGTAATTCACCACTCTTTGTTAAAGAATAAAATTAACCACTTAATCTATCCTACTAATCTATGTACTATACTGTATACCCTAAAACTCATTGGAATATGGAAACAATAGTAAAAACCTGATGGAAATTAAGATCATATTTTAGAGTTATAACTGTGAATGTTTTATACAGTATACAATACTCATACGAGCATAATGTGTAATGTTTGTACAATATTATTGTTATTATTGTTATATAAGTGTTTATTGTTGTGTCTAATTTTTTATGGTGATTTTTGTCCTATTGGCAAATTCACATAGTGTCTCTCGCGCGTGCCACTCTCAGTTGGCCAGACTGAGCAGCCACACGATATGACTGAGGCTAGCTCATTAAAGAAAGAGACATCTTAATTTTCAAACCAAAAAAATTAACACATTAATTTGATATCAAAAAGAAATACAACCACATCTCAACCAATATCATAACCATGAACAACAAACTTAAAAATGAATTAACATTTAACGAATTACATATAAGGGTAAACAGACTAGTACTCTTTCAATAAAATTCAAATTTTATAATTGCAGAAACATCAAACAATTTATGAAACTAGTTAAAAACCCCCAATTAAAAAAAAAAAAAAAAACCCACTCGAACTAAGACTTACCCTGTCCATGGCCCCTCGGACCTTCTCCCCAAACCCATACACTCACAGGCCATTCATGAGACTGACTTCCTTACATCTAAGTCTGATGACCTATTTAAGCCGTATTTACCAAGAGGTCATAGCACAAACAAGCTAGAGTTTAATAACAGTTCCAGCCTGATCATACAACAGCAAGCTCAAATACTCCTCATCACATTACTTCCTTGACCATACTGAAACTAACAATTTTAACCGAACAACCAATAATGAATAATTAAATATATAAATCCAATTGTCTATTACAATAGCTTATAGTTGGTTTCTTGGGCCCACACAAGGTATTCCGCCACTCAAAAGTAGAGGTTTTGTAATTTTACGATAATTTTTTCTCATATAGCTCTTATTGTTGTCTTATATAGCTTGGTGAAGCCTCCGATACGTTTCTAACTGGTGAGGCCAACGTCTGTAAATTATTTGAACTAAATTAATTAATTAATTCACGTTTTACTTTCACCCACATTTTTTTAAGAGGTTGGTGGACCTCTTTTTGCCTTAATTTGCCTCGTCCCCATAGACTATTGATCTTTGCTTGGATCGTATTAAAGTAAGGGGATGTGAGCTGCTACAGTACAAGGTGAAAGGTACTGATAAAAGTCACTGGCAGAACGCGGATTCGAAAGCTCCAAAGGGTTGAGACCCACGACATCGCTGCGATATTCCTGAAGTCCGGCGCTCTAACTACTACTCCACCGACTCACCCAAAATAACATTGAGTTTATCACTCGTGTATCCTATAAATAACATTGAACTGGAGATCCAAAGCTCAAAACCAATCAAACAATACTGGACCTAAAGCTCAGGCTTGAACCAATACAATACCACGCTATGTTGACTTTGGTCAAACAATGTAACACTTACTCGACCAAGTTTATGGAGACTGTAGCGATACATATTGTCGATTTTAATAAAAATTGTTTATGTGTCTAAGAACTAATAGGTAATGTTTTTGTTAGTATAACTTAATTGAAATGTTGAGTACATTAGATGTTCAAAAGCACCAAATAATTAAGTTTCTAATGCATAATTTCTTATTTTCATCTAAAATATAATTGTTATTACCACTAGCATTAACCGACATTAATATTTAAAGTTAATTGACATTTAAGTTAGTTAGTGGGAAGGAAAACCCTAACTCTCTTCTAGCCTTAACTAACTAACTATAAGTCAAGCAACTTTAATTTATCGACAAAAACTATAAATACAATTGCCATTTGTAATTATTCAATAAAAGTCTATCGTATATTTTATTTTATCATCGTAGTGATCTCATTATTATTACAAGAACCCAACCACAAGTAAAACCTTTTCAAATGAAACAATTATAAGAAAATAACGAGGTGGCACGTGCTCAAAGTGTACATGATTTTATGATTCTGTATGAGAGAAACTAACCTAAAGTACATGTATGTTGATTATGAAGTGAAAGAGATCTCTTTTTGTTTACAATCTGACTTAAAAATTCATCTGAAAGTTGTTATTAAGTTACAATTCACATTTATAAACATCGTAAAATAAAAGTTGGTCAACATGTTAAAGCGCCCTCTAGAAATAAATCAAAGGCGAGGGGGCCAAGCCCGAAATGATATGACCTTTTTAATTACAAATCGCCCACGCGCTATATCCTAAGCTTTAAAATGACACCTCAATCTTAAAAATTGGTTTTGTAGGTCGAGAGAAAAGGGGGCGTAACAGACGAAACCCTTATACAGGGTGGTTATAAAGTCCCTTCCCCCCTAGTATTTTTCTACAATTTATATTAAAAGTGATTTTCAATGACGGGATTCATTGTATTGGTCCATACTCTAACTTTTGTAGTAATTTAAAATTTTGGGAGTTACCTAAGGTCTAAGATGTAGGAGTCAACTTCAAAATTCCTTATGAGAAGCTAGTCATGCGACATGTCAAATAACACTGCCTTTTCCAATTGAAAACAGTGGTGCAATCTAAATTCAAAAGGATTATACCGTTTTCAAGATATCTGTAGGTATAAGATGTAATAGTCGACTTAAAAATTTTAACTAGAAGCTAGTCGTGCGACATGTCAAATAACACTGCATTTTCCCCCTGAAAACAGTGGTGCAATCGAAATTCAAAAGGGTTATACCGTTTTCAAGATATCTGTAGGTCTAAGATGTAGGAGTCGACTTAAAAATTTTAACTAGAAGCTAGTCATGCGACATGTCAAATAACACTGCCTTTTCCCCCTGAAAACAGTGGTGTAATCTAAATTCAAAAGGGTTATACCGTTTTCAAGATACCTGTAGGTCTAAGATGTAGGAGTCAACTTAAAAATTTTAACTAGAAGCTAGTCATGCAACATGTCAAATAACACTGCCTTTTCCCCCTGAAAACAGTGGTGCAATGATAGTACAAAAGGGCAGTATTTTTGTACATTAATACTTCATTAAATTAGAAGGTAAGTTTTTACTGGTTTCTTACTTTAAAAATTATTATCCTAATTGAAGTTTAATAAAGGTTATTTTGATAGACCAATTAATTTGCATAAATAGCAACAATAAATTATCAACCACCTACCTTGACTGCTACAATAGCTGTTCTAAGTGTTCTCCATTTACCTCTTGGTAGTAATGCAATCTGTTTTTAAATTCTGCCCGAAAATTGCGTAAGACCTTGGATACTCAGACAAAATATTCCGTACAAACCTTTTAAATTTAGATTGCACCACTGTTTTCAGGGGGAAAAGTCAGTGTTATTTGACATGTCGCATGACTAGCTTCTGGTAAAAAAATTATAAGTCGATTCCTACATCTTAGACCTACAGATATCTTGAAAACGGTATAACCCTTTTGAATTTAGATTGCACCACTGTTTTCAGGGGGGAAAGGCAGTGTTATTTGACATGTCGCATGACTTGCTTCTTATAAGGAATTTTGAAGTTGACTCCTACATCTTAGACCTCAGGTAACTCTCAAAATTTTAAATTACTACAAAAGTTAGATAATGTACCTATACAATTAATCCCGTCATTGAAAATAACTTTTAATATAAATTGTAGAAAAATACTAGGGGGGAAGGGACTTTATAACCACCCTGTATAAATAAGAAGATAGAAAAGAGCAACTTAAAAACACAAAGGTTAACTGAATATAAATTAATTACCTAATTCATATAAATAAAGAATTTTATATTTCAATAAAAATCAACCGTAATCTGAACCGTGACATTCTAAGACAATAGACTACATTCTTTGCATTTTCTCACGAATAAACTATTTCGCTCCGAGACAATTCTAAGAGAAACTTAGCAAAACTAATTAGTGAAATTCCTTAGTCTGTCAGTCACTATCCTTTGCTAGATTACTCGTTTCTGTTTCACTATAATTCTTTAGAATGGAGAATGAAAATTCTATTTTAAAAGTGTTTTAGTTGCCTTACTAAGAGATTACACTTGAAACTAATTAGTTTGTCGCAGTCTGAACCTTCTCAGTAACAACGTTTGCATATTACACCATAATCTTTAAACAAATATTACCATTTTGTATTGTTTCTCCGACAAATATTACCACTCGTGCTACTCAGCGATAGAGCTTTGGTCCCCGGTTCATTGCAGGGTGACGATGCTTCATTTACAAACATTAGCCATTTCACCTCTGAATATAGCCTCTGCGACTAAGTCCAGTCAGGGCATTAAATATCATTTTAATTTACAATAAACAGTTATATTTAGTGTTTGCAACATTGCAAAACAGTCTATAATATATGGTAAATGTAGTAAATGGCAGTTTGTAGTATTGCGTTATACATTTACAAAACAACTAGCAAAAGCCGATCCATTTATTTTAAGTATTTATTATATAAGGTCCGGGCACTATTTTATATTCAGGTTGGGTTTTGTATTTTTGTTCTATTGGTCTGCTCAGTTAGGGCTATTGGTCCCATCGTAAATATTCCTCCGTAAGGATTGTAGATTTCATTTCATTGCTGCACTGTTGCAAGAAACAGAACAGGATAGTTAAAGAGCTTTCCTGGAGCAATTTTGAAACTCGATAAAAAAGATATCATAAAAAATACTATAGAAAGCTGTATGTGATGGCTGATTTTAAATTAACTAAAAATTAGGGTGATTTAATTTATATTTAACCATAATGCTTTTTAACCTTTAAATAAAATACTGTATGAAATAGTTTCATTAATTGTCAGTCTTTATTTTTCTTTAGCTTTTAAATGATAAAAAAGGATTACAATTTTACCATAAAACTTTATTACTCGCAACACTGTTGTAACTATTACATAGGCTATAAATTAATCAATTGTATTCATTAACGAAATCATGACTGTAATTAGAGTCGTTAGTTTTAAAGATGGAACGGATGAAAATAAAACCAGATTGACTCTTGAACATTGTATCTTTGTCCGAATTCCCTATACTTATTATATACTAATGTAATAAAAATTGACATTTATTGAAAATCGCCGTTTACTTAACGAAGAAAAGCCTCTGAATTACCAAGTGAAAAAAACATAGTTTAAAAAATATTTGCAGAAGATTTCAAGAGGCCCGGCATAACTTCAATTGTCTGGTGCTGTCAGATGCGGGAATGTTATTAATTAGTTTCATAAACTTCAAGTTGAAATTCTCTGAGGGATAATTAAGTTAGTAAAAATATTTCTTAGTTACGCTTAAGATTCTCACTTCCTATTAAGCCGTAAGTTACAAATGAAATTATCTAGTCTTTATTATGCTTTTTTTGTCCTTAAAAACTATTTCACTCCGAGACAATTCTAAGCGAAACTTAGCAAAACTAATTCGTGAAATTCCTTAGTCTGTCAGTCACTATCATTTGCAGGATAGTGATTTATAGATCAAAATAAATTAATAATATTATGTAAAAAAGGAACTTTGGCATTAGGCCTATCTACAGTTTGACACATTAATGTTGCTGTTTGACGAATTATATCTAAAAAGCCAAAAAATCATTTATTGCACTCAAACAGTATTATAATGCTAAAGTAATTGTATTGGTTTGATGGCTTTGTTGCATGGAAACTATTATAATGGACCAAAACCTTCAATTAAATCTGTTTTATTAATGGGGATGAAATAAAGTTTTGTTTCTGTTATGGTTCGTATCATCTAAAATTGAATATCATGAATAATAGGCCTAAATAGAAAATCGTTAAATCTTAAATAGTAATTAGTGAACCTACAATGCATTAAAAAATATTGATTTTAAAAGATGTCACAGTTAGTTTCTTTGTTAAACGTAACTCAATGTCCGATTACAGTTCAAATAATTTTTATAATTACTTAAAAATAATTCATCTGTTTTATCGATTTCATGAACATCCAGAATAGGCCCCATTTTACTACTCTTCCGTGTGAGAGAAATTCCAAACTTAATTTCGCAGGTATCTTTAACGGGCACGCCCGCCCAACTTATAGGGCAGGGTTGTTTTTCGGTAAAACTGGCCGGTCATGGCTGTCAATAAATATAAGATTAAGAAGACTTTAAGCTTCAAGCGTATAAAACAAAAAATATACGTTCGTTATATTAGGGTCATGGTAACTATTATTTTCAAATATTTTAAAGGGATTTCCTTATAATGGTACCGTTAAGAAGTAGTAGCCTACATTCAAACAGGGGCACCATTTAATATTATTATAAAAGTATTATATAAAATTGTTGCTTTATTTGAGTCGTTTTTAGTGTCTTATTACGAGCAAATGTCTTATTGTCTTACTGTCGTATAATACGGCAGAAGGTCAAACCCACTTTCCCCGAATTTAAAGTGAATCCTCACGTGTGCTTGGCAAGTTTTTAAATTGTATAAACCTCTTTAAACCTTACTTGATTAATATGTACTAATTAAGAGTCTGCACTACCTGCGCCATCTCGGCAGTTTGTCCCATAAGAGCAATGTTAAATTTGAAACATCACTGTGAGTTTGTTTTTCGTCGGAAAATTTCAAACTTGATGTCATTTTAAATGTTACCACAGTATCTAGTGCTTGACGTGATAGAAAATTAATTTAAACAATTTTCCACCCGAATAACGAAAAAAATATAAACCTATTTTACACCTTTTTAAAACCACTTTTAAACAATTTTTAGTAGGTTTATTGAAAATCTATCCACGTCATGCACTCCGCCATTCCCTTGTGGTGAACATATTCAAGTTTCATGCAAATCCGATGTAAGATTATCGAGATATGGTGTTTCAAAGACAACAGTAATGTTTTGAATTTAACATTGTTCTTATGGGACTAAAAATCCAAGATGGCGCAGGTAGTGCAGGCTCTTAAGGAAGAAACCAAGCTTTTTTGTTACTAAGCAAAAGAAGTAAGCAAGTAAAATTTAATCACATGCTTTGTTTAGGCATACCAGGGCATTTTGCATTTTGCTTGGAAATATAGTATTATACAACTAATATTTTCTAACAAGATATTTTAGTTCTAATAATAATATTAGTAGTATTTCTATTATAAAGTTTTTTTTTAAATCAACATAAAATAACATTATAACAAAGTATACATTACATGATAACAACAAGCATTATAAGAAACACAAATATCGGCTTTGGCCCAGACAGTGTTCAGTGTTACAGAAGTGTTTGGGTTTAGTTATCTTTCCGTATAAATATATATTACAACAGTCTATCCACATAAAAACAGAGACAATATCTTCTTCTAAACATTAAATTTACTATAATTTAACGTTTTGTTGTTGTTTTTAATACTTTAATTTTTATATCATTGAAATTAATTAACTAATGTACTTTTTGTAATGTTTTAAGGAAATCTCCATCCAAGACGTTCTTGGGATTTATAATATTATTTCTTAAAATTTCCTAAGAGATTATGATCTCATTTCTTAAAATTTTTGTAAAAACTCAAGACGCTGTTTTAAGCAAATTAATAATAAAATATAGTAAGCCAATTATGTTTGGGTTGCCCCCTAATTGTAGAGAGATAATATTAAAATCTGGTTTAAGGATGTATTCAAGTTCAAATTATATCAAATGTGGGCCAATAAAAACATTCCAGCTATAAAACAATTCTAGTTATTTTTTACGTCAAAACTAATTTTTATAATGGTATTGTACCTTTTGTTTTTTCCGATTACATTTTTAGATGTTTATTCACTTTTGATCAATATATTATTGTTTTTTTATGTATATAAATAACCTATTTCTGACATGCCACTATATATTGTTTATTTAATACTCGTTTTAAACATGAAGTCAAACATTTTCTTCGATAAGAAAATATAGAAATATATATGCAATATAAAACACAATAGTTATTTTAAAGTGTATTTTTCGTAAATATTGGTTATTGTTGTTGTTATTATAATGATTTTTTTGTTAATGTTAGTTTGTAACGTTTTAAGTACAGCATTTTCATAGTGACTAACCCAAGACACCTATATTCAACTTTATCAAACCAAAGACAAATAAACCAGCATTGTTGGGCTTTGGTTAACAGTCATTGGGTATTGTGATTGGTCTGGTTAGAGGTTTATGACTAGAGGCTTTTGATTGCCATTGAGGTTTATAAGGTAGATATTATTTTTATTGATTTCACTCGAGAATAAAACATCAATTAAATGATGTTTTAATTGATACAATTATAGATATACAAAATAAATGTATGATAATATTTACACCATATCTTTTTTGAACATACACATTCAGCTATGATCTGTTAGTTTTAAGTTTGATATTCGTGCAGAGAAGGGTTGCGTAGTTGTAAATTATTCAGAGACAATCAACTTTGGTTTGTTTTTAGTAATTGGTTAGGTTTTGTTTAGCTCATTCTGAACAACTCATGTGTTCAACTGATAAAGAAAAGTTATTACACACGCACATGTTATACGTGTACAAACCTGTACCAATGCAGCGAACAATAGACTTAAGTTTACTAGTTATTAAAGTTATTTTATAAAATACATTTTGTTCCAAAACTATCTATAAAATACATTATTACTGATTGTGAAATTACAATTCTTCATTTAAAGTTTATTTTTATCCTCTTTTAGTCTTTGGTCTACAAATTTGCACAAATTTTCGCTAGAGAATAATTATACGGATTCATTCATCATAAAAATTGGAAAATATCACCCCCATTTTTTATGAAATAAAGTTTTGTATTCACAAATTAAATAAAAAAATCTCTTTTTTGCGACAATAAACATACCATACAAACATGTTACTACACAAAAAAGTTCCACATGGTTCAAAGACCTGAACGAACGGCTATTAAAACAGTTACATGTATATTTATTAAATATATTAGAAACATTTAATTACTATAATTTTATAATTTGATTAACAGTTTTGCATCGAGTGGTTACTCAGTTTTTGACAGTGATTTGTAAGATTGATGTCAATTTAAATGCTTTTTTTATTGAATCGTGGCAAATAGTCTTATTAATGGACCTTGGATTACGTTTACTGGAGTTAGATGAAAACGTTAAGACTTTTCTTTATTTGAAATAATTTATTGTGTTAATTAAATTAAGGATACCTTTGAGAGTGTAAACTATGGCCCTTTCAGAATAGTGGTCAAAACGAACCAAACTGAGGCCGAACAATCCTGACCTTTATAAACTATTTATAGACAATCAGCGTTTGTTTGACGTAGGTAATTGGTCTGTCCATTGCTTTCTGCTTGTGGTTGAGTTTTGAATGCGAACTCTTGTTAGCCCTCAATTCTGTTGGAGTATTTATTTATCATATAGGCCTCTTTATAATGATTTGAGAAAATAAATATGGTTTCTTCTCTCACTAATACCATTTATTACTTATACTTATCTTAAACATATATTTTACTAATACTTACATGTTGTTTATAGACTTGACTGTAATTATTTCATAGTTTTAGTTTGAATACAGCTTTATTGCTTGCAGGAAAGAAACAATAAACATTGAAAAAGTTACATTAAACCAAATAAAACAAATAAAACACCCAATGACATACGTACTCCCATGAGCTAATTTATGTCCAATGGTAAACACCTTAAGATTGTATTGATTCACTACCTATCTTATATAAACTGGCATTTGACATTTCGGAAAGGTTTATGTAAAATATTCTTTTAAATATGTTTAGAATTGTATTAAATCAATCAAAAGTATGTTTAGAGAAAGCAGAAAATATTAAGACAAAGAAACATTAAACGAGCGACGTAATCCTGCATAGCGAGTAAATCTGTGACAATAATAGCACTGTGAAACAATAATATAAAACATTTAGTTCTAATGACGACAAAACAAAACAAAATATTCTCCTTAAATTTTAAAATATATGTTACAACACCAATTTTTGTGAGTTTCAACATGTAAAATAGGTGGTCAAGGCTGCAGAAAGTACAGTAGTAATTTATGTTTAGTTAGTTGTAACATAACTATAATAACTAATATATATTTTATGTTTA
Source organism: Neoaliturus tenellus (assembly GCA_030545055.2). Taxonomy (NCBI): domain Eukaryota; kingdom Metazoa; phylum Arthropoda; class Insecta; order Hemiptera; family Cicadellidae; genus Neoaliturus; species Neoaliturus tenellus. Next base: position 41,229,319 of record CM061535.1, on the reverse strand, counting down.
TATTTAAACGAATGATGACACTCTATAAAATGTGACGGAGATTCAAGGAAACAAAATCTATTCTAAACAGAAACTGACTTAATTATTCATCCACGGACAGTAGTTTTAACGGGGTTTCCGGAAATTCCGTTTCGTGTATTTGCATTTAATGAAGTTTCTGCATTTAATTAGCTTCCATTGTTGTATGTGTCGAGTATTTTACATTTTACGGCTGGTGACATGTTGAACGGCTTAAACACTAACCATATCTACAAGCTTAGCTTATAAGCTACTAACCAACTTACTATAAAAACTTTAAGAATGCTTTCAGATATTCAACTGAAATGGCTGAAATGCTGTGTACAACCGTTACATACACTACTTTATCTATGAGCTACTAAAATTTGGTAAATCACTGTCAAAAGAAAGTAATTTACAATTCGGAAATGTGTGGATTGCAAGTAGTCATCCATAAAAAATGTAGTCTTACCCGATATCACTTGATATAATTGTCTTTCTCACTAACGATCACACTCTTTTAGATTAGTCACATAAATAAATAACAGCAATAATTGTGATGGAACAATCGGTTCATGCTTAAGTTCTATTTTAACACTACTTTAGTCAAATTAAACAATATCTCATTGGTCTTAAACCTACATTTTTATGTGACTCGTGTGTCTTTAAGAGCTTTAATAAACAAGTTTGAAATTAATTTAATAATGAGCCTCTTTAAAAATAATACATGTATATCACTATGGGTGCTAATTACAACAGTCGTAGGAAAATAATATATATTTTGTTTAGAAACATATAATTCATCATTTTCCAATGGTTTCTCACTAGTATGTATACCTACAGGAATAAAAAATGTTAACCACACAGAATGATTCTGAAAACAGTACGGTATTTTTTTCGTTATGAGAGATTTTTCTTTGTTAAAATAATTTAGTTGACTCTACAAAACTCTGGTTGCATGACTGTACTTAATTTTACTATGGATCAATTTGCTATCAAATTGAACCGAATTCTTGATCATGATTGCATTTACAATTAATGTTTGTGTGTTTGCAATAAACACGGTAGATCAATCACGAGCAGACAAACCGTGTGCTACATCACCACGACATACACAACGGAACTGATGTGGAAGTTAGCGTGGAGCAATGATAGCTATTTTGGTAAATACTGTTTATGATTTTGTAAAATATACATTGATATCCAGACTGTTGAATTACTTTATTGTATTTAAAACCTGTTTGTTGTGACTTATTTGTAATGTTTTATTAACCCTCCACATGGAGATCCTGTAGACTGTTAGAGATAAAAAGGCTCAGTTAGAAAATTAAGCGAATTGTAACGAGATCATAAAATGAACATATATTCTATTTACTTTGTTAGCCTTTAGCGAGCTATAATTCTCTTAAAACTACATTTACACACCCTTTGATTATTTATAAAAAAACAAATAAACCAAACTTAACTGAAATTTTAAATAGTTGAAAGTAATTAAGTATAATATTTTTCACTCCTTTCTCTTTAAGGATTAGGATTAGCATTGTATTTTAACGATCTAGTAATTTATTTACGTAGCTACTGAAAACCCACTTACATTACTATATTCGTGTAACTAAAAATTAAACGATTCCCGAGGAAAAATATTAATCGTTTAGTTGATTTTTATGATTATTTTGCATAATGCAAAACTTTTTCCTTTACCTCAAAAACTTGTATTCAAACAAAATGGTTTTTAGAATTATTATTCCAGACACTTTGTAAAATGTTTAACTAGCAATTTACTACCATTTAAAACCACGCCATGATGCAAATGAAACGCTTTAAATATAAAAAATCTCCAAACAAGTTCAAAACTTCCATTTTTTCATAAAACATAAATTTATATAATTTTACTTTATCAGTTCTTTTAACTTAGATCTCTTATTTCAATTTGACGGTCTTGAAAATTTGTTTTTAATGGATTAAAGCTTTTAGACTGAGATCATACTTAAATTAATTCAAATTAAAAACCCGCAATTATTGTCCATTATAAAAAATACAATTTTTTCCTAACTTAAGTCAGTGCCTATGGTGGTACATTTCATGTTGAACATTTTTACCAACTAACTGTACAATTCGGTTCAGCCGGATTAAAATTGAATGAGTGCTTGTTAACTAACGAGTGAGCTCAACAAAAGCTTCAGCGGAATCCAGCGGTACGATACGATAACAGGCCCGCGCATGTCGCAGATGAAGCAGATCGTTAGCTGAGCGACATTCAAACCCGTTTGGGTTTCATTGAAAGCTATTTACTTATTAATTTATATTTATTTGACATTTATTTGAAAGGCCGTCTTGATTTTCGTAATCATTATGGCTTCTCCTATATCCAAAATGAAAGCTTGATTAAAATAGATTCCACTTCATTAGATATTTGACTAAAACATTTATCAATACAATGTAACTGCTAGTGATGAAGCATAATGTAATTTGTAAACAAGAATGGTTTCAACTAATATGAACAAAGAGAATTTTAGAATATAAAGTAACTACCAACACAATGTAACCAATTTCCCAGTAACCACTTGAGTTGTGTAAGTGCACAAATTGAAACCCTACACTTGAAAGTTTTGAGCACCTCAGCCATAACATGGCAAAGTAATTGCCTCGCCTGACATTGGCAGCCTTCAATGTAGCTCAAATATTGGTATTAAGCGACTCTTTCCTTTCACTTCTCATGCCACTGTAAGACAAACTTAAAGACTTTGTGTTCATAGTAGGCCTAATTATATTGATAAAAACATTTACCACGTTCTTTTCTTAGTACTAAACGACTTAATAGAAGATGAAATTTGAATGACATTTTAAATGAGTACGGTACTTTTTTGTAATTATTAAACAATATTATTACTCTTTACAAAATTATAAAAATACAACAGCTTAAAACTGTGGATGCTAAAAATCTTTTAATATACTATAAGAGACAGAAATTATAATACATACTATAAAATCATAAATATTTATAATTGATTATTTATTTATACATTCATATACAACTGGTATCCTAATAACAAGAACATTTAATGACACACCTTTGTAAAAGTAGTAATGAAGCAACAAAAGTACTTAAAAAATTCTTGAAATGAATGTGGGATGATTAACTTTTGAAACTTGTAAAAACTGTTTTTTAATGTATTTATTATTTTTTTTTTTTGAATTTTTACTGTTTAGAAACTTTACAAACACTCATTCTTATGTAAAGGGACAAAAATGTATCGAAATAAATACTAAAAGTTGGATATGATTATTACATTATATATTTGGGGTATATTTTTTAGTACTTATAAAGATGAGTCATGAAGTTGTTTGATAAGTCATGATGAGAATGAATTATAGGGATGAGGGTTTTGGTTTGTTATACCACATAAAAGTTTTTAAGACGATTGATCTAGAAATGGTAATTTAACGAAAGAGTTATAACTTTTTGTTTGGCCCCTAAGAAATAACAAAGACAGCCTTTGCAACCTTTTTATTTAATTTAATTATTGTTTTTAATATTGATTTATCATATCATCTGGGTTACTTTCAAATGCTAAAAGAGAAAAGTGGATTTTTATAAACATAATCAAATAATGGCTGGAACATCTAGTTTAAGCTTATACTAGTCATGATAATAAACGTAGTCCAGGCATGGATATGTTAGATCTTTATCAAATGACTTAAAAAATGTTTTATTTAAACTAATAAAAAAGTTTAAAGTGCCTTTTACTCTTTTGTATATTTCATTTTAAAATATGTTTGTTAAATCGTTTAAATGAATTAGTTTCTCATGGATAAATACTCTTAAACTGGAATTTTGATTAAACGAGGCTCACTTGATTGCCTTTCCTGGAACCGACATAAACTGAGATTACCAAGTATCGAATATTAGAATATCTAGTATTTACTGTATCAATCCAATCATAAAGATTATATTTGTCTATTTTTAGGAAATTGCCGTAAAGGGTATACGCTATTATGGTAGAAGCTATTGTAAGACCTAAGCCTGGGACCATGATATATTTCGTTTTGAGGTCCCCAGAAGCCAAAAACACAGTTCGTTCATTTTCATATGTATGTATGTGTCCGAGGTACTGATAACTTTTAAAGGGGAACTTTAACATTAACAAGGGGAACAATAAATTTTGATGAAATTCGGCATGATATTGTAAGATCGAGTCTTTTTTCATGAGTTCGCGAACCAGCATGATCGGATCATGATCGGGTTTATGGAAACGGGGTTTAAAAGGGATCAAAATGGGTTTTTGTAATTTTTTTTACCTGAATTTTTAAAATAAATATAATTATCTAAATCCATTTAAAAGAGCATGATAAACAAACAATTAACTAATTTAAATTTTTAACTTGGCTCAACAGATAACGGAGAAATTAAAAAAAATTGGTTTCCCATGTTATTTTGATGAAAAATCAACAAAACAATGTATCTCGCTAATTTATTGACATAACTTGGTAAAAAAATGGGCATGTTAGTAGTGTAAAAAGGGCACACCTGGGCCATGACGTCATCATGATGACGTCAGCAGTGATGACGTCATCAATGACGTCACTAATGACGTCACTAATGACATCATATGACGTCATATGACGTCACATAAATGACGTCATGGTGACGTCATTACCGCTGACGTCATCATGATGACGTCACTGACGTTAATTAGGTCAAGGTCACGCAAGAATACAAAAAAAAATTTTTGCACTTTTGCGATTCCTCAAATTTTGCTGAGAAATTGAAATTTCTCGAGGAATCACAAAAGTGCAAAAAAATATTTTTTTTATTCCCTAGCGATGAGACTCTCGACCTAATATATCCGTCAGGGGTCATTGACCCGTCCCAGCAGCCCCACTTGAAAAAAAAATTTTTTTTATTTGACTTACCCACCGAGAGACTGAGAGCCGAAGAATAATTTCTTCAAACACCCGACAGTGGACAAACGACACGCGATCCGAACAGCACCGCGTCTGAAGGCATACTGACTTGGGCGCAGGCGGTTCCCCAGGTACCCGGATGGGGATAAGGATAAGGGATAAGGCTCAGTGGTGGGGATAAGGAGGTGGTGGGGGGTAAAGTGGTCAGAAGGAAGAAAAATTAAAATTTTTGCAACAACTCATCCGAGCCTGTCCTTTACCGTAACTGGGATTGGAAATATTTCCTGAGAAATAATTATTTTTTATTCTTTCTCAGGTGATGTTGGAACTTGGTCGGGAATTGGAGTCACCAACGTAACCTTACTGGCAAAAGTTAGCTCGTCTAAAAGTTTCTGAAACATTTTATCATCCATAGTAATATTTGTGTCCCTTGAGTAAAATTTTGGATTATTTTTGAAGCAACGTTTCATTTTTGTTAAAGTGGAAGTCTTGGACACCTTAACAGAATTATTTTGCTTGGCCAGCAAAAATTTTACTCTTAATAATTTTTCTCGCAAAGTTTCAGCCATAGATGTGTTTCACAGTAAGGTTTGGATATAACTGAAACACTTAGTCAAGTGTTGGACCTTAGCTGGAAGTGGTGGGGGAACAGGGTTTTAGTGGGGGAATGAGTAGTGGAGGGGGTAATGCGGACTGTTGTTGCCAAGTGTAGAAACAGTTTGCTGGGAACTGTCCAAGGAGTAACACGTACTGTGCAGAAAAATTAACCGAGAGACTTGTGTATAATTTAACTCCAAGAAATATTTAATGTAAGACTAAAAGAGGTAGAGCCAAATGAAAAATAATTTTGTAGGAGACGGGCATGGATCAGTTTTGTCGTAAAGTTCAAAATCCACTTGTGTGGAATAAAATTAAAATTGTGAGCGAAAAATATTTAGCCACACCTGCAAAATACAAGTGTAGGAAAATATTAGGAGACCTGTATAGCTAAATAAAAATTAATTTTGTATCAAACAGTCTTCCAGCATTTCAGTTTCTAAGTCTTAACAACTAAGGAATAAAATATTAAATAAGGAGTGGAAAATAATTTGTTAAAGTAAACGTAAGTGTAGCAGTGTAACAAAAATTAATTCCGTGCAAAACAGGCTAGGTTCTGTTTTTCTAAGTTTATTAAGAAGGAAAAATAAAAATTTACTCACAGAAAAGTCTCGCGGTGGCGAGGTGTGGCGTGTTTGTTGGCTTGCAATAAACTGACTTACCTTCTGTTGAGCTACATTTGGCTAGTTGGCCAAGAAACCAGTCTGTTATATAAGCATTATGTAACCGTCTCTGCCGGCTGTGCTGAATCCGGCAAGCTAAAATATTATTCTATAGTACACCTGACTTGGACTGAAAATATTCTAAGTCCCAAGACCCCCCCCCCCCCGGCTCCGGACGAGAAGTGAGCCCCCCCCCTCCGGGGGGGAGGAGGAGGTGGCATAGCCCGAGGCGTTGCCATACCTTGACACGTGTTGTATAATGAGATCCGGTTAGTAATGTATTCAGGGGTGGCTCTTGGAGATTGTCCAATGCCGCAAACAAGTACGTGTCGAGGTCTGGCTGTTTACGTAACCAGATCCGGTTCCCCCACTCCTGACCGGCTCAGCTTCGGTTCTCTGAGGCTTTGCTTCCTCGCAATTGGTTTCAAACACTTCAGCTGAGTGGTTGAAGCTCTGCCCTACAGGATTCGCAATGTAATGTTGGCGCCGCATTATATTGGGAATTCTTTTAGTCTAAGGCATGGCATGTGTAGTGTTAAGAAATATTTTATTTTGCGCTTGCTGCTTCTGCTAGGTCTTGGTGTTGGATTTATTTAGTCTAAGTGTTGTGTGTTGAAAAATATTTCTTTGTACTAATCTTCACAGGTTGTCCCCAAGTAGAAATTTTTCTAAATTCGCATCTTGGAGGTACTCCTCCGTAAATTGGCAGCTTAAGTGTTAGGCTTTTGAGACTTAACAGTCTCTGTAAAATAAAAATTTTTCGAGGTTCAGAACCTCAAGAATTATTTGTTACCAACAATAGCATGGCGCCTAACGAGCCCGGGGGTAGGCCCCTGGGGATCCAACCTTAGGCCTCTTTCGGTCAGGGGCGCTACTGGACCTCATCACTCTAGATGGGTGGTTGGCATCCTTTAGCACGAGGCGTCGGATCCTGACACTGACCGGTGTGCTAGGCAAAAGTCAGTACCTACGGGTTAAGACGGGATCCTCGGTCATGGTTAGCATGGCCTCTTCCAAATTATTGTAGCATGTTTCCCTTAAGGAAACTCAAAATTAAATAAATAATTTTTTATTAAATCACCTCCCCCTAAATGTTGAGATCCCCCCGATGCCTCTGACCGCCGGCGGTCTTAGGCATCGGGGGGATTTCTTTTTTAACTTTGGATGACCTTGACCCATATTTGTGTGTGAATAAAATAATATTTTGTTCCACACGATATGTAGGTCAGCCATGACTTAGGCGGATTTTTGCCTGAGTTCTGAGGACTCCTCAGGACTTAGAGCGAGATGCGACTAAGTGTTGGCTGTCCAAACTGTGGTGGAACAAAATATTATTTGTTGTTGACACATGAGTAAGGGTAGCAGGTATCCAAGAGTTAAAGTCCTAGGGGTAGGTGACCCCCCCCCCGAAATTTTTTTTTGGGATTTTGACCTTGACCAAAAATTTTTTGCTCCGGACGAAATTTTTGTGAGTCCAAAGAAGCCGTTATCACCGCCAACACCCGCATCCCCCACTGAAGAAATCCTTACATATTTCAAATCTTTCTTTGACCCAACCACTCCTGTCACTCCTATCACCCCTGTAACAAGTCCTGCTAAACCCAAACAAAAAATGTATTTCCCTTCCATCCACATCTAAAGACACTCCTGTAACAAGTCCTGCTAAACCCAAACAAAAATTTATTTCCCTTCCATTGACATCTAAAGACCCTCAACTTGAAGTGGAGCAACCAAAAATTAAAGTAAGTATCCCATTGAATAAAATCAAGCCGGGGTTTGCGTAAAACAATAAAGTCTAAAAAAGGCGGCGGCACCGAAACGCCAGTGTACGTTTGTTTGGAAAACTTTAGCGAAATTTAACCAGAAATGTGCCAGGTGGGCTGTTAGCGGTGAAGAGTTATGCCGCTATCATCTTCAACGTGACTCAGCTTCCACCCGGAACATAGTAAGGCCTTTTTCGCTAAACATTGCTCCTAAAACGCAAACAGAGATTCCCATGGTTCGTTATCGAAGGCTCTATCTTGGTGATAAATACTTTTTTCGAAAACACCTTAAAGTAAAGCCTCACATCTTTTTGATGAGGCATGAGGGCAAAAATGTTCATGTGAGAGTTGCTCCCCATTTAGTAAAAGAAAAATTTATGACCATGAGAGGGTATTTGATATGAACGGTGATCATGGGTCAACGTAGGACTGTGTGGCGTTTGCAGGAGTAAATGTAAACTTTTGACTTGACAAAAGTTTTGTTTTCCAAACATTCTTTTCCAAATTACATTTTTCAAAAATTATTTTTCCAAAATTTATTTCTTCACCCTCTTGAAATAAGGGAGGGGGGTATTATATAAATGAGCTATATAAAAAAAAAAAAAAAAAAAAAAAATAGTTCATTTATATAATATCTTAACCTGGGGATAATGTTTTTTTTATTTATAAATAAAAAATAAAAAAAACATTATTCAGACACGTCCCAAACCAGTGTCCTGGACGGTGAAGAAAATTTATAACAAATTAATTTTATTAACCAAACAGATGTTTAGCATTATGGTGAAGCAGTACATGATTACGTGACAACCGGTTTCCCCCACTACTGAAAGGTGACGTGACAACCAGTTTCCCCCACTACTACTGAATCTCACTCAGTTCCCAGCGCTACTCACTTGGCTCATTCTGCTTTGTACTTTCATCCGAGCTACACATTATGAGCGGAAACACTGCAGAAGTCTCCTTTGAAGCGCCTAGCAGAAAATTGCAACCCGGCCACAAGAGGGTTGTCAAAACGTTAGGAGAAAATCCGTTTGTATATGCTCCGTTGTTGGTAGATCATAAAAATTATTTGTCACCAGAACCTGGACCATCCAATGAAGAAGGAGGAAATATTTTAAGACATGCATTGATGGAGGGCACGGTGGAGAATAAAATAAAAAATAAGGAGTTGAAGCGGTTGGCGGACCATCAGCGCAATTACAAGGAGCGAGTGGCGATGCTCCGGTTAAAACTGGTGGTGCCAAAAGTTAAATTGCGCGCCAGTAAGCTGGACACTTTGATGGAGGCTGCGGATTATATCCAGCAGTTGGAGCGAAAAATTAAATATTTAGAAGCTCAACTGGAAAATAAGAATTCTGAACGACTTGTCATTGCAAGTCCAGAATTTGTAGTCGATGGTGGGGAGCAAATTTTGGGAATGTAAAATTATTTTATTTTGTGCGACTTGGACTTGAACACGGACTAGCTGTTTGGTATGTGGAAAAAACAGAGCGGGGGATAGAGCACTCTGTGATACTGGAATAACATATCACTTAGTGCTTTATCCCCCGCTCACAGGGTAATTTTATTTGGCCTTGACCTACTTAAAAAAGAAGTGGTGGGGGTAAGTTTAACCAGGTGTAGGTTATTGAGGAGGTTGCTCAGTCTCAGTTCAGCGTAGCTAAGAGACGCACCCTAGAGATGGCTCCTTTTAGTCTTGTAGAATTGTGTTTAATGCAAATTTCCGATGAAACCGAATTGTTCCGTTATGTTGTGCATCAGTCTGGTGCACCACCAAAAATTAAAAATTTAGTGAAGGAGTTTGACTTTGAAAGGAATGGCTACACAAATTATTTTGCTTATGTCTTCAGAAATGAAAATCTTAAATTTTGTAAGGAGTGTGGTTTTGCTGCTTGTAAGGACATGATGGAATTTATAGAAAACGGTGGCTACATGTTGATGACTGGAATTTGTAACATAAAAAGAAATGAAATACCACAAGAAAAGCGTGATATTTGTGCTTGTTATTTACACGATTGGCATACATACAGCAGAAACCAGGTGGAGCCTCTTGAAAAGTGGTGGGGGGTAAAGTGATATAGGTGGTGAGAAGCGTCAGTTTGAGCTCATTCTTTGCAGAACACTCTAGTGATCAGCATCATGGTGAGCCACTGCGTTGAATTTATATTGCTGGAAGAGGACATGATGGAGATTGTAGAGCTGATCGAGGATACTACAAGAAAAGGGACAATTGAAAATGTCAATTGTGATCCTCTGGATGAGAGATCACAAAGAATTGTGCAAATCTTTTTGGCAAATCGGTTAACACCACAAACTACAAATTTGGAATTTGTGAAATATTTATTCGATAACCGTGTAAATGCTAAAATGGCTATATTTTTTAAAAAATAATAATTTAGTATTTTGATGTGCTACTTGGACTTGAACATATTTTGTGAGTTTTGGTTGACGGAAAAATGGTGGTGGGGGGTAAATAATTTACATATCTATATAAAAATCTAGTTTGTTTGCAAAGGTGAAACATTCCACTAAGATGCCTCCACTGGACAACACTGATGTGCCTTGCAGACAAATTTTCGAAATTTTACAAGAGATACCAATTGAAATAACAAATGAGGAAGAGGAAGAAGAAAATGTTACAGAAGATGAAAGCGCAATGGAAGAATTGGATGAAGAAGAAAATAATTCAATAGATATTGACTTACATGCTTATGAAACATTGGACTCGTCATCAGAAGAAGAAGAAATGGAAGATCAGAACACCCCTCAAGTTGGAGCTATATTGGACAGAATGTCGTTGTGTAAAAGACTTGTATTTTGTAGTAGAAGATTATTTTTGGAGAGTAGTGATGACGAGGATAGCAGTGATGAAGTTTCACCTTTGTAAATAACTTTTTTGTAAATAATTTTTTGTTTTGCATTTTACAAAAATCCAAAAAAATTATAAAACTGTAAAAAAGAAGAAAAAGAATATGAGCGGGGGATAGAGCAGCAGATGCTCTATCCTCCGCTCAAAATAATAATTTCCGATGGCCTTGACCCACTTTTGAGAATTGATTGTGGTGGGGGAGAGCATTAGTGGTGGGGGAAACGTCATATATACGGGTAGTCAAGCCTCAGTCTCATTTGGTAAGAAAGAGGGAACGCTGGATCGGAGGTGATGGTAAGATTGACTCAATAGCAAATACTTTAACACTGCAATATGTTAACAGGTTGTCAATGGTTAGGAAATATTTTTATTTTTATACTCGCTAGTTTGTTTAAGCTTAAAATTTTAAATATATTTTGTTTTGGTCAAATGCTTTTGCCAGACTTCCTACACGCTAAGACTCATATAAAGTACAGGATTAAGCTGATCTCTCGGGGAAATACTATGTAGCCACCTCACACTGGTTATCGGAGTCGCATAGTATTGGTGATTTATACAACATAAAATATTTTCAATATGTTATATATCACCAATTCTTATTCGAGTCAGATAACCAATGTTAGGTAGCACATCAGTATTTCCCCGCGAGATCAGTCTTAATTCTGTACATTTTTTGAGTTTTGGCGTGTGGTAAGTGTGCCAAAAGCATTTGCTCAAACAAATATATTTAAAAGTTTTAATTTTGAACAAGTTGGGCAGTAAATAATAAAAATATTTAACTTTTGAACCAGTTGACATATTATTGAAAGTATTTGTTAGAAAGTCGATCTTACTACCATCTCTTATCCAGTGTTCCCTCTTTTTTACCAGATTTAAGGTGGCCTTGACCTATATATTTGTCCTAAATAGCAAATTTTAAATAAATATATTACATTTTGTTCTGCGCATGCGCAGAACGGGTTTTCCCAAGATCACCCCCCCACCACCCGCTATAAAAGGAGGTCGGCCAAGAGCGTCTCTCATTCTTTGGTGAACTTTTGTAGAGGTAACATCTAAAGACGCTAGTGGTAAAAAAGTGTTAAAATGCTTCTTTGCCATATTTGTGGGGAATTTTTCCCAGATGAAGTGATTCTTCAAATCCATGAAGAATTACATATGGAAGACCCGGCGAGTGAAACGGCTAATGAAATGGACATGGACTGGATTGATGACATTTTGGCTGAATTTAACCGCAACCTGGACAATTGGCAAAGTGAACTTCAACAGATTCAACGCAGAAGACCCAGTGTTATCCAGTTTGGAGGCGCTGGACCATCTGGAGTTGGAAGAACAACGCCACGGACTGACCTGGATACGGAAACGGACACGGACACGGACATCGACTTGGATTTGGATTTGGATACGGTAGAAGAAGAAGGTGTGAGACGGCTAAGTGCAAATGCCTTCCCCGGACACACGGTAATCCATAACAAAATTAATAATGTACAGTTAGATTTAGAAAACTTTGTAACCGAGGCAAAATCATTGATTAGTGAAACTTTAACTGAAGAATTGGCAAGATTAAATTTTATTAAATTTGGTTTAGTGTTGGACGCAAAATTTAGTAAATCTGATGGTGAAACCACACTTCGAGGTTTCATAACAAAAAACCGTACTTTGATGTTTGCCTCGGATGTAAATAAAATTGTAGACGAATGTATTGAAGAATTGTTGACAAAAATGCAGGAGCATGAAGGGAGAGGGTCAGGTTGGATGTTTACATCCGTAGAGGGTTTAGATTTAAGAGTATATAAGCACGGTTACGGTATGAGGGGTAGTAGCTATATCCCTCTACCAAAAGCCATTGAGAAAACGAAAGCATGTATAAATGTACAAAATGTAGATAATGAATGTTTTAAGTATGCTATGTTATGTAAATATATTTTGCCAGAGCAGCACCCTTGTAGAGTAAGTGGACATTATGTAAATGTAAATAATAGGTATAATTTTGTAGGACTATCTTACCCTGTAAAAATTTCTGATATTTCTAAGTTTGAAAAACACAATCCAGGTGTTAGTGTAAATATTTTTGGATTGGACGATTCAAATAATGTATACCCTTTAAGAGTAGCAAAAACTGAGCTTAGGAACCATACTGATTTGTTGTTGATAACCAATGGTGAAATATCACATTATGTTTATATTAAAAATTTTGAAGGACTTGTTGGTAACCAACTTACTAAAAAACGACATAGGAAAACAATTTGTAAGCGATGTTTCTGTTTTGTGTTGAAAGATGAAAGAAGGGGAGGAGCACAGTGGTTACGTGAACACCAAAGGCTATGTAATGAAAACTTTGAATGCAAAATTAGTTTGCCTGCACCTACTCGCTCTATTGTAAAATTTGAAAAGATTAGCCATCAATATAGGGTACCATTTGTAATTTATGCAGACTTTGAGTCCACACTGGTACCCCAAGAACATCCAGAAGGGGAAATTACCAGTAGGACTAAATATCAGCTGCATAAACCTAACAGTTTTTGTTTGCTTGTTAAATCCACACTGTCAGAAGAACATTTGAAAAATTTTGGTTTAAGTTCAACACCAATTTTGTACAGAGGTGAGGATACTGCTAAACATTTTGTAGATAACTTGTATTATATAGCTGATAAGGTTGAAGAAGTGTACAGTAATATTGTTCCTATGATTCCTCTAGATGAAGAGGAGGAAATTCAATATATCAATGCCACTAATTGTTACTTGTGTAAAAAAGAATTTACTGTTGAGAACCATAAAGTCCATGATCACGATCACCTTACTGGTTATTACAGAGGGGCTGCTTGCAATTCATGTAATATTAATTATAAACTTCCGAAATTCATTCCAGTTGTTTTGCATAACCTTAGTGGTTATGATTCACATTTTATTATTCCGGAATTGGGCAGGGATGATGGGAAAATTGATGTATTGGCCAACACTTTAGAGAATTATATTAGTTTTTCCAAGACTGTTGGCAAAATTAAGCTTCGATTCGTGGATTCTTTTCGATTCATGTCATCTAGCCTTGCCAACCTAACTAAAAATTTAAGACGACAGGATTTAAAAGAAACCAGAAAAATTGTGCCAGAAGATAAAATGGACTTGGTGCTAAGGAAAGGAGTGTTTCCTTATGATTATATTACAGGAATGGAAAAATTTGAAGAAACAAGACTACCACCTATCGAAGCGTTTAAAAGTAAATTAACTGAAACCGAAATTTCAATTGAAGATTATAATCATGCTCAGAAAGTCTGGAATGAATTAGAAATGAATACCTTGGGTGATTATTCTGACTTTTATGTAAAACTAGATGTAACATTATTGTGTGACATAATGGAAGAATTTAGGAACACCTGTTTCACCGCTTATGGATTGGACCCCCTTCATTCGTTTACATCTCCCGGTTTAGCATGGCAGGCCATGTTAAAATCCACCGAGTGCAAGTTGGAGCTGTTAACCGACATCGATATGGTTTTGATGATCGAATCAGGTGTACGCGGTGGATTAACTCAGGCCGTTACAAGACATGTCAAAGCTAATAATAAATTTCTACCAAACTATGATGAAACTAAAGATTCGATTTTTCTTGGCTATTTTGATGCGAATAATTTGTACGGTTGGGCGATGTCCAAACCCCTTCCGTATGGCGACTTTCAATGGGTAGACCCTGATTCAATTGGAAATATTATGGATATTCCCAAAGAAGGTGACACCGGCTACATCTTAGACTGCGACTTTGAGTATCCAGTACACCTACACGATCATCATTACGACTTGCCACTGTTGGCTAAAACTGAAGTATCACCGACGGGAAAATGGCCCAAATTAATGATGACATTAAACAACAAAAACCCTTATGTCGCGCACTATTGGGTTGTACAACAAGCGTTGGAATTAGGATTGATTATTACCAAAATTCATAGAGTTTTAAAATTTTCACAATCTTGTTATTTAAAACCATACATTGATTCAAACACTGCAAGGAGAGCAGCAGCAACATCAGCTTTTGAAAAAGATTTTTACAAGCTCATGAACAATGCAATATTTGGAAAAACTTTAGAAAACAAAAGGAAACACAAAATTGTAAAATTAGTAACAAACCCCAGACAGATGCAGAAACTTGTACAGAAACCGAATTTTGGAACAAGTATGATAATTAATGAAAACTTGGTAGCAGTCAGCATGAAGAAAACCAAGATAGTAATGGATCGACCGTTGTACATAGGAATGTCTATATTGGATATAAGTAAAACGCACATGTATGACTTTCATTACAACAAAATGGTTCAACATTATGGAAGAGAAAATATTGGAGTAGCCTACATGGACACGGATGCACTAATTTATTGGATTAAGACACAAGACATGTATGAAGATCTTCGGACGTTCATACACAAAAATGATTTTGATTTTTCCGACTACCCAAGAAATCACCCGAACTTTAATGAAAATAATAAGAAAGTTTTAGGCAAATTCAAAGATGAATGCAATGGAGCAAGCATGGAAGAAATCGTTGCACTAATGTCCAAATTATATTCTTTTAAAGTATATAAAGGACATCAAGAAGAAACATCTACCACCAAAAAAGCAAAAGGTGTGAAGACAAGTTATTTGAAGAAAAATGTAAACTTTGAACACTACAAAAACTGTTTATTTAACGACACCACCTTGACTGCTAAATTCAACACTATAAGGAGTGAAAAACACAAAGTGTACAGTGTTACAGAAGTGAAAAAAGCATTGTCAAACAAAGATGACAAACGTCACATTATGGAAAACCAAATTGATACTCTTCCTTTTGGCCACTACTCTCTCAACCCTATCGAACTAACCTATTCTTCGTCCCTCTTCGTCCTTCTTCGACCTAAATTCCTTTTCCTTCCGTAAAAAAATGGGGAACACGGCAAGTCCAACGCCGTGTTCCCCATTTTTTTACATCAATTTGAATGACCTTGACCCAGTTAAATATGGGTATAATGTAATAAAAAATTTATTTTTACTTCATCTATGAATGAGGAAGGATAAAATTATGGATTTGAAACAAAAAATTTTTCATGAACTTCATAAACCGGCTAGGAGAAAATTTCCCCGAAGAAATACTGTTATAAAAGGAATGAATGATCTATATCAAGCTGATTTAATCGAAATGATTCCTTATAGTAAACAAAATAAAGGATTTAAATATATATTGACTATTATCAATTGT
Source organism: Neoaliturus tenellus (assembly GCA_030545055.2). Taxonomy (NCBI): domain Eukaryota; kingdom Metazoa; phylum Arthropoda; class Insecta; order Hemiptera; family Cicadellidae; genus Neoaliturus; species Neoaliturus tenellus. The sequence goes on along the minus strand of CM061535.1, from coordinate 41,213,302 downwards.
TTTACAAAAATGGCAGATGCTTTACCGCTAAAAGATAAAACCGGCAAGAGTGTAACAAAAGCCATGGAAACTGCTATACAGAGAGACAAAAATACCATAAAACATTTACAAACCGATGATGGTAAAGAATATTTCAATAAAGAATTTTCAAATTTAATGAAAAAACACAACATAAACCATTATTCGACTAATTCAGAGGTAAAAGCATCAATTATAGAAAGATTCAATCGAACTTTAAAAGGTGCGATGTACAAGATGTTTTCAAACAGAGGATCGCACGTATGGATTGATATGTTACCAAAACTAATAAAAGATTACAATAACAAGTTCCATAGAACAATTGGTATGAAACCGAACCAAGTGACTAGCAAAAATGAAAAACTAGTATTAAAACGTATAAAAATAAATACTAAACCAAAAGTTGAAAAACTAAAGCCTAAAGTGTTTAATGTTGGTGATAAAGTGCGAATAAGCAAATACAAAGGTGTATTCAGTAAAAGATATCTGCCTAATTGGACAAATGAGGTTTTTACCGTATTTAAGGTACAACCTACAGTGCCGGAAACTTACATTTTAAAAGATAATAAAGGACAATTGCTCGAAGGAGGGTTTTATGGACATGAAATGTTAAAATCCACAGTAGGTGATGTATATCTCGTTGAAAAGGTGTTACAACGGAAAAAAGATAAAGTTAAAGTGCGATGGTTAGGATTTAATAAGAGTGAAGATTCTTGGATACCTAAAAAGGATCTGATATAATGATGGAGCATCATTTTAGGTTGAACCTTTACAAAGGATGGAGATAATACCGCAAAAGGATAGTTTTCCTATTAATAATATTGATGAACTCACGGTGGACAATTTGGAATTAAACAGCGGCAAACATGGTGTTCTGTTACCAAACACGGTGCGTTGTCTTGTAACTGGTCCATCCAATTGTGGTAAAACAAATGTAGTATTCAATTTGATTACAAACCCAAAAGGATTGCGTTTCAATAACTTGTATGTCTTTTCCAAATCATTACAACAACCCAAATACCAATTATTAGAAAAAATATTTAATAATGTGCCAGAAGTGAAATATTACAAGTTTGATGCAAGTGAAAGCGTAATGCAACCGCATGAAGCTAAACCATTTTCAGTTTTTATATTTGATGATGTATCCTGTGAAAACCAAAACACTATCAGGAGCTATTTCGCTATGGGGCGACATAACAATATAGATAGCATTTACATAGGCCAGACTTATAGTAAAATACCAAAACAATTGATAAGAGACAACGCAAATGTGTTAATTGTATTCAAACAGGATGAAACCAACTTAAAACACATATATTACGATCATGTCAATGCGGATATGTCATATGAACGGTTTAAAGACATATGTGGTAAGGCTTGGGCTGAAAATTATGGATTTTTGACAATTATGAAGGAACAACCACTAAATAACGGCCGATACAGGATAGGTTTTGATAAATTTATATTAATTCACTAACCATTATATCACGCAATCATTCTTGTACAGCACGTCTTGCTACAAACATGGTTAACCAAGAAAAGTTAGTAAAGGAAATTAAATCACTTAGTGATTCTATTCGGGCTAAAAACAGAGCGTTAAAGTTAGGTATCAGCGAAAGGGAGAAATTTCTCGAATCTACTTTTAAACCTATTACAGAGCCTTTGAAACAATTGAACAAAAAATTGACTAAACCTTCTTTTCAAGGTGATATTATTGCTCCGATAACAGAATATGAAAGGGAAAGTGTAATATCAGAAGATATTAGCGATGACGACCCGGAAGCCTCCATATTTAGTGATACAACGGCAGAAAGAGAAGATGTATATGCTGGTAGTGAAGAAGAAGTAGTATCTATAGCGAGTGAAGAAGAAAAAACAGAAGGAGAACCATCAAACATAAGCTTATTGGGTGAAAATATTCATACAAAAGGACCTTTAGGAAGGAAATACTTGTTAAAACTGTTAATTGGAACTAATTCTACTAAAAAATACCACAGTTATGGAGCAAGAATGTCCAAAGAAGGTGTAATGATTGGTAATAGCAAATTAGATGTCGATGAACATGATAATATTCGCGTAGGTGATCAAATATATAAAGGAACAAGGGGACTATTTGAATTATTATTTCAAAATAAACCTTTAAAAGCATTGGTAAAAAATGATGATTTGGAAGTGTATAGCAAAATTTTGGAACAAACCAATGCATATTGAAGAAATTATTTACCTGAAGCACCCATATATAGGAATAAATCTGTAAAATATAAAGATTTTGTTTCCAAATTAATACCTATTATAAGAAGAAAACCTGTAAAAAGAAGATTAGTAGCATCCACTTTAGATTTAAGTTCCCCAGAACCGAGAAAAAGAAGCAAATCAGTCACCGGTAAAGGATTGATGAAGAAACTATACAATACAAACGTAATTTATTACAATAATATCAATAAATTGGTGGATAGAATGAAACTAATACATGAAGCCAAAGAAGCGGGTCATACTGGATTGGAAAACGAATGGGTGGCTTTAGTGGATGAACTTAGAAACCGAGGGGTAATCTCATAAAAATGCATTACTCCCTAAAATGCTATTCAGTTGCACCATGAGTGTCGACAAGTTCGGACGGTATTCCTCGGATGGATTATATTACGCGAATAACTTAAAAAGAGGTGCTGGTTTACCACAAACACCTGAAGGAGATTATGATATTAGTAATAAAAAGTTAAAAAACATAAAAGATCCCACGGACGAAAACGATGCCGTAAATTTAAAAATAGTAAAGGAAAAGATATCACCAACATTAAGACTACACAATAACACATATGATGCAGAAAATCATAGAATTATCAACGTTGGTAAACCAAATGAAAACGGTGATGCGATAAACAAAGGTTATTTATCATCTGAATTAAAAAATACGTTAAAATTCAATGGAAAAACGTATAGTGCTAACAATAAACGTATATCCAAAGTAGATGACCCTAAAGATGCAAAAGACAGCGTGAATAGACGCTATTTACATTCCTTGATACCTGAAAAGACAAAAGATGGATTTTCTTTTTATAAATTTGTTATTAATGATATAGGTTATCCGAAAACTGAAAACGATGCTGTAAATCTAAAATATATTAAAGATCATTGTATCATACGTGATGTAGGGGTTATAGATTGTTTTGGTAATTGTTTAGCAAATGTTAAAGATGGTTCGGCGCCATCAGATGGTGCAACAGTGGGTCAAATGATGGAAACCTTAAAACAAGAACAACCTCTTTTGTAAAACAAAATCAAGTAGTATCGAAGCAAGGGGATGAATTCGTTCAAGGTAATGAAAAATTTAATTTATTAACATACAAAAATAATGCTTGGGATTGCACGGATAAAAAGTTATCAAATGTGTCATGGGGTCATGAGGATCATGATGCAGCTGCTTTATCACAAACCGTACATTTAGATCCAAATAATCACTTTGTATTTTTTACATGTAATGATAAAGTGATAAAACACTTGAAACAAGGAAGAGAAGCAAATGATGCTGCAACTGTAGGACAGACCATTACAACATCATTAAAGGATAGTAAAGTGTATAATTGTAATAATAAACGTATAACAAACCTTAAAGACCCTGAACATGTAGATAATGCTGTCACTGTTAATTTTCTTGTAAAAGTTTTAGGTAATGCGATATTTGATTTACACAATCATTTTACACCAGATATTCTTCAAGGAAACTCGGGACATAATACTTATGCTGAATCCATGAGAGGTGAGTATATTAAACGAGAAATTTATAATAAATACTTTATTAACCCTAAAACGCAAAAGTTTAGATTATCAGATTGGAGTGATATTGATATTTAATTAAATAACTCAATAAATGACTTCATTTATGTGCAACCTGTCATAGAGGTAACACATAGGTTACGCTTTTCGAATATAAAAGACAATCATGGCATTTCATTACACCAGTCCATATCGAGACACTATACGGAAAGGAGGCGGTATCACGTCCACAGCAGTTTCTCTGTTAAGTAAAGCTTTAAATCGAATTCCAGTAGGATCTGTCGTAAATAGAGCAATAGACGCTTTACCATACGAATTTCACATACCGGGAGGTTATCAGTATTGCGGACCAGGAACTAAATTGAAAAAACGACTGGAAAGAGGCGATCCAGGCATAAATAAGTTAGATCAGGCTTGTAAAGAACACGATATAGCATATTCCACATTTAGCGATACAAAAAATAGATCAATAGCTGATAAAAAGCTCGCGGATATAGCTTGGCAACGAGTAAAGTCTAGTGACGCTAGTATTGCAGAAAAAGCAGCAGCTTTAGCGGTAACAGCAGGTATGAAGGCTAAAACAGCAGTAGGAGGTGGAAAAAGGAGGAGAAGAGTGAAAAGGAGATCGGCAAAGACAAAACATGGAGGGAATATTAGAAGAAAACGACGTTCCACCAGAAAGGGTAGCAAAAAACCAACAGTATGGTCAATGGTAAAAAACGGGGCAGGTCTATACCTAAGACCGTATCGTGCATATTAAATAAAAGAAATCAATTAGTAATACCACATAAAGCGTTAACAAATATCGAATTATTTAAATACATTTCATGTTTAAAAATACCATTCTTTCGCGGTGTCTTTATGAAAGATGCTTTACCAGTTAAAATGTGGAAAAACGAAACCGGTATTGTAAATTTAGACAATTCTGAAGGTCCTGGCACTCATTGGGTTTGTTATAAGAAATTAGGTGATAATATATATTACTTTGATAGTTTTGGCAATTTACCACCACCTAAAGAGCTTGAGCATTACTTTAAATCTGCTAAAAACATATTACAACTATAAAAGAGAACAACCTGATAACACTTTAATATGCGGCCATTTATGTTTGGAATTCCTAGCTAAAAGTATCAGTCACAATTGAGATGTCTTCCTATACGGTATCATTAACAGGAAAATCGTCCACTTTACGAAGTATCCTTTTTTAGCGTTACGCTTGCAAAAAGGAAGATTTTGGGAGGCGGCACTAACAATACTATGAAAGCTGAAATTAACTCCAAATATTATATAGATTTTACTCAGGAACAATCAATCGGTGAATTGTTAGGATTTCCCAAAGATAGCCCAATTTTAGAACCAAATCAAACACATTCCGGTAAACAAACTGTAACTATACTAAAAGTTAATAGTATAGATATAACTTGTAACATTATACAGGGAGCTTACAGAGATGGAGCAAATACTCATATAATACATACTTTTTACCCGAGTGTACCTCCAGGATTTAAAATTGTAGAAAAGCCACAAAACCTAGTATATCTGCCGTTGAACACCACTTTCATTTCAGACATCGTGTTGAACGTATTGGATCAAGACGGTAACTTGATAGATTTCCGAGAAGAGCCAATTACAGTTAGATTACATTTAAAATCGACACTTTAATACAAAAATCATGGGTTTATCATTTAAAAGTGGACAGCCTACGGGAAACCGCATTAGTAGCTCTTCAGCTGTGGAGGAGTTAACACGCGAGAACATTCGTTTCTTAGAAAAGATTGGTTTAAAATTAACCGATTATGGATATACTGGATATAGCGCAGGGTCCGACATTCGACGAAACACTATGGGAAAAAGAATATCACACCCACAACCCTTACACTTCATCAAAATTGAACAATAACGATGAAATTCGTATTCCTATACAACATCAAGACATTTACACACTACCATGTGAAAGTTACTTGTATATCGAAGGAAAAGTAACAAAGAAGGACAATAGTGTAGGTACAACAGTTCCATTTATAAATAATCCTATGGCTTTCCTGTTTGATGAAATTAGATATGAAATATCAGGTGTAACAGTTGATTCCACTAAAAAAGTAGGTATTGCAACAACTTTAAAGGGGGTAACATCTATATCACCTAATGAAACCAATTTACTTCAACCAGCCGGATGGGTTTTACCTGAACATGACACAATCACTCCGAATACAAATGGATATTTTGATTTTCATATTCCATTACGTTTGTTGCTTGGATTTGCTGAAGATTATAGAAAAATAATATTAAATGTTAAACAAGAATTAGTTTTGTTGAGATCTTCTAACGATAAAGACATTATTAAAGCTCCAGATGGTACAACGGATGCAAACCTAGAATGGAAATTAACATTAGACAAAATTGTATGGAGAGTTCCACATGTTAAATTAGCTGACGAACATAGAATGCTACTATTAAGGAAGTTAAAGGCTGATCGTGATATTGTAATTCCTTTTAGAAGTTGGGAATTCCATGAACATCCAAGCTTGCCAACTACGGATCGTCACACTTGGACTGTTAAAACATCTAATTACTTAGAACGAGCCAGGTATATTATATTTGGTTTACAAACAGATAGGAGAGACAGCATCACAAAACATGCAGGCAAATTTGATCATTGCAACTTAAAAAATATTAAAGTTTATTTGAATTCACAATTTTTCCCCTACGACAATTTGAATGTGTCATTCGCTAATAAAAAGTACAGTATATTATACGATATGTATGCGAGATTCCAAAATTCATATTACGGTAAAACAAATACACCTTTACTATCACCAGAAGAATACTTAGATGGTTACACAATAGTTGTAATTGATTGTTCTAAACAAAATGAATCAGTAAAATCATCAAGTGTTGACATAAAGATTGAAATGGAGTTTAATGCAGCTATACCTGCAAATACAACTGCATACTGTTTAATTCTACATGATAAAATTGTAACATACACACCTCTAACTGGAATTGTTAAAAATGTATTGTAAAAAACCGGTTTTGTTACATTCCGCGAGTATAAAAGCGGAGCGTGCAGACCGCTCCTGATCAGTTTGTTGCCTGACGTCGTATGGGTAGCATCATCTTCAATATGGCTTCTACAAGTGGTACAACGGAATGCGATATAGAAAAAGAAATTTCAGAATTTTTGGACATGAATGAACAGCAACACGTCACAAATCAAGAAGAAGAAGAAAAAGGTAAAAAGAAAAAATATTTGTCCAAGAGGAAAAGAAATGTGGAAGAAAATATTTCACCAAATATTTTGATGGAAGTATTTTTAAGAATTTTTTATCCAATCTCTTCAAGTTTGGATAAAAGTGTTTTAATTGGAGTTATGAAATCAACCGACTATTCACCTACAGTAATTTTAACTCACGGAACAAAAATGATTTTGTTTACAGCCAATGCTTGGGAATCTTTTATGAAACACCTCCATTAGTTGGAATGTTACTTTAATAGCAACATGTTTGGCAGGAAAACAAAAGTAGGACTATTGGATTCAGACTTGGAAATTGATATTATTAAACACAGATGTGAACATCAAATGAGATTCAGAGATACGACCAAACATGACATAAAAATTCAACTGAACAGAGAAGAATTTTTTATTTTAACATGTGCAACTGAACCAATAACAAGATATTTAAGACAGCTAGTATTCTCCAGTTCAATTATTAAAGATTATTTAACAGATACTTTGGACAAACAACCGGATGCACCAATTTTGTATGGACCTGTGGACACTTCAATATTCAACAGAATTCCTCATGAAGTTCAAATGTGGAGACAATTGGAACAATATGTGCAAAAAAAAATAATTTTGTAAAATCGGATGAAGAAACACATTTCAGTGATGAAAAGGATCAAAGTGATGATAATGACAACAACAAAAATGACCAGATGGAAAGTTAAATAAAGTTTTAAAATTTTTCACAACACTTTACACTTGAATTGGCAAATTTTCAATAAAAAATTCAAAATTTTGTGGGTGTAGGCCTACCGGGGATGGTGCCCACGTTAAATATACACCAACGCGCCTTCAACTGTACGGCCTGGCATAAATAAATGCCTACCGTGGTGTGGAAAACAGTTGACCTTCCGACACCGTGATGGATAGACAGGTGACCTTTCAAATGGACATGGAAGAAGAAATAAAGTCCAAGCCGGGTATTATTGAATTTCAAGCTTTTCGTGGTAACGATGATCGGTTTATAATTAAAGAACTCGTATTTTACGATTTAGATAAAAATATCCCTTACACATTTTTATTTAAACCACCATGCTCTTTTTCTTCACTAACCACCAAAGCCGCAACAACAAACCGATGGACTTGGAAATATTTTCATCACATCGATTGGTATGACGGTTTTACCAGTTATTCAGACTTGTATCATATTATGCATCAATTTTCAAACAGATTTACTAATATTTACACAAAAGGATTTGAAAAGAAAAGATGGATAGAACAATTTACATCTACTCCAGTTAAAGATGTGCAAATAGATAAAAATTTTAAATTTATTGCTGAAAACATTTGTATTTGCACACAAAGTGTGGAACATGAAAGGGACAGGCACTGTGCGTTAAAAAACGCTTTAAAATTAGCAACTTACCTGCAAGATGGAGAAATCGGTGATGGTGGTAGGGGTAACGGCGATTATAAAAGCGAGGAGCAGACCGAGACCTGGCACGAGTATTACTCGAGATTCCGAGACGACAACATCTCAGAGCAAGAAGACAGCGAGGACCTCTAGAACAACCATGGCATCCAACCAGTTTCTGCAGACTTTGGTGGAACAGTTCAACGCCCACTCCAAGTCTACAATTTTGCCGGTAAAAAAATGTTCAGAGCTGAAGGATGAAAAACATTATATTATACATACCATGAAGAAGATGGAAACTACAGTCGGCGAGGCAATCTGCTGCAGCTTGAGCGAAGCCCCATACACTCCGGGAGATGAGCCGAAATTCCAAATTTACCTGCCCAAAAGATTTGTACACCTACTCCAAAACGAAGATCTCCGCTCCATACAACCAGGATGTCTCTACTTGTTGTCCCACGGATGCAGCGGCAGCAACTCCACCGAGCTTACCATCCACATCGCAGACAAGCAGCAGTGTTAAAAAAAAATAATTTTTTTCTTTCTTGTATCTGTTTGTATTTTTTAACTATATATATTGTTGTCATGTAATCTTGTTTGTACTGTTTTAAATAAAGATAAAAAAAAAACAAAAAAAAACACAAAAAAGGCAACATATCAATATGTGAAACAAAAAAAAAATTTTTCACATATTGATATGTTGCCTTTTTTTTAAAGCTCTGGGGTGACCTTGACCTTTGACCTTTGCACAAATTAAACATAAATTTTTTCAAACAGCAATATGTGTGTGTGTGTGTGTGTGTGTGTGTGTGTGTGTGTGTGTGTGTGTGTGTGTGTGTGTGTGTGTGTGTGTGTGTTTTCCCCCACCATTTCAGGTTACCAGCATACAGACTGTAAAGAAGTTCAGTTTGATTGCAACTGTCAAACGATGAGCACCCTATTTGAGCTTTGTGTAAGAAAAATTATTGAAGATCAACAGCTATTTAGCCATACTTTACGATCCAACGCTCCTCAACAAATTAAAATTTTTATCAAACAGTACAAGCTAGACAACAGAGGTTACAACACTTTTGGTTGGTACAAGTTTGGTGATGGTACAAAATTTTGTCGAAGTTGTGGAAGGGCCGCTGTATCCAACCCGGCACAATTCCTACAAGATGATGGATGTTTACAATATGGTCATGTGGCTCCAGTTTTAAGTTACCATACACCTAAAGAACTTTGCGCCATTTGTTCAATCAATATGTTTAGTTGGCAAAAATTTAACCACCTCTCATCAGACAGCGTGTAAACAACTTCCCCCACCACTATTTCATACTACCTTCAAACGACCATGCTAATATTCATTCCGCCTTTGGATATCATACGGAAAACATCAAGATGGCTCTGACTGTAAAATGTGCAAATTATGAAGAAGTATTTGTAAGAAATCTGCAAGAATTAAACGAAATTGTTCAAGAATTTAAATCACTAATTGAACAAGGATACCGTTTAAACATGCAAATTTTTGCTTGCAACACAAAATGCCCTTATGTCCCCAGGGATGACGAGCCGCCTAGGTCACCATCATCAACTTCTTCAGCCTACTCCTCCAGATCATCCATGAAGACTCAAGCCAGTCCAAACTTGGAATATTTCTCCTGACTAATATTTATATTTTGTATCCTCATTGTACTTCAATATGTATATTTTTGTATTGTAATAAAGGAATGATAAAATAAAAACAAAATAAAAAAAACCTATCTTGCTACAGTATTGTAGCAAGATAGAATTTTTTTAAAACACAAATTGGATGACCTTGAACATGTTCTAACATGTTCAGGTTTTCCCCTACCACTTTTCCTCTTGGAGACCTGAGATGCAGCACCAATGTGTTTCATTACATCTTCATCTTTTGAGCTGCAAACATGGATGTTCCACCACCAATATATGAGGCCGATGAAGCGGAAAGCCTGGGGAGGAGGAGATGCCAGCATGTGGATCTAGTGGAGATGATGGAAAGAAGGATGGAAGAAAGACGGATCAGGAAGGACCATATGCTAATTCAGAAAATTTTAAAATTAGATCTCTTCATAATCTTGGCCTTATTAATTGCAATCTTCTTCTACTTGGTATACGCAGTTGTATACTGCCTAAGATGCAAAGAGTGTACAGATAAAGCAGCCAAATTGCCAGTTTTCAACACTACTCTTTAAATAAAATTTTCTTTTTTAAAACTCCAAATGGTTGACCTTGAACATGTTTCAACCTGTCTGGTTGTATCAATTACCCCCACCACCACAATTCCAAAAGACCAGTCCTACATGCAAGTCTGGCTTCATTTCCAACTCAGCTACGCTAAAGGTTACACTACACACAATGAAGTGGGAATTACTTGTTGACAGCCTTCAATACCTAAAAGAAATCTATGAAAAATTGCACATGCGGCTACTTCAAAATCCAGGGATGATAATAAAAATGAACTTGGAATACGACTGTCCACTCATCGACGACAGTATGGATGAAGCAGAAGGGGTAGTCCAAAATACACAAGGAACATGTTGCTGTGAAGAAAATTCTTCAACAACATCAAGCACAAGTCCGGACAGCACATATGGGGATGAAGGAGGATTTTTGTAAATAAAATTTAAAAAAATATTTTTTTTTAAACTTCAAATGGTTGACCTTGAACACGTTTGAACATGTTGAGCAATGTGGATGAAAAATATTTTTTTTTTCTTATGCCTATTGCTGAATAACTAACTCAGTTGTATAGTTTGCAAAAATTTTTTTTTTTTCATTTCATATGACCATTTTACCCCCACCATCTCCTTATCCCCACCACTCTACCGAGTACCTGAGATACACGGAGCGACTTGTTCAGTTGCTGTTCAACTCTTGTGGTGTGCACATCTCACTTTTTGCACTCAATTTACTTATATTGAGTTTAAATTTAAATATTTAGCAAAATATCAAACATTTCTTAATTTTTCGGCAAAGTTTCAAATAACAAAAAAACATTTTTTTTCACTTTTGGTTTGATTGAAATTTCACAAGTTCCAAGATCACCTGAGAAAGAATAAAAATAAATATTTCTCAGGGAATATTTCCAATTCGAGTTACGGTAACGGACAGGCTCGGATGAGTTGTTGCAAAAATTTTAATTTTTCTTCCTTCTGACCACTTTACCCCCACCACCTCCTTATCCCCACCACTGGGCCGGGTACCTGGGGAACCGCCTGCGCCCAAGTCAGTACGTCTTCGGACGCGGTGCTGTTCGGATCACGTGTCGTTTGTCGCACTGTCGGGTGTTTGAAGAACTTATTCTTCGGCTCTCAGTCTCTCGGTGGGTAAGTAAAATAAAAAAATTATTTTTTTTTTCAAGTGGGGCTGCTGGGACGGGTTCAATGACCCCTGACGGATATATTAGGTCGAGAGTCTGATCGCTAGGGAATAAAAAAATATTTTTTTTGCACTTTTGTGATTCCTCGAGAAATTTCAATTTCTCAACAAAATTTGAGGAATCGCAAAAGTGCAAAAAATTTTTTTTTTGTATTCTTGCGTGACCTTGACCTAATGATGACGTCAGCGGTAATGACGTCACCATGACGTCATTTATGTGACGTCATATGACGTCATATGATGTCATTAGTGACGTCATTGATGACGTCATCACTGCTGACGTCATCATGATGACGTCATGGCCCAGGTGTGCCCTTTTTACACTACTCATGTTCATTTACTATGTGTTGTTTAACTGATATTTGCTTAAAACACCCAAATGGCGGCAAACCTCCTTACTCACCCACATAAAATTTATGGGGAGAGTTAAAAGTTGCTCAATATTGATAAGATTTTATATTTACCTTACCTAACAATTACATTCCATAACAACTAGTATTTACTAACAACATCCCATGGCAACAAACTTCTAAACTCATTCTAACGGTGTAGGCCTATAGGGTGAAAATACAAAATCTCAAATTTCTTTGGAAATTCACTGAGTACTCAGGTCTGCTGCAACGGGGATATTTATTTTATTTGACAATCAATATAATTAAGAATAATATATTGTCACCCCACAACTCTTTGTTATTTAACTTGTTGAGAAAAGGTGAATATAAATGTCGATGGGTCATCACGTGATATACAAACTAAAACCTTAATATCATTGGAACATAAATGAACAACTTTCATCGACGGAGTTGACTTTTTATAATTTACCTATTTCTTTAATCTGCGATAAAACTTAACGAACAATGGATTCTGTTCATGAAAATAAACTCCCATTAGCATTTTAAAAATTCCCTAAAATATTCTTTTAACCAAGCCTTTATAAAGTTTTATTAATTTAATTAAGCTTAATATATTGTATTTAGGAAACAGCTTTCGTTTAACACCTTCATTTTGCTAAAGCGATTACTTTCTTACTTTGAATAATAAGATCAACAATCCTTTCAATGGAGTATGAATACGGGGCTTATAGAATACAGGGCGTAATGTTAAGCGGCTTATTAATGAACCCGTAGACTTTAAAGATGAAATATAAATTTATGAGATGATGTAATTACAGGGTATACAATCCTTAAACATTTCTTAACTCTTGCATGGTTGTTTGAAGTTGGCCTTGGTACTGTTTAACAAATCAGTTTGATCTGTTTGTTTTATAATTTTTTTATCGGTTAGCTTTGCATGTTTAGTTTATTATCATTACTAATTGACGGTTACTAACTACTCTACACTAGCTCAATCTATTCTTGACTGTTTAACTAGTGTAAAAAATATTTTTTTGTTTCATTAATTTTTTCCCAAGAACTGTCTAAGGTAGGAGGTTGAATTTCTTTCAATAGACAAGGATACTATACAGTATTAGAATAGTTTTTTTTTTAATATTAACCAGCAAATTTGTTCAAAGTAATATATTTGCACTTTATACAATTAGACAAACAGGCAAGTTTATTCTATGTGATTAATTGAATTTTATTTATTACTTTGACCGGCAATTATACATACAATTAATGATGTAAATACCTGATTAATGATAATCCTTTTGTTGCGACAGCAACTAGTTTCGACTCACGTCGGAGTCATCATCGGGCTTGAACAAAGATGTGAATTCTCTTCATATGAAGGTCGTCAAAATGATAAAAAGTTAAATAAATATACACGGACACATATCACACAGAAATACTGACATATGAAAAAACAGTTTAACAACGACGCAATCCCGGCGGCGGTAGAGTCTAGACTCTAGAGTCGAAACTAGTTGCTGTCACAACAAAAGGATTACCATTAATTGTAAGATATTTATACCATTAATTGTATTCATTGGTAATCCGGAGGCTAACATTCCATAATGAAATTATACATAATATCCAACTGAGTTTGGTCAAAGTGGTTAATGATGAATTGTTTATCACTTTATTCATCCATTTTACATAACATGTTAATCGCTTAGTGAATGCAGTGGAAATACCAAGTTGATTGGTTTAGCAACCTGGTTTGTTAGGCGAAATAAATAATAGCACATTTGAAGAAAACCCCTTAACTAACCTGATCTTACCCGCTCTCCTCCCCCTGCGAACAGCACTGAGTGAAAAGTACTACATTTGCCTGGTCAGCTTTTATTCGTAATGTCCGACCCCGGTTACCTATTATAAAAATTAAAATGTGCCGTTTGATTAAGGAATTGTAAAATTAAAACATTACGCAAACTGTGTCTATGATTTAAAAGTTTAAAGATTTTTCTTGATACTACATCTTTATGAGAACGATTAAAAAGTGTGTTGTTGAATATACAGTATGCTACACAATGTCGGTTAGGTTATCCCTTACATACTCTAGGACGTCAAAATCCTCAAAACTTTACTTTGTAGATCCCAAACATTATTTTGTTTTTTATTGTTTGCCCTACATTCATTTTCAACGGTTATAAATTTAAAAACACAAAGATCAAAATTTTATTAGTAGAGGTCTAAGACTTATAATAGACATTTAAGTATGGGTTTTTACAGAGGATTCTTCTCTGTGAGTTATAATAGTCTCTTGTTATGTTGTAATCCTGGGCTCAGGCTGCATATCGGTTCGTCAACCCATATAAAATGGTTTTGTTCGATCAACCAACAGAGTTTTTTAGGACTCGTAACAAAATCACGCTACATAATGAGAGAGTCGCTACGAACCTGACTTCATTATAATCAAGAGGTCTTGACTCCATTCCTTCTCACACTGCAAATTAATCAGTTCATCTCTTGTCTTAAGACGCATTAATTATTGTATGATTTCTTGCATTATTAATTTTATAAACTTTTAACCTTGTATTAATTTGAAATCATTTTGTATTAAAGAGTTCCCTGACAAATACATCCTGGATTTTATCGCCAGGGCCGGTCTTGTCGTCCTCAACCAGGGCGACACACCTAGTTTTCGGCGCCCCGGGCAGAGAGGCACGATCCCCGACGTCACCTTTGCGTCTGAGTCGCTCCTTCCGAGGATCTCCGGCTGGAGGGTTGTGGAGGACTACACGGGTAGCGACCACCAATACATCGTTTTTGACCTGCATGATCAGGCAAATCGTCAAATTTCCGCATCTCGGGAAGGGCCACGCCGGTGGAACACCAACAAACTGGACGTGGTCAAGTTCACCGAAGTCATCTCTCGGGGAGCGCAGGGGAATCCTGGTGAGGCTGGGGCCGAGGCACTAGTAACGTCCACGATGGAACTGATCGTCTCGGCCTGCGACCAGTCTATGCCACGAAGGAAACCCCGACGCGACAAACAACCCGTTTACTGGTGGACTGAAGAGATTGCGGAACTCAGAAGAACATGTTTAAGAACTAGACGAGCCGCCACAAGAGCGAGAATTCCCGCAGACAGAGTTCGTAAGTCGGAGGCCTATAAAGCTGCGAGAAAATCTCTCCGCCAGGCGATAAACAGGAGCAAGGCGAATAGCTGGAGGAGACTTCGTGACGACGTTGACTCCGACCCGTGGGGCCTGGGTTACAAACTTGTAACACAGAAACTCGGCGTCCGCTCTCCACCTTCCATCATGGAGGGCGCCACCATGGGGAGGATCGTCGCTGCGTTGTTTCCTGAACATCCACAGCGACCGCCGTTTGACTTCGGACGGGTAGAGGACGTTCCGCTCTTCACTTTCGAGGAGCTGGAAACCTCCGTTCTCTCCCTGAGGAGCAACAAGGCTCCTGGCCCGGACGGGATTCCCAGTGAGGCTTTAAAGAAAGTATTTTCAATCAACGCTGACTTGTTGTTGAGAATGTACAATGCCTGTTTGGTAGAAGGGGTGTTTCCGGCTCCCTGGAAAACAGCCAGGCTTGTACTGATCAGCAAGGGCAAAGGTGATCCCGAACTGCCGTCGTCCCACAGGCCTCTCTGCATGTTGGACACGGCTGGGAAGCTGTTCGAGAAGCTGATCCTTTCCCGCCTGACTTATGCCGTGGAAGCTGCCGGGGGCTTATGCCCCCGTCAGTACGGCTTCAGAAAGGGACGGTCAACGATCGACGCTGTCACCGAAGTCCAGAGAGCGGTGGAGAGAGCCGAGAGCCACAACCATTTCTCTCGCCGAGTAGTGCTTCTTGTTACGCTTGATGCCAAGAATGCCTTCAACTCGGCGAGGTGGGTCGATATGTTGGATGCGCTTCGCAACACCTTTCGCGTTCCTGCATATCTGTTGCGGCTCATCGAGGACTATCTACGCTCTCGAAGCCTGATTTATGACACGAGGGACGGAACGCGGACGAGGTAAGTCACTTCTGGTGCCGCGCAAGGTTCAATACTCGGCCCGGACCTCTGGAACGTTGCCTATGACAGTCTCCTGAGGTCCGAGATGCCTGAGGAAACCACTTTGGTTGGGTACGCCGATGACGTCGCAGCTCTCATTGCTGCACGCAACGTTGAGCTGGCCCAACTAAAGTTGAACCGAGTCATGCGTGTGGTTAACACCTGGATGTCAGATCACGGTCTCTCGCTTGCGCTCAGTAAGACGGAAATTGTGATCCTTACGAAGAAGAGGATCGACACCGTCGTCCCGTTTCGAGTGGGAAGGGAGGTGGTCACATCAACTCGTGCCGCCAAATACCTCGGGGTTATGGTGGACACCAAGTTAAGCTGGAGGGATCAGATCTTCCGTACGGCGGACAAGGCCGCTAAGGTAGTCACTTACCTTAGTAGGCTGATGGCCAATGTCGGGGGTCCCCGATCCAGCAGAAGACGTCTGTTGATGTCCGCGGTCCAGTCCGTGCTCCTTTACGGGGCAGAGGTGTGGGCAGGCGCTCTAGATAAGGAGTGCTACAGGTTGCGACTCGCCCGGGTTCAGCGTCAAGCTGCGCTCCGGGTGTGTTCCGCCTACCGGACAGTGTCCGAACCTGCCGTCCTGGTGGTCGCCGGAGTCATTCCTGTCAAGCTCTTGGCTGGAGAGAGGAAGGCGATTTATCAGAGACAAGGCGAGATCGGCAAGGACACGGCAAGAACAGAAGAGCGCTCCCGAACCTTCCAGCATTGGCAACACAGCTGGGAGCATGACACCCGAGGACGATGGACTGCGCGACTTATCAAGCAGGTCCAACCATGGGTGGAACGGCGGCATGGGGAGGTGGACTACTACCCAATTTTTGACAGGTCACGGCTATTTTCGGTCGTACCTGAACCGGATGGGAAAGACCGGTTCACCGGATTGCATTTATTGCCCGGGTGTTCCCGACGATGCGGAACACACATTCTTCCGCTGTCCCCGTTGGGAAGGGCCCCGCCTGGAGGCCACACAAATCTTTGGTGCATTTTCGGTGGACTCGGTCTGCCAAAAGATTTTGGAGGATGAGGGCAACTGGGATTGTTTGTCACAGTTCGTCCGGGGCATCCTCCTGGAAAAGAAAACCGATCTGGACCGCGAAGTGGCCCAGATCCCTTGATCGAGCGGCTGGATAAGGAGCGAGCCCCACGGGCGTAAGCCAAATTTAGGCCTAGCCTGACGTAATGTGATAAACAATTCCAGGTTAGATTCCTAAAGAGTAGAGGAGGTTTTTTAGTGGGTAAACCTGTTTTTTAGGGGAGTCCCACACTACAGGCTGGCCACCTGTGTGCGTAAAGCATTTTTCCGCCTCTCCCTCAAAAAAAAAAAAAAAGAAAAAAAAAGAGTTCCCTGACACTTGAGATTAAATTAGTTTAGGTAAAAAGAAGAACTTAAATATAAATAAAAATATCTATGTATATTATAGGACATTAACCATTTTGACTTTTACAATTTCTAATATTATTCATCAATACCAATAATCGGGACGTACACTAGTCCTTCCAAAATTGCAAAACAATTTCTTTTGTACTCCATAGTACCAGCACCCATCAAATAATGTGATTAAATAATGGAAGTTAAATTAAATTTGGCAATGAATACTCTATTGTATCAATAGCATATACTAGAATATCACTGGGCCTGTGGGAAGTGGACACTCGTAGAAGGTTCCAATACGTCTTGTTCCTCTGCAAACTTTTGGATGGTTTGATCTCATTTCCTGGACTAAGAGAAGTATTGCATTACGCTGTCCTGGACGGTCTACAGACCTTTATAGTGTAGTAAAATTAGTCGGGAAAAATGAAATAATTTTTGGAAAGCTAAATTCTTTTGCAATGTGTTCTATGGCATCCCCTGACCTTCCTCAGAAAAGTCCCCTGAAATCTCATGTGGGGATCATGCCTAAAAATGAGGGGTTGGCCTATAAGGAGTTAAAATAAATTTTGATATTAAGCATACTAAATTTGAATACATTCCAGGTTTACATATATCAAATTAAAGGTCTTAAAATGTAGAGTAAAATTCCGTAAATCCGACCTAAAGATAACGGTCTGGAGAAAAATGGTAGACGTTCAAAATTTAGAATAAAACAATATTATCAAAACTTTGAAATGCAATAACTTCCGACATATTTGACCTTTTGAGGTCTGGTTTTCGGCTATGTACTCTCATTTTTAAGACCTTTAAAATTAGGTATAGCATGGCTATGGACTAAGAAAAATTTTTCTAAACTCCCTCTTTGGGACGTCTATGTTGGTTGGTTCAAGGGTAATATGATGGGCATATGTCAAACTATCCATATTTGCAAAGGTAATTGTACAAGGAACCGTTTGCCACAAACCGGACCTCAAAAGGTCAAGTATTTAAAATATTATTACATTTTTAAGCGTTTAGATTAAAATATGATTTTTATTCAAAGTTTGACAGGCTGCCATTTGTGACACATGCAACCTTTTGAGGTGGGGTTTGCGGCATTAATTTCTACTACTTAAGATCTTTAATTTGATATACATAAAACTATTGGCCGACGAAAGACTTATTTCTGACTCCACGAGGGCCATCCCATCATTTTTAGGCATGTTGCCCACTCGGGATTTCAGGGGACTTTTCTGAGGGAGGTCAGGGGACGACATATAACACATTTCAGCAAAAATTGGCTGTCCAAAAATTTTTTCATTTTCCAATTACAGAGGACATAATTCTACCAACTATGAAGCAAACTTCCCGTTGGTGAGAGTTCAGAAGTTGGGCAATATGGTTTCTCCTCGAGTGTAACATCAATTAGGTCTTCTCTGATAAAACATTTTCAAGAAGAGGAAACATCAAACTACTTGAACTCTGAGTAGTGCTGAAGTATCATGTGCAATCGTGCTGAAATTCCTGTTACTACAGCCTTCATTCTCTTTACTTCGTTGTTATTAGTACAGATTTATAGTTACGTCTATATTTATGCATGGATACGAATATTTATTACTTACTAACTTTTTCACGCAGTTTCGCTCGTGCTACTCGCCGTCAGGTTTATCTGGTTCTCTACACTCACTCGCCACTACGTTCGCCCGCCGTCACGCTCACCCACAGTCGGGTTAAGCTCGTTCGCTACGCTCACTCGCCGTCACGATCGCCCACAGTCATGTTTAGCTCGATCGCTACGCTCACCCTATGTATAAGAAATCGCTTGAATTACTAAAATCAAAAATTTTTCATTGAATTTGTTTATTAGCAACGAATAAAAAAGATAAATTCAATATTCATATATTTTATAAATTTTTTTAATCCTTCGTAAAAAATAATTATTTTAAAATAAAAAGTATCCTATATTAGTTCTGATACATAACTGGAAAAGTATAAAGTTTCATGATGATTTGTCGAGTAGTTTTTGCGTGAAAGCGTAACAAACATCCACTCTTTCACATTCATAATAATAGTTAGGATAATGTTGCATTGTCTATCATTGTTATGTTAGTATTATCTATTATGTTGTATTGTCCGAAATTATAACTTCGAGGGTTTGATTGCTTGTCCATTAAAACAATAATGCACATAATATTATTTTAGTGACATATTAATATAAAACTAATGTTTTAGTGTAATTTATGTCAGATTCAATGTTTTTGTGTTGATGAAATAATCCTTCGACTTTAATTTCAAATACATTATATCATAATTTATGATCGCTAAAATTCAGTCCAGGTAAGAGCTTAGTTTGTCGATGTAATTTTTTTGCTTTCAAATTAAAGTAAAATAATCCAAGTTTAAATAACCATAATTGTAGGTTGATTTGAACAAAACCATATTATGTTTTTCGCATATTTAACAAAATTATATTGTTTACTTAACTATAATGGGCAATTACAACGTAATTAATTACGTCAAAAATTAAAATTTCTCTTTATTTATTTGCCACTAAAGTTAATTGTCAACGACGGCATTCCTAATCTCTGACGAAACCCATAACCTCGCTACTTCCTCTTTTACGTGATCGATTCCTTTAAACGATTTATGTTTCGCATTTATGATGATTTATAATGATGATGATGATGATGATGATGAAAGTGGTAATCGTACAGCAAGGTTTTAGTATTAAAAATAAATTACTATATGGAAGAATATGCTACATACCCATTAATATTTAGTTTTTATTACGAAAACGACAACGTCTAAAAATACTTGAACTGTTTTTTGCAGTGAAATTGTTTTTATATTTCAAACAAATGATCATAACGAAATGCAAGAAATGGATTTAAAATATTTGATAAATATATTATCTACGCAAAAAAAATTATATAAAAATATACCTGTTTTAATACATGAAATTAATTGTTTATTTATTTTTTATTGCGAATATACTAAATATTAATAACTAGATATCTCCTGATCGAAATTTAACAAAAAGTTATGTCCATCTAGATTATTTTATAACTAAAAAAATCCGTTTTTCCTGTTTTGCTAAAATTTGTTACTACAACACTAACAGCTGTCTAATGATTCAATTATTAATGAAACTTTGGACGCCTTGATGGCGTAGTTCCGTCGGCCGATATGAATTAAAATAGAATCCTGCTCATCTACAGGACCTTTCTAACGGTATGCTCGGGTTTCACCTACGATGCACACGAGTTGAGAAAAAAAGGTGAAAAAGAATCATGCTTTCCTGGTAGTATATAGATTATTTATTTGATCACATTAAACAGATCAATTTGCATTAAACAAAAAAGATAGAATGGATAATATGTTTATTAGTTGAAGACTTATATTCATTTTAGTGGAGGGGAGGTATCTCTTGAAAAGTGGTAGTTCCTAAAACAGTATGAGTCTTATTTTTTAATGTAATATAACATCTGTATTCCTTTGTATTTTAAGTGTAGTTTAACAAGAAGAAACAAATTCTAAAATGTCTTTATAGTTAGTACTGTAAAAAGATCTTCGTACAATGTAGTGAAAAGATAATGGTATTTGACAATAGTTTCGCTCTTTCCTCTTTTATCAACATCGAAATCTCTATTACTTGAATTATATTTCCTCTTTTTAGAAGTAATGTTTAAATGATAATGATAATCTGTCAAGATATACATATATATCTATTAGTGATGTTAAAAATTATTTTTATTACGCATTCAACAACTTTTCAAATTCATTACACAAGCGAAAAATGAGACCATAATGACCCTTAATTGATGTAATTGATTTTATAACTTTATTATTTAATATTGTATTTTAACTCACTTTATGAAATTTCCAATAATACAATTAATTAAATACAACAGTTTGTTTAATCAAAAGATGGTCCAGATAATTTGTTTGATCCAATGTATATGTGGTCTGAGTGTTGCAGATACCACAGACCACACCACATTTGCCTGTGATGGGTGACACGTCCGCACAGCGTCGCTGACATCAGAAGAGGGTCCCATTTACTGTAGGGAATCTTCAAAATTATGACAAGTAGGACCAAAGCTGTCACTGAAAGAAGGCTTCATTAAGGCCATAATCATAACTAAGATGACTGATATTGATTCCAGCAGCGCTGGAGTTGTCCTTCAGAGACTAATCACCATCTAAGCCTCTGTTGATTACTAAATTGTTTCAGACTGGTCCCTCTAAGCTGAAAATGAGTTTTTATTAGTTGAGAATCCTACTAGTATTGAGCATTTCCTAATTTAAAAAAGATAATTGTAAACTAATGTTTTTACCTATTGATTCAGTTTATGTCTTTAGTGAATTCTATGATTTAAATTATTTAATATTGTACATTAAAAACAAATTTGGCTTAAATATAGTGGAAGTAAAAATAATAAACATTAGTAAGAAACTGCGACGTGGTTTCTCCCTGATTGAAGTGTAGTTTGAAATTAATATTTTTTTTATAAATAATTCACTTTGGTGTTAACTCAATAAAATACAAGGTATTTATGTTGAAATTTTGTCCAAAATTAACTGAAAAACTACGATCTGTATACAAACAAAAATTTGACGTCTTTTCGCGATCACTAATATGGTGGCGTCGTCCTGTAATCCAGCTACTTGGAGGTCACGAATTGTGGATAGTTATGAGCGATGGCTTGTGGATACGATATTCCCTAGTGGGGATTAACGTCCGAACTAGTGAATACTAGTTGATCCATAAATACCATCCTTATGATTAGACCAATTCGTATATATGAGGTCTAAATTGTGGTTTGGATCCCACGTTAAACTGTAGGTCCCTAGATACCATTGGCTGTTGGGCTATTAATTAACAGTCCTGTTTAAGGAGAATGTCAGCCTTAGTCAGTAACAAGACTATAAGATCGCGCCACAATCATCCTACACTCCTCTCATTCATATTCAGGTTAAAATACCCACTATTGTGAGGTCCCTGTCTCAAAATAGTGATTTAGTGATCTATTTTCATACACTGTAGGGTAAACCTTAGTTAAAATCTTAATTAGTTTACATAGCGAGACTTAATAGAAGTTTTCATGTAATTTATTAATAAAATTCAAACATTTTTGTATACTACTTTCAACCCCTACAGTAAGCTACATACTAAGATATGACTAAAAAAATACTCTAAATAAATTGTAATAATCAAATATAAACTCTATAATCAAATATAAGTTAACATGCCTTAACTAAGACGGAGGAAAATATTTTATTTATTGGTATTGGAGAGACTTATCTTGAGTGTTGTTCTTGGCTGGCGGATGTTTTATTGAAAGCTCTCAATAACGAAACCATCCATCAATAACCACACAAGCATCAGTTCAATTTTTGTTTCCAGGAAAACATGGGACAAATAATAGTTTTGCAATAGCGTTGTAGTTATTCTAGCAAGTAAAATATACATCTATACTTACTCAAAACGCTTGTTGAGAGCTCCTCCTACAATTATCAACAGATTTTCAATTTCTTAGTGTCGTTGGAAAGGGCTTGGTCTGTAGTTGTTTCCGCCAAAAATGGATAAGAATCGGACTTCAAATAAACACCCTTATTCACAAATTAAATATAAAAATTTTCTGATGAGAATAACAATGGGATTTGGTTGAGCATTTAAACATTTTTTAATGAACAACTGAAAATGCATGCAGTTTTTGGTGATAATGGATATTCACAATATTAGATTGATCGGATATCATTGATTTATAACTAAATGTAAATTCATTATTGTATCAAAATAAATTGCTCGATTTCGACCTACAAGTACGGGAGTAATTTAAATAGGCTAAATGTGAAACGTAAAATGTATTTATTTTTAGTTGGTTTTCATAAAAATCACGTTATTATTAACGGGTTATTTTAATATACCTTCTATACATCCTTAACCAAAAATGTAAATTCCTCAGTTAAAATACTTGATTTTAAAAATAAATGAAATAGCAATTAAAGTGAATTTTTAGATAAGTTAATTTGTGAAACGGTGCAATAGAAAAATCGCCAATAATATATTTAGAAGATGACGATTATAACATTAATCTAAAGTAAACAAAACTATTATTCTCTTGAAAATGGCGTCATTAAGGTTGCGTATTTTTTTTGAATGAACATATTTGACAGCTTCCGACTTATTTCTTTGGGTCTAAGTTTTATTAGAAATTACCCCAAGAAAAAAAGAAGATTTTAAGGTATGAAATCTGCTAGAAATAAACATCCTTTCGTTGCAGATGCTATAGACCGCTTTGCCAGGATGTCTGACATTGTGTGCAAAACCAATAACACCACCCTTCTGACACTGACAATTGTAGGGTTTTCTTGGCTTTAATTCTGGAAGACTCTGCATTTAATAGGCCTATAGTCAAAAATCAAGACATAAATCAGGACTTGTCAAATCTAGTGAGCAAAAGCACATGGCATTAATATAATTCCTACAAAAACACAAAAAAAAAACACTTACAGTCACTAATTAAAAGTTGTTTTATGGTTACATATTGATTTGCACTCTTGTACTTCAGATTAAAATTAAAACAACCACAATTTTATTGTAAACTCAGTGATGATTTGTCAATAACATGCCGTTTAAAACCTATACAATTTCAAATTACTAAAATAACATCAGGATTTGATGCGGATTAGATTAATATTATGTGGTATATTTAAATGTTTTAATGTATTGTTGAAAACATTGAGACTTTTACAGTAAACAAGGTAAGATCTTTGCTGGAATTGAGAGACTTTCCCTGACAAAACTGTCTCCCTACACTAGACACGCAGATGTTATGACCTCTACGTTGTGCAGAGATCACAAAGTGGTTACATTTGTTCGTACAATGTGTCTTCTTGCTCCTTCTTTTAGTATAACATATTAAAACATGACAATTGTATTTTTACCATATTTTAATGTGTAATTTATGAAAGTAGGAAATATTAAATGACAAAAATACTCATACAACACATAATTGATGTTGTAAGACTTAAAAAATAATTTGTCATAACATATAATCTTTAATTATCCGTCCAATTATTTGAGAAGTTATTTGAATAAAATTTTAAATATCACGATAAATATGAAAGTTATGCATAACATTTGTATATTTGACCTCAATCGTTTTAATTTCTTAAAGTATATATAACAAGTGAAACAATTTTGTTTTGACAATAAATATTTATACAAATTTTTTATCAAGTAATAGGAAATATTGAATTGTTTTTAATAGTACAATGAGGCAACAAATTTTAAAAAAAAGTTTCAATTAAAAATTTTGTAGTAACCTCCGATTTTTATTAAACTTGGTACAGAGGTGTAGGGCAGCATTCGTCAGGTTAAATTAAAACACCATCGTATTCGAAACATGGGAACAGGGTTTTATGGGGTTCCAAAAGGGTTAAAAATAAGTTTCTGAAATTCTTGGACCTCAATTTTCTAAATTCAACAATTTTGACTAAAATCATTCAACAGAGTTTGAAAGAAAAAATTCTGTATTTAAATTTGTAATCTGGCTTAACAGATTAAAGACGGAATACAAAATATGTTTTCCATGTTATTCTAATGGGAAATCCACAAATTCCTCTATTGACATAACTTGAAAAAAAAAAAATGGTATGTACGTTCACTAGGCAAATTGTAACATATATTGGCTACAACACCCATATGGCGGCAAACCTACAAACTCACCTTTACAGGGTTTATGTAGAAAATACAAATACCATAATTTTATACAATTAACATGTACCTGGCCTGGGAAGGAATTATCGTCTATTTGCTTACAACACCCCCCATGGCAGCAAGCCTTCATCCTCAACCCCATGGTATATGTGAAAAAAATAAAAAAAATATCAAATTCCATTGGAAATTTGCTGAGTACGCAGGTCTTCTGCGACGAGGGTATATACGAGTAAGTATGTCTCGGCCCCTGATTTCTCACTGTTTTTTAATCCCCTTGTGTTGTTGAGGTAACTAGAAGAAAATAACGCTAGTTAAAAATACCTTTAAACATTCACAAACTCCATCAAAACTTTATAGAACCTTTGAAAGAAAATGTATCTTTAGTCCAGGGTATCATTTAGGGACATGTTTCAATTTTAGCTCAGAAAAACTGAAAAATCAGTAATTTTACTTTTATAATCATCTTATTAGCTATATACATATATCCAAATATTAGTAAAACCTAGTGTTATGCAAATTTATAAATTATTTTGATTCCATCGTACATTGTATTTAAAATTTCAATAAAACAATAAATATTATATTTGATTGAATTTGTACTATCTCCTTTAAATATATAAATAATCATGTTTCAATTGTAAAAATAACTTAATGTTAAAACAAAAAATATTCCTGAAACAACATGGTGTGATTCATTTGGGGAGGATAAGATTAAAATTTTTGATTGAAAAAGCTGTGAATAATAAATAAACATACAAACTTGTTGTAGCCTACTTGTAAAGCGTTTGTATTGGATAACGATGAAGTATGCAACAATATATATTATTAGATATCGTCTACACAATGGAGCAGTTCCACCTTAGGATCTGTTATGTCTTAAAATTACAAAAAAGTTAATAACTTTTATTGCACTATACTACTTTGCAAATCGCATGTTTTTTAACAAATTAAATTAAAGTACATAAAAGTCAAGTTTAGAGTTTGATGGATTTATTTTTTAATCTTTCTTCAATAGTAATGTTTTATAGTTTTTGAAACATGTAGGTTGTTTATTAAATTTTAAAAAATGTGCCTAAAGATTTCAAAGTTTTATTATTTATCAAATATTAACAAGTTATATTTTTGTTTAAATTATACTTTTTATAATAATGAATAAATTAAAATACGATTCATTTACATGCACACATAAAAGGTAAAACGTAAAATAAATTAAAGAAAATCTTGATTTTATGTTAATGATTTAATGACCTATTTATAGGAATTCATACAGTAAAAGACTGTACTAGAAACTCCAATTTGTACGCAAAAACTTTATTGAGATAATATATTAGATTTTAGTTTTGTTATTCCATTTTTAAATAAATTTCCTTTTTTATTTTCCTAAAAGGAAAATTAATACCACAAATTCCTTGGAAAACGTTTAATTTATATACACTAAGTTTAATTAATATTTGGGTTAAATATTTACAGTAGCCAACTGTTTAATTAGTTTTGATGGTGTAATTATATTATTAAAGCTTTACATTTAAAAACCGTTTAAATTTATATTCTTTTTTAAATTTTTAAGTGATATAGTTTTAAATAACTATGATAAGTGTTTAGGCAGTTGGTTTTTCAAATATTACTTCTATCTAACGTAACAATAAACATAAAATTTATGAAAGTTTTTTTTCTGTTGTCGCTTTATTGATAATAATGTTAAGAGAAAATACAGTCGTGTTTTTAAGTTTAATTTGTTGGTTAATAATTTTGTTTTTTAAACAACTACTTAAAAATAAAATTACAAATTATTTTAAGATTTACTTTAATTTTTAAGATGTTTAAAAAATGAAAAATACTACAATCTATTTTACTTTAAATACTGGCGGACTGCAATAGCAACAATTTTTTTATAATTAACATAAAACGCATTGAATCAACATGTTCACAAATGCTTATAATTTCACTGCTGATAAACATCAAACACAAAAAGCCGTTAACTTGATTTTAGTAATCTATTCGTCCCTTAATCCTACTTTATAAAATGTCAACACACAATGAATAAGTATTTTAGAAGGGATTTCTTGAAAAGTTAATTTCGCCATTTTTAAGAAACATTACATAATGGAAGACTTATTTTTCGTTGAACTATGAAAATCCTAGGATATCTTAATAAAGGCTATATCAAGGGTATACACGTTAAAACACTCCACACTAATATTTGTTTCAAATCTTTAGTAAATATTTGATAAAAATATTACCTTCACCTGAAAAGTACTCCGATGCAGGTCAAGTAGAAGTTTAGAAAATTATAGCTTAACTTTGAGCATTATGAAGTTTGCTTCTCGTTTTCAATAGAAAGTAGAAAACTTGATTGTGCCCCCTCCTCCATCGCACACGGCTTTCTTCTGTTGCTTGGTTTTGTAATACTTGTAGTAGAGAGAAGAAGCCATGACAACAATATGCTTACATGAAATTCTGAATATTATGTGCTATAAAAGCACACAGGGACTAACGTTATATCCAATTCTTAGTTTGAATTTCGAATTAGGTAACTTTTATACAGTGTTACTTAATATCATTGAATAATTTTTTATACAAATAATTGAAATGAAAGTTTAGCTCGTAATTCACCACCTTTTTTGGTTCTCATTTGGTTAAAAATAATTTCGCCCCTGATATGTAAGACATAATTTTAGAATTTCCCTGTGTTTAGTACTCTTCAAAAATAAACTTTTGTTGCAAAGAAGGTTTTGTGTTTTCAACAGAGGATAATCTTGGTTGGGTGTGATAACCACAGGCTCATTTGGCCTCCATTGTGTTGCTTGATTAGGATATCTTCTGAAGTTGCTTGGTGTAAATCGACATGGGAAAAGAGGTATTATTTCCAATAATGATAATACATATGTTAACGTTGTAAATGTAAATGTGAAGGATAGTAACAGGTTCCAAGAAATAACAGAACCTATAATTTATTATTAATAATGTTTTATTGTAATTATATATTACAGATAAAATCACAGAGAACAATTATAACTGACCGATGTTAGATAGTAACAATACTGTGGTTTGGAAAGTTCCCCGTCAAAAACGTTTATAATTAACTAATAATTTAAAACTATTCAGACCTTCTTCCGCTGCCCCCGTTGGGAAGGGCCCGCCTGGAGGCCACACAAATTTTTGGTGCATTTTCGGTGGACTCGGTCTTCCATAAGATCTTGGAGGATGAGGGCAACTGGGATTGTTTATCACTGTTCGTCCGGGGCATCCTCTTTTAAAAGAAAACCAATCTGGACCGCGAAGTGGCCCAGATCCCTTGATCGAGTGGCTGGATAAGGAGCGAGCCCCACGTGCGTAAGACAAATTTTAGACCCAGTCTGACGTAATGTGATAAACAATCCCAGGTTAGAACCGTAAAGTGTAGAGGAGGTTTTTTAGTGGGTAACCCCGTTTTTAGGGGAGCCTCACACTACAGGCTGGCCATCTGTGTGCGTAATGCATTTTTCCTGCCTCTCCCCCCGCAAAACAATCCGACAAAAATATAGTAAACTAGATATTAAAACTTTACAAAATTCAATCAAACCATTCCAGGTGTTTTGAAAATAAGCTACATATAAATGATCAGAAATGTTCTATGTGTTATTCCGAAAGAAAAGTTTCCGTTCAAAATTTTTATTTCATTGGAAATATTTCTTTCAAAGCAGTTAGTATACTGTTAAAGATTTGGCTTTATTTTTTATGGCATTCTTACTTCTAGTAGTCATATACAAAACCTGTGGTGTCTAACTCATAATATATTAGGGTTAGTTAAAAGAAATAAAGTTTATTTTCAGATGATGCCAACATTTATAATGTCGTCCACTGGTGCCAGCTCAATAACATGGAGTTTAAAATGCTAAGTGCACCGTCATATTCTTCAGTCGGTCCAAGTCTTCATTACACTTCGAATACACTATTGAGGGATCAGCTCTCGGGCGTTCTGACACGGTAAAGGACCTTGGGGTGGGGGGGGGGGGTAATGTCTTCCACTTCAACCCTGAAGTAAGAAGTTGGGGGGGTAAGTCCTGAAAATAACCACATGTCAACCATTTGCAAACGTATGTGAACAGCGTCATAGGCTTCTTTGTGAGAATGTCCAGAGATGGGTTCACTCCTCTGACGCTGAGAACCCTATTTATCTACCTGGTTCGTCCAATTCTAGAGTATGGTTAGTCGATTTTGGTCGCCCTACCGATGGGCCATGTTGAACAACTAGAGCGTATGTAAACTCGCTTCATACGATTTGTTGGTTTATCTCTGGGATACGACTACAATAATGTTCAGTTGAAGAGCTACGTGTTCAGCTTGGTCTCTTTCCACTTTCATCCAGGCGGAAAATTGCAGCATTGATAAAAAGTGTATTGTTTTTTGATTTTCGAATGCTAGTCAAATTCATATTGAAAACAATTGAAAACTTACTTTTATAACTTTTACCGTGGCTAGCAATGAAGTCATGACATTATGAAAACAAAATGTTTCGAAAAAATTGTGGGTGATTTACACGTAGCTTAAGAATTTGAAAGAGCGTTAAAATCAAATAAGTTTATGTCCAAGGGATAAGGAAAAATAGTAAAATAGTTCAAATAGTTTCTTGAAAATTTTTCCTTTAGTGTAGTAAAATTAAGCCAAAATATGGCTGGAAAATGAAAAAAATTTTGGACAGCCAATTTTTTTATGAAATGTGTTCTATGTTATCCCCTGACCTCCCTCAGAAAAGTCCCCTGAAATCCCCAGTGGGCAACATGCCTAAAAATGATGGGATGGCCCTCGTGGAGTCAGAAATAAATATCTCGTCGACCAGTAGGTTTATGTATATCAAATTAAAGTTCTTAAGTAGTAGAATTTAATGCCGCAAACCCCACCTCAAAAGATTGCTTGAGTCGAAGATGGCAGCCTGTCAAACTTTGAATAGAAACCAAGTTTTAATCTACGCGCTTAAACATGTAATACTATTCGAAATACTTGACCTTTTGAGGTCCGGTTTGCGGCAAACGTTTGCTTGTACTATTACCTTAGCAAATAGGGATAGTTTGACATATGCCGATCATATTACCCTTGAACCACCCTCTACATGGACGTCCCAAAGAGGGAGTTTTGAAAATTTTTTCTTAGTCCATAGCCATGCTATACTTCATTTTAAAGGTCTTAATAAGGAGATTACATAGCCGAAAACCAGACCTCAAAATGTCAAATATGTCGGAAGTTATTGCATTTAAAAATTTTTATAATATTATTTTTTTCTAAATTTCGAATGTCTGCTATTTTTCTCCCCATTGTTATATTTAGGTCGGGTTTACGGCATTGTACTCTACATTTTAAGACCTTTAATTTGATATATATATATAAACCTTCTGGAATGTAATCAAATTTAGTACGCTTAATATCAAAATTTATTTTAACTCCTTATAGCCCAACCCCTCATTTTTGGGCATGATCCCCACATGGGATTTCGGGGGATTTTTCGTAGGAAGGTCAGGGGATTTCATAGAACACATTTCAAAAGAAATTAGCTTTCCAAAAATTATTTCATTTTTCCCGACTAATTTTACTACACTATTTCGATAAGAAAGAACGTGAACAATTCTCCTGTCAACGTAAATAAAAAAGTAAATAGTAAATAGAAAAGATTTTGGACCGAATATGCATTTTTTTACGTGCTGAGCACCCACCTCATCGGTGGTCTTATAGCCACTTAATATATTAGTTAAGTCGCCATAACTTAAGGACAATGATAAAGAAATCATTTTATGAGAACATATTTTCATATGATTTGACAATAGACGAAATAAATTACTCACAACAACTTTGTGTAGAGTATTGTAATGAGTTAATTGTAGGTGAATGGTTTATGCAAACGATATCAATACAAATATGTATTTATGTTGCTTAGTTTGGTTTATAACATTGTGCCTATCTTTCCCTTTTTTCATAATAAACTAGGTTACTTGATATTCCCTGTAAGATAATTTAAAATAATTTATGGCGATGAATTTAGATTTTAGTGAACTAATTTAGTAAAATCTAAATTAGTTTACCTAATTTAGGTTTTACGATATATGTAATAGTCATTCATGTTCGTGGATGCTACTGAAAAAAAAAAACAAATTTATAATATAAATATATTGCAAAAGTTGTTTATTTTTTACTATTCTAATGACTATAACATTGAAGGTAAATGTTCGTAATGATACTTCACTCTCCACAAAATCAACAATTCGATCGGTCAACGTTGACTCAGCTGTTAAAGGTCAAATTAGTTTATGATTGGCCAAACTCTCAAGTCTTTATTAAATAAACGCTGCTCCGAGTATCTTTACTTTACGTCAAACTTTCTTATGCACTCATACAAAAAATTCTAATTTAATCAAAATCCATATGAAAAAAAACAATTAAAATGATAATACTATATTATATACAGAGTGTCCAGCTAAAAGTGTTCCAAAATATAACATTTTAATTTTATGTCTAATAGTAAACTTCCTTTGGGGAACCCCTTTGGTTTTTTATATTGCTTTTGGGCATATATCAATTTTTGAAATTTCCTTCCATTTTTTCTAATATAGCGATCAACTTTAAAATTGTGATGTGAGACCCAATATGTATATCACTTTTTGATTTTATACGCAATTTTAGGACCTTTTATTCTTTGCAATATTCAGGCAATAAAAGTTTGTTCCATGCTATTTTCAATGATCAAAAAAAAAAAAAACTTCAACTGTCCCATGTTCCCCAAGCGTTAGTTTTAGAGAAAATTTGCAAAATATAAAATATGTATATTGCGTATAAAACACAAAAATGACAAACCTGTGTCAAAAATTCAAACAACCTCCCACAGAATTGGGGATTGAGTTGTAAGTCGAAATATTTAAATGGTGACTCACAACGATTACGTCAATTTATGAATGTATACATGACTGACATGCACAGACTTTAATTACCTGTAGACTATCTCCCAAACCATACAGTAAAAAAAAAAAAATAATCAAGAAATAAAGTGTATTAAAATGACTTTTTTAGAAGGTTACCATAAATTTTATGTAATTTTAACTAAATCGTCTACTATATTGAAAAATTAATGTATTGATCCGTAAATGCTAATTTTTCCGATCAAAATGTTCTTAAAATGTCATTTTATGAAATTTTAATTAATTTTTTATGTTTTATTTTTTATTTTACAGAATGGGTTCACATATACGCATAGTGAAAGTTTGCCAAAGGGCATTCTTACTTGACTATAAATGAAATTCAATTGCCTCTAGCTCCTTTACCTCTAGGTTTAATAGAAAATTAAAAAAAAAATAGAATGGTCTTTAAATTGTGTTCAAAATAAAAAAAAATTTACACAATAATGGGGGTTACTTTTTACTTACCCAAAAAAGTCTCAATTTTGAGGGGTGGGGTCAAAATATTTGACACATCAAAAGTTTCATCTTTGGGGAACCAAGACTTACTCAGACGAATATTTTCGTTGTATACAGCTTACAAAAATAATAATAATTATTTATTTATTTATTTATTTATTTCAACGGGAAGAACCCAATACATCACATAGTACAAAAAAATAATTTATGGCTAATGGCTACTTGCTAGAGGCTACTAATAAGTTACATGGTTTCTGTGATTTTTCCTCCAACCTACCCCATTTTTTCTCTTTTTTATCTTTTTTCCTCTTTTTTCTTTTTCTTTTTTTTTCTTTTTTTTCGTACATATAATAGTAATGTTATTATTTTATTCATTTATTTATTTATTTATTATTATTACTTCTTATTTTTTTCCATTTTAACACATATTATATTGTTTTTTTTTAATTAATACTTCATCTTTTTTTAGGGTAGGGATGGGTTTACAGTGCATAATTTTTGGCAATAAAAATAGGACAAAACTAACACAATACTAAACAACTAACAACTATGTAACAAAAGCAAAAAATCTTGAAACTTAACAAGTTGAAACATGAAAAAACTTTAACAGTAATAATATCAACAATACATAAACTATTTAAATATCAACATAAATATGTGCATAAATATTGAGGCTAACATAGAAATATAATTCATCCTACCTTGCTACATGAATATATTGAAAATGAAACAAATAGAAAAATAAAAATAATTACCACTTTTATTTACTGGGATAGTAAAACACTAATCTTATTCTTAAACACAGCTGGCCTATCCATAAAGAAGTCAACGTGGGACGAGACAGAGTTTCCAAGACGTTGCAAACGTACCACCGTGCTGTTAGCTTCGTAGGAAGTCCCGACATGGCGCCTTCCAAAAAGATCACATGACCTCGTTCCGGTGGGGCAACGGAAGTGAATACATTGCAGAATTTCAGGACAGTCAATGGTACCGGTAACAAGCTTGTAGAGAAATAACAATCCCTGCACGTTCCTTCTGGTCACTAAGGAAGATAGGCCAAATTGTTCACCCATGAGCTGCAGTGGAACATGTCTGTATTCATAGCCCAAACGGCAACCAAGGATACGAAGGAATTTGTCCTGAATGGATTGAATATGACATTCCAGGGTAGATTGATGAGGTGAACACATGATACAGTTGTACTCCAGAAGTGGGCGGACGTGAGCACAATAGAGGATCCTTAGTGTGAAGGGATTGGTGAATCCTCTCGTTGACCGCAATATTATGCCAAGCGATCTGGATGCTCTGGAATAAATATTGTTAATATGCATCTGAGGGTTGAAGTCGTGAGTGAGTGTTACTCCAAGGTCACGGACGGTGCTACATCGGGGTAGAGTTTCGTCACACAGCATGTAGTTGAAGAAGATCGGAGACTTGTTTTTATGGTAACTTATGCAAGTGCATTTTTTGTGTTGAGCTTCATGCTGTTGGCGAGACACCAGTCTTCGATCGCTGTAAGACTCTCCTGGAGAACAAGACAATCTTCCAATGAATCTATCTTGCTGTACAGCTTGATATCGTCAGCAAAGAGGAGGCAGTCAGTTTTGATGACATTAACAATGTCATTTACAAAGGTGTTAAATAAATAAGGACCCAGATGCGAGCCTTGAGGCACACCAGAAGTGACTAAAAATTCAGAAGAAAAAGATCCAAAACTCTTTACTATTAGTCTCCGATCAGACAGGTACGTTTTGAACCACTGAAGAAGGTAGCCAATAATACCATAAGCCTCCAATTTTGCCAGCAGATGCCCATGGCTGACTGTGTCGAAAGCTTTCGAGAAGTCGAGATAGATTGCATCGATTTGAGAACGCCTACTGAAAGCATCGACAATTGCAGTTTCCATAACCACCAGATTTGTGGTAGTTGACCTTCCCTGAGAGAAGCCATGCTGTTTGGGGGAGATGATGTTGCGAAAAAATGGGGTAAGCTTCATCACAACTAACTTTTCAAAAACCTTGGCAACAGCAGATTGGATCACTATTGGGCGATAATTAATAATAAAATAATAATAATAATAATAATAATAATAATAAAATAAAAATAAATGCAGGGGGGACGGTATTTTGGGACACCCGGCATATTTTACCGTGAACTTTAAATCTAAAGTTGTAATAATTTGACCTTATTCATCCAAATATTATGAGGTATGTATAAAAAAATAAAACCAATAGTTCACACACAGGCAGCAGTCTAACACACGAAACATCCCATCAGAGTATTTCCCATTGAGTATAGTTAGAGTATTTGTGTTTGTTTTGACCACTGTAGATCAATCACAGTCAGACTTGCCAAATGCTGATGCATCGCCGCAGGAGAAACATCACGATCGATCGATTTAATTCTCATGCCATCGTGAAATTACAATGGCATTAGAAACAAGTTTGTCGTTGGTTGAAAGAGAAATAAACGGTATCAGATAACTGACACATACTTTCTCCCAACAATATAAAAAAGGGTTAAAATCTTCAAACATTAATGTCTTGATGCCTCAGTCGGATCTCAGTTGGAGCTACCAGCGAGCAGCGAGTTTGATCCTACACGCGTCTGTGACTTTTAACAACGTACTGCATTTACCGCTATACGAAAAATTTAATTTTCTCCGCAACCAATTGAAGTAGAGCAATAATTTAAAATACTGAATTATTTAGTTTTTTTTAGCTTTATTTAATGGCGGTAAAAACGATTTCAAGATAACAGCTATTTTGAAAATTAAAAAAAAAAATGATTTTTTAAACACTTTTTACTGTATAACTTTTGAACGCGCATTTTCTCAGAGATGCGGGTGATGTCATTTTATTCACCATTTTAATCTTAATAAACCACAAAATTTTAATTAAAATCGTTAGAGCCGTTTTTGAGGAATTTTGATTTTTTTTACGCTTTTTGAGGGTTTTGGGGGGTAAACTACCCTTAAAAATCAAAAATTCAAAAATATGAAAAAAACCGCCTGGAATTATCATGGGTTTGGACCTACGTACCAAATTTCACCAAAATCGGACCATTGGGGCATTTTCTAGCTCTGTATACATCCAGACACACACAAACACACACATACACACAGACATCACTTCGAAAACCACTTTTTTGGATTTAGGGGGAACCAAAATGGATAGATCCACCAACAACTCAAATTCGAAAATTTTGACGAAAACAATACTTTCTCCATATACTAGGGTATAGGGGGAGAAAGTAAAAACTAAGGCATGTATAATTGACATTTCCATACTTACAGATACTCGAAGGAATCTGTAAAAATCTTTTTGGACTACACGGCTGAGTCGGTGAGTGATAACGGTACTTGCTTTCCAATCCAAAGCTCTCCAGTTCTATTCACAGAAAAGTTAGTAAATTTTTAAAGTTCAAAACTGGATCCAGCCTCCTTTGGTCGTTTAACATTTCTTTTTCAAGAAGTTGGCAGACCTTTTTCACCCCGTCCACATAAACTATTGATCCGTGCGTGGAGCGTATTAGACAAAATAAGGAGATGAACTGTTACAGTACGGGTGAAATGTACTGATAAAATTCACTAACAGAACGTGGATTTGAACCCACGACTTCGCTACCGAAGTAAGGCACGCCAACCACTAAGCCACCGACGAGTCGGCTTACAGCTCTATGCTGCCCCGCCGTATGTTCCATTTGTAATAAATTTGTGAAAACCCCCGTCTTTCTCAGTGCAGTTGTATTCAATTTAGGTTAATACACATATATTTATTTAAGGCAATTTTAAAATTTACCAAATAATATTTAAATGTTAGTAGTAAAAGTATTTAAAGCGTTTAACACTATCGATTTTGTGTTAATAACGATTATTTAATTACAAAAACTATAGAAGCTCTTACATCTTATTCCACTTAACCTTTTTCAATAATTGTACCTCTCCGAATGTTAAAATATTTCATTTGCTGTAATATTTTTAAAGTTTACATAATCTGTTTCCTGTTTCAGTTGTTATTAGATTAGTAATTGTTAAGCAATGAGAGAGCTTATAAAAAACTTCATCATAATGCCAGAAACACGATGCGATGACAAGCCATGGATACCGCTGATGAAGCAGATCGTTAACTTGCGATATTCAAACACTTTTGGTTTTCATTGGAACCGAATTACGTCCACATTTTCATTGTGTACTTTTCCATCAAAAGTCATATTAATGTGGAAATTTTGTCTCGTTTAAATATTGATTTAAGCTCCAGGATAGGGAGCACGTTACTCAACTGTTCAAATATTAATTCTGTCAAATTTTCAATTTCTATATTCTCTTTTCAGTATTTTTCTAACAAATGGGATATTCTTATGAGTGTCTCAAAACGCCAATAGTAGACTAGCCAATAAATAAATAAAAAAATACTAAAGTGATCTTTTATAATTTTAAGCAATATTGAAGCTGTTTAAGAATAATTTAGTATTACTTCATTCTAAATTTTACATCTTATCATTGAAAACAACACTAAATTGGTTTTGTTAGAAATATTTTAATAGTTTTCATTCCGAATGAAAATTAGGATCTGCGTGTTGTACAGCATAACTTGAAGTTTCTAACGTCAAAGTTTTGGCTTCACTGCAAACTTGCTCACCTGCAGACTATTCAATACAGTTGTATATTAACGCTGGTGTGAAAACACTCCTGTAAAATCGATCTATACAAATATATTCCAATTGAACTTTTATACAACTAATTTATTATAAAAGCAATAATCTTGTATGGATTTGAGTGAACATATGAAATTGTGGACTTAAAACAAGTAATACTTATAGGCTGTTACCTAACTATTCGTTAATTCTTTCATGTTGTAACATGACAAACCTTGGATGTTTTGATAGTTTTTGATTCATGAAAATCATTTATAATATATCATTGTTTTAAACATTTCAAAACTCTAGTATATTCATTTATATTACACGAACTTCTAATTTTTTGTGCAACAGGTTTATTTCAGCTTGGTGTAACCAATGGAAAAAATCAACCATCCGATTATGTTGTTGTAATAGGCAAACAAAATATTTACAATTTATTTTACTAATCTTGGAGACAGTCTAATAATCTTTACAGATTTCAATTGAATTATAACTGAAAGATAAATTATTGAATTTTTTTGTTAGCAATATTTTTTTCAAATTTAAATCCGACATTGAATTTACATCCCACGTCATCATTTTTCATATTTATTGTAGTAAATATTAAAATCCAACTATTATTTTCTAACAAAACTGCAACAAAAGGTTAAAATTGTGACTTCTATACATAATCGGAACAATTTTAAAATACACAGAAGCTAATGTTTGATTGTTTGTTTGAACACAGTTTATACAAATCATATTTAAAATGAAACAAATTTCAGTACATCCTTTGTACAGTTGGATGATTCGTTGGTTCGAACATAATTTCAGACATTCACCCTGTCTTTCTCTGGTGCATCCTTGCTTATAACGGAAAACTGTCAAAATTATTATCAATAAATATGTTATACTTATTACCATAACTAACGAGGAAAATAATGGTAAATTCCATTACTAGTTTCTAAAATAGTAGTTTTCATTACTAGTCTCGAAAGTGACTCATTGCGGGGAGAGATTGCATTTACGTGCTAGGCGAAGCCGAGCGTGGAAAAGGCTATCGAGCCCAGCAATGGTACTTTTGAGACGAATATTGAACATTATTTTTCATTACGATATCGAAAAACTTGTAAACAACATGAATATTTTTGTTTTTCAACTTAGTATAAAGAAAAAACCGAAATCATAACACTGAGTTTCCGTGCTTATGTTGTGGTACACACGCACCGAAACTAAGCGTTGTGCAACAGCTGATCGGCCTAATGCAACAGCTGATCGGACTGCACAGCAAAATCCCATAACGGTTACTTTCCGTGCACCACATACGCACGGAAAGTAAACGTTATGTAATTTTGCCGTGCAGTAGTGGGAATAACCTATTTTTTTAGCTCATTTTACGTTTAGAAAGTGTACTTTCGTGTGTAGAGTAATGAAAAGAACTATGTAGAGGCAAGATCAATTTAACTTTTGAGGCGAAGCCGAGAACGAAAAACTTACACGCACCCATCAAATAGGCCTTTCGATACGACTAATGAACTGACTAATGAATTTTAGTCACGATGCACAAAACAAACTAAAAATATAAATAGACCAACCGTAAAAGTAGGGAACCTTTTTCCATTCTATTAATTCCAGTAATGGGATAAAAAAAACTGCTACCACGAAAAATCATCTAATTAATTTTGCTTTATTCCTAGAAAAGTTACATTCCCTACTCTCAACTGTGTTGAAATAAGAATATAAAGCAAAAAAATCATATAACAAAAAAAGGAAGAAATAAATGAAAAATAACAGTGTGTAAAGAACATTGTCATTGAAGGTTGTCAGTACTCACATCCGTGTTAACTCTCGTAGACCCAACATGGCAGCGGATGTAGACACTCACTGGTGTGTGATGCTTGGTGGAACAAGGGAACAATGTGTAAGGGGGATGTCACATTTTAGGTTGTCAGTGGGACAGACCATTACTTACATCTGTGTCACCTCTCGTTAACCTAACATGGCAGCGGATGTAGACCATCACTGACTTGTGATGCTAGGTGGAACAAAGAGAACAATGTGTAAGATTATGTTGCATTGGAGGTTGTTACCAGGGCATACCATTACTCACATCCGTGTCACCTCTCTTATACCCAACATGGCAGCGGATGTAGACACTCACTGGCTTGTGATGCTAGGTGGAACAAAGGGAATAAGCGTGACAAAATTTAGAAGTCGTTAATATCAACTTAAAAGATATTACAACTTATAATGTAATATGTTTTCCTGTTACATTTTTTTATGATTTGTCCAAATATATATATAACGAATTGATATCATTGATATTAATATTATAGTTGTAATGTTGCGTTTTGTAAAAAACTATGTATTTTGATATAAAATGAGGTTTATATAAACAAATAATATATGAAAGATGGGCATTGTTTAGTTTTAAAAAAATTATAAGAACAATGGTAAACTTGTAAATATAATTAAAATTACAAAACCAATAGACATTTCTGTGCCCAATAAAATACTTGCAGCAAACTTAACACTCTATATATTAAATGTAGTAACGTAAATTTATATTTGTGAAGTAAACCTAGAAGACTATAACACATATAAGGAAAAATAAAAACATAGTGTTTTATTATACATTACAAGCTTGCAACTATCAAAGATGCCTTTTCACTTTGTATATTCTCGACTGTAGCTTAAGGCTAAACACGTTCGAAGTTTGCATGTTTTAAAAGTTGTCGTTTAGGTCATGCCTTTAAAAACTGTTTTCCACTAAAAACTGTACAATCATTCATCATTCATGAGGGTTTAAACGTTTTTGTGGATTAAGGATTCGTTTAAAGTTCATATTTTACTCTAATGCTTTCTCTAGATTTAAGGAACATGTATTTGGAATTGAATGGGAAGTTAATTAATTGTGGCCATTTAAATGGTAAAGTGAAACGGGCAAAGAATATTACTTTTTTTGTTTAAGTGTTGTGGTGATACAAAATGTAATCGTTGAGACAAATATTTGAAATGTTTGGTATTACGTAATATTAAGGTAACATGTGTTCATGAATGAATGAATATTGAAAGCTTGTTCATCAAACGCCTACATTAAACTGGTAAAGAATAACATAATTCATAACATTTGTAAAAAGTTAAAAAATCTTTAATAGGCCTATATATGAAAAATAATATAATAGAGAAAGGCGATATATAAAAAAAATTAGGTACTTCAATTTATTTTTTTATTTATTTACGGGTAACCATTTTTTACATAATTTGTTACAATTGTTGGCAGATGGCGTAGACTATAAGGCGGTCCACAGTACTGACTTACGAATAAAGAACTAATACAAATAGCCTATACCTAATAAAATTTTACATACCATTACTTAATAACAAATGAGTCCAAAATTATTTGATGCTGTTACAAAATAAATAAGGTTACAGAATGCAAACACCACAGTAACTGCATAAAGCTATGAATACGAAGTACTATAAATGATACAAAACGTTTGAAATTGGTACAAAATGAAAGCAAGAATGCTTTTAAATTATATAGAAGAACGCGGAGTGAAGCTACTGTCAAACATCGCTACATGTCAAAGGCAACATTCCTACGTTAACGTTACCCAGTTAGTTATTGTAGTGCCACTTTGGTTTCCTA
Source organism: Neoaliturus tenellus (assembly GCA_030545055.2). Taxonomy (NCBI): domain Eukaryota; kingdom Metazoa; phylum Arthropoda; class Insecta; order Hemiptera; family Cicadellidae; genus Neoaliturus; species Neoaliturus tenellus. Next base: position 41,172,357 of record CM061535.1, on the reverse strand, counting down.
AGGCCTCGTTAATGTGTTTGACATATTTGCATACCTCCTGCTACAAATTTGTACTTGAAACTTACATTTCGTTGTTGAGTTGTATAAATTGAATGACACTCCTGTAGATTATATGCCGTATCAATTAATGGTTTTGCTATTTTTTTTATTTGAAACTTGTGGTGAATGGAACTTTTAACCTGACGAGTGCAAGGTTAAAATTATATTATATTATATTATATTATTAAAATTACAAGTACTACATAACTCTATGGATATTTATGAATTTAAAAAATCTTGAAGTAATAATGTAAAAATAACATACCTGTAAAAGTTGTATGAATGATTGTAAATTTAATTAATATATAAAAATTAAATAACAATTAAATAACAAAAACAATTAAATAACTTAAATAAATAAACTAAACAATTAACAAACTAATTAATAAACTAACAATTAACTAACAATTAATAAACTAAAATAAATTAAATAACAAAAAATTAAATAACAACAGTAACAAATCAATTTCTTTGAACTTATACAAATTATAACATATTATAATATTACTTACAACACTAAACACACACGATATTATTCAAAGGTTGTTTAAATTAACATTTAGATGTGAACTAAAATTTAGTGAAAACAAAGATTCAACCAAATTATAATAAATAAGTATTATTTACAAATAGAATTGCATGAATTTAAAGTAGTGCCACGCTATTAGTTTATTACCAATAATGAACTTGTTTCAGTCCTGGTAACTGATAGCTTAAAAAAATGTATAATCTTTTACTACCGAAAGCTCTTTTTATCACTAGTGTTAATTATAAATTTACAATTGAGTATTGAACGGCTTTTTATTAAATATTTCGATCATGTTGAGACAAACTACAAAAAACACACAAAACACAATTTTTAATTATTTTTAAAATTATTTTATTTTTGCAGTAAGCACATGAGCCTTATAATATAAACAATATATGTAGATATAAGTTGGAAATAATGTAAAAATAGTGAGTGTTTATATTTTATTGATTAATTTTCACTAAACATATTTCATAGTATTCAAAATGATGTTTCAAACTCGTCGGTGATTTTTACTTAAAGAGAATTAATGTTTAATGGATTGATAAAATGATTGAAAAAGTATTTTATTTGATAATATCTTTGATCATCATCATAATATTTTTATAGCAAAACCCAGATCGTTTTAGAGGAACGATCGGTTAGGGTGCGGAAGTGATGAGGGTGGTATCGCAGATTAGAAGCCATCGTTGACGATCAGACCTAACGACAACTAAATGAGGATGATCGTTCCTTTGCTGAGGTATTGAAATTGGATTTACAAATTAATTATAATCAAGTTTAAATTACACATAATATAAACCAGCATCTCCACGGGTTGTTAAACAGTGCCTGGGGCTGAGCCTCTTTTTGGTATACTTTTTAATTATTTAGAAGAAGGAATAATTATCTTAGTTGTATTGGTAAAATGTCAAGCCCCTAATTTTTTTCATCTTTCAATACAAGCTCCCCCATGATTAGCTTGTTTTATTTGCTCCCATATCTTTTAGACTTTTTTAGTACTAGAGATTAGATTTTCTAATGTTTAGAGAGCCTGGTCAAAGTTCGACCAAAATTTCAGTTGATGTGGTCAGTCAATATATATTTTTTAACATTTCACTAGTTGTTGTCCGTCGATACTCGACGGATAAAGCTCCATTCGTTGCGAGTCGAGCGCTAGGCAGCTGGTGTGAAACTTGTAAAAAATTGACTTTTAAAATTGCTATATTATTTCCTTTCAAATACATTTTTAAGACGAAAAGGGCCAATTAGTTCATTTGGCGTTGAGTAGTTGATTTTTTACCAATCAGTAAAATTAACTAATATTTTATAGCCTTAAAGTATTAAACTTTCGGGGACTCAAGACGGATAAGAAAGGAAGAGAAAAGTCGTTACCCTCTAAAAAGAATCCAAGCAATACAATGTTCTTATTTAAGATTTAAACCCTTTCAATTAATTCCAAGTGTTAAGCTATTCAACGTCACGACCAAAATTTTTTTTAAATACCTCCGATTGATTCTAGATAACATTCCAATGTGTAAGTTTCAATAAAGTACACAAATTCGCACAAATTTGCATTGTAAAACTCATTGGTGTTTATGTATTTTGTAAAATTGTCGACATACGTTCGATTCGATATCTCGCAACGATGTGATGAGGGAAGCTATTCTGTTCTGTGAGTTGTTAAGATAGCGTTCCTCTCTAATGAACCTAAAATATTTTTAACGCCAATACAATGATGTTGATGAAAATAAATAAAACTAACTCGTCTATTTTAGAATCTTATTCGTAGTGTCTTTGTAGATAATTGAGTAGTGAGTAGAAATGTAGTATTGCTTGTAGTTTGGATACCTGAATATACCTCTGGTAAGTACCTAGCTTCTAGTCCTATCCTACTGTTATACCACTACTATAGGCCTCCCCAGAGACGCACTTTTGGACTTTGACCTCTGGGATTCCCCACCCGGCCTACCCGCCCTGTCCTAGCACACACCCCTCCCCTCCCCCAGGCTAGTGCTACCCCCGCCCGGTCCTAGCATTCCATCCCTCCCCTACCCTCATGCTACCCCGCCCGACCCTCCCGTCATCGCCACCCGCTGGCCCGATTTTTGGACTTTGACCTCGGGGATTCTCCACCCGCCCTCTCCTAGCACACCCCCTCCCCTCCCCCTACCCTCATGCTACCCCGCCCGGCCATCACGCCCTCGCCCCCGCCCATGCGACTGCCTCTGAATAAAATTTATCTCTCTCTGACTAGGTTTCGAACCCGGGTCTCCTAGTTGGTATGCAAGCGTCTTAACCACTGGTCCACGCCAGCATCTGTGTAGGAACGGATTTTAAAGTCTAATATGTCAAAGTGTTTTTGAAAAGGGTTCTTGCTTTTCATGTATAAACCTAATATGTTTATACATGCTCTTCTTGCGTTTCATCATGCTTTCGTGTTAGTTCGTCCGTTCTCTCCTACAAGCGCTGTCGGCGCATAACGTCATCATTTTTAGTTCGATCGTTTTCTCCTAGAGTGCAGGCCGCTCGTTTACGTCACTTTTTGCGCTAGTTCCTCCTTTCTCTCCCAGGAGCGCTCAAGTCGCTTGTGACGTCATGATTCAGGAGTGGCAACATGTAAATAATTTTAGAAAATAATTTTGGAAAATATATTTTAAAAATAATATTAGGAAATAATGTTGTAAAATATTTTTAGAAAATAATTTTGGAATTAGGTTTTAGATTGAAATATAAATTATTTTGTAATTGTGCTTTATTAACCTTGTGGGACACAACTGTACTTTCATGAATAGACAAGCTGGACTGTCACTGACAGTCGGACGGACAGTCGGACGGACAGTCGGACGGACAGTAAGACGGACAGTCGGACAGACAGTCGGACAAACAGTCGGAC